>OY744517.1:76958434-77353434 GCA_963556195.1 Sepiola atlantica
ACTACCACTGTCAATGATTTTTCTTTCTCCTTTCGCGTGGCCAAGACGAAACAAAACTTCAATGGGCAGTTTCTTTCCTAGAACTGCCCGTCTGTGGAACACAATGTCACGAGCCTGCTTCCCAGCCGACTACAATATGGTCGTCTTCAAGTCCAATGTAAACAAGTTCTTGTTGAACCGACTCCGTAAATAATCAATTTCTGCCCTGCTACAGCCATCGTGCCGTGATCGCAATGTTGTCTCACTGTCCACCAGTCAAACTCTTTAACCCTTATCCTCGAGTGGCTTTTGGACCTTGATAAACGACGACCTTTATTGTAAAAAAAACAAAAAAAAACAGTTTTGCACCACTTTTTTATGTCCCCTTACGAAGATTAAAATTAAGATATAACGATACTGAACCTTATGTCTAGAATTCTTATTCTGATTTTGATCAAAATCCATTACATGATTTTGAGTCTAGAAAATGTCTAAAATTTAAGGCTGAAGCTTAACAGGTCTTAAGAAGAAATTGAAATTCAGTGAATCTTTCTTAATTGGTGTCTAATAACCATGGATCAAATTTAATACAAATCTGAAATATTTCAATTTCCAAATAAGAGTTTGTGTCCATATCATGTTCGCTAAAAACCCTTAATACTCTAAAGAAACTGAAATTTGGAGAATATTTATTAATTGATGCCTAATACCTATTGTTAAAATTTCACACAAATCAGATATGTCTAAATTTCTATGAAGGACTTCCGCCTTTTTACCCCCTTTGCATAAAACTAAATTAAACTAAATATAGCCAACATTACAAATCCTATAGCTGTGTTCCAAAATTCATAATGATCGGTTAATGAGTTTAGGAATAAATTCTGTACATATACACATACCTAACTTTAACTAAAATATAGTGAATCCTTATTTAAATGCAATCATGTTTCACTCAGATCTCACCAGACCATGTAGTTAGATGTGGTAAATGTTTCAAACTGATTCAAAACCAGACCGTTTGATCAACAGTAGGGATCACTTACCCTTGCGTTCTTATGCTCACTATGAAGTAAGAGAAATTATATTTGTTTACATTCGCATTATGGATTGCCTAGAGAGTTCAATACTTTTACAAAGAGCAATGCTTTATGCTCAGTGACAACTGTTCATCTCTTACTAGAGAGTTCAACCAACGAATGTAGTTAAAACGTAGATGAATGAAAAGTACTGAGCCTCTAGATAGTGGGGACCAATACAAATGTTCCCGTCTTAGTTTTCAACATAGTCCTCCTCGAAGTCCACACACTTCCTCCACTTTTATCCCTTTTACCCTACAACTCTAAATCTTGGTCCTGTAAATAGGTATCCGCCACCTCCATAACATCGCCATTTGTGGTGAAGCGCCGTCCTGTCAGATCTTTCTTCATGTTTGGAAATAGATGGAAGTCAGAGGGTGCCAAATCTGACAAGTAGGGTGGATGGGGGAGGAGTTTGAAGTCATAGTCATGAATTGTTGCCATACTCAATTTCGTCCATTTTCTCGAAATGCATCAGTTTCTTCACTTCAACAATCTGCAGGAATAAAACTGAATGTGTTGAACCTAAAAATTTGACACTTAAACATATAAATAGTGGCAAAATATGAGGGCAATTTTTTTACATTTATTTATTTCACAGATGTCTGTATGAGGTGCAGTACATTTTGCAAAAAAAATTCATGAGCATTCTTTTTCTGCCATCTTCATTTTTTGCAGACCTTATTTCTGGTCACCATCTTGAATTTGTTTCTTACCATTTCATCTAACAGACACTCATTTGAAAGCCAGCAATAATGATATAATAAGAGACATGCTCGCCAGCATTTTATTTTATTTATAACTTAAAAGTTGATAATTATAGAAATTTAAAAAAAAAAAAAAAAAAAAAAAAAAAAAAGAATAAAATATTAATATGGGATTCTTGGGTGGGAGCCGTAGTTTCTTCTGTTTCTCAATTTTCTTGGGCAACGTTGGAACATGGATCCCTGTAGTATATAAATAGAATCAGTGTCAACATGGTAATCAAATGTCGGTACTGATATCGATCCTGAACCAGTTTTCATGAGGTTCGACTTGGAAGCGTTCGGCTGTCCTACGCAAACGCCCGAGTGTTGATGAGCCGAATGGTACCAAATGACAATTTTGATACGGTGCTGCGTCCTGTGATTGTAAGTTATATTTTCAATAAATTTTCTAAAAGAAACAAAAAAAAAAAAAGAAGCAAAACATAGCGACGTTACTGTTATCAAATAAATATTTTTTTTATTTTGATACGTTGTTGCGTCCTTAATTTTTAGTTACAGTTGCAAGAAATTTTTTAAACAACAAAACAAATAAAACAAGCAAAACAGAATGAAATTACTGTTATCAAATAAATATTTTTAACCCTAAACCCTAACCCTAACAACAAAAAAAACAAAACAAGCAAAACATTATCATAGGACGCAGCACCGTATCAAAATTGTCGTCTGGTACAAATCGGCTCGTCAACTCTCGGGCGTTTGCGTAGGACAGCCGAACGCTTCCGAGTCTAACCTCAGGAAAACTGGTTCAGGATCGATATCAGTACCCAAATGTCCATACTGAGAGTTTTGCATTTATATGATCATCATGTTATGAAACTGCTAGTTACCGTTTGATTACTGTGTCAACGCTGATTATTCACATACACATTTGTATTGGTGAATGTGATACTTTTCATAAAATACACCACGGATTTATTCTGATCCGAATCAAAGGTTCACAGGCTACATTGATCCTTGGCATTTTTTTATGCGTGTGATGCAAGTTGATAATAGGGAACCTCAAATAGGCGTAACAACGAATACATTTTTTCGGAATTATTTATTGTTAAACTGCAATACCTATGTATTATTTTTATTATTCGGGACTATTATTCTCATCTTGGATTTTATTTTCACAACGTTTTGGCTGATGTAACCTCCAACCTTCTTCAAAGAAGTACTTTGCTGGTTACTGTAAACTAAAAAAGAATCCGATTCTGAAGACGGAGAGGAAGCTGTCATAGATCCTCAGTAAAAACAAGGATTTATTACCACATGCAAAATAAAGATAGTTAGTCCAGCGTTACAGCAAGCTACCACACCTATACGACCTTCCTAAGATTCACAAAGACGGTATTCCATTAAGGCCCATTGTCAGTGCCCAAGGTTCAGCATGCCATCCATTAAGCCAATTCCTAGTAGATGTAATCACCTCACTCAGCAGCAAATCTCCACCGTGATGAAGGTCAGAGGTTAAATCTGTTGAAACGTTATGAGAACAACATCCAAGATAAGAACAGCCGTCTGAATAATCCAAATAATGCAGACTATCAATATTCATTTAAAAACTTCCAAAACATAACCACAATTCCTATTTGATACGATTACTTGAACCCAAGTTGCTATTTTTACCAATAGCTGAGGGGAGGGGGTTCAGGATGGGATTCATTCCTTTCTCAAACAGTATTCATACCTAAATGACCACAATAGATCAAATTGGATTTGTACTAAACATATCCAATTTCATAGTCTATGACGGCATCCATTAAGTCAACCATGCACCTCTAAACGTATAATGGCTAGCAAGACAGTCTAACAGACTGCTGGGTGCTACCAGATCAGGCTGTCTGAAAATATTGGCTTCCTGACTTAAAATGCACCAACCATTATAAATGTTATTGTTTTTTCCTTTCCCTTTGCAAAAGTCAATCATGTTCTGCAAAGCCAAAAACAAAAACAACAATTTTCTTTACAAAACAACCAAACCAAATATGATGAATAAATATTTGAAGACATAAAGAACTTGAAGTATCAAAACTCTTACCAAAATGACTGGATTTGGCATTAAATACCCCGAAAAGGGTGGATATGCCGTAAAACAAAACAACCAAACCAAACACGATGGATAAATATTTGAAGATAGAACTTGAAGCATAAAAACTTTTACCAAAATGACTGGATTCAGCATTAAATAACCTGAAAAGGGTGGATATGTCGTAAAACAAAACAACCAACCTAACAGACTGCGATGAGTGAATATGATCCTCATTGAGTGCCCCCATACTTCTAACCCTACGCCAAATCTAAGCTAAGACTTAGAAAATGGCTATGCTTGTTGATAATAAATTAATAATTTTTATTTTTATTTTTTTATATTAATTCAAACATAATTTGAAAAGGGGGGAGAACTTATTTTATCATTTTTTTTTTCTTCAAATCTATGAATATGCAAATATTGTAGTAATTAATTAGGAACACCATTTTTGGATATTGGAAAGATTCAGATTTTTGTAATACTTAATTTTTAATTTTTCTGTTCTCATAAATTAGAAAGATTATTGATTTGCATGTGAACTCTTCCTGGCACAAATGCTTAAGCCTAAAACGTTCAAGTACTTTGGGCTGCCTGCCAACACAAAGATTGTGCACATTGCCAGCAATATTTGCACAAGAATTGTTTGCTCTGCCGTTCACAATTGCCTGACTTTGGGCTTCACCATTCTATCCTCTCTATTTATTTTCATGGAAGAAGAAGAGTTTTCTCTGGAAAGGCTTCATTCACAACCTATTGTTATGACGAGAGATATAAATCAACTGATGTGTCCCTTAAAGATCATTGGATAAGATTCACGATTCTGTGATGTTTTCAATTCATTTTAAATTACTTGAATAAATTAGATACACAAAAATAGTTCTTTAATCAATATTTTTCAAAAAATAATTATATATGGGCATATATAATTGCTTAGATGAATTCATGTGTTAGATATGCAAAATTATTTTTCAGTTTAAAAAAAAAAAAATAGCTGTTAAAGAAATAATTTTATGCATATAATTTATTCAAGTAACTATATACGATTACACTATCACACATAGTGTTTGGAAAATCGATGGCATAACTTTGAGATTATGTTCAATATGTGTAAAGTAGCCTCATTGTGTGAGGGTTGTGTTCGTAAAGCACACCATTACTAGTCTAATTTCTTTTCTTTGTGGTCTTTTGCCTGTATTTGGTTAGGGTTAGGCTGATCATATTTATTTACCTGTATTTGGTCTGTTGTATTGTTACCTGAAATAAGAAGAGCGAACATTCGCAGGATACCGACCAGGTCCTCCATTGCTGGCTTTCAAATGAGCAGCTGCTAATCATGATGCTCAGATCTTTCTTCTGAACCCCACAGCTTTTTGTTTGATGTCATTCTTTCATGGTTTCGTTGGTGTATGTAGCAATACCAGACCCAGGCTTCTTTTACCTATGGTCCTGTCACAGAGATAGTGTTTATCTATCTAATAGGTAGAAATAACAGCACACTATCACACACGTATGTGTGTTAGATGTTTAAAAATGTTACAGCGGATATTGTTTGTTTCGGAATTTTTGAGATGGGGATTAATAATTTTTATTATTTGTATTATTTAAAGTATTATTCTCATTTTTGTTGTCGTAGTCACAATGTTTCGACTGGTGTAACCTTTGGCATTCTTAGGGTGCATCATTTAAAATTTGGGAATCTTCTAGTTGAACTTAGGAACCCATATGGAATTTCGAACTGATCCCTTTATTTAATCCATTGGTCATGGCTGATGAAATAAGAACCATCTACTCTCATGGATTAAATGAATGGGTGCTTGTGCTGTTCAGCGGCCGTATTAAAAAATTATTTTTTATAAAAACAATATTATATACTTATTTAGCGTTGTATTCTTACTCACTGTACAAAAAAGTAGAAAAAATTATCCACTAGAACTTTAATTACATGTATTTTTCCATTCTGCGCATCATAACAGCAATTCGTTCACTAAGCCTCCATCTTCTTTCTTAAGTGACAGTAGCAATAACCGACCAAATCTTTATAATTAGGATAAAAATATGAACATTCTTTGATAGAGGGGAGATACAGAATAGTTAACAAAGACCCTCCTCACTCTCAGAATGGTTTTCTAACATTATTTAGAAACTCATTCTTAACATTGGGAGGGCGCTTTGTTAACTATTCTGTCCCTACACCATCTTCTTATTTTGCATACCAACCGTTGACTATTTTTAATTGTTTATGAAAAAATTCAAATAGCATTTTGTCAACTAACGACGAACTAATGCAAATCGGCTTTGTTTTAAAAGAGAAATAAATCTTTAGTTGTCTCACTATTTTCAATCAATTACAAGGAAAATATTTGAGAAAAAATATTTAGAAGGATCTACTCGTGTAATATACTATATTTTACATTTGATAAAAAATATGCTGAAATTACAGGGTTTTTTTTTTTACAGTAATTCGAAAATTAAAAAAAACAAATCTCTAATTAAATATTTAGAAATTTAAAAAGAATTGGAATCGGGAATTTAGACCAGAATCGTTATTTTTATCAGAATTGGGAAAATTTTTTGAATCATCTCATCACTGGAGATATTCTTAAATAAACACCGAAAAAGAAAAGTTTACTGAAGAGAATAACTCTTATTCTTTTAGTAAGGGTTAAGTGTTCCTTATTTGCTTTTTTATCTTAGATACTGAACCTAACCAAAAAAAAAAGGCGAGGTTATAGAACATAGAAATGTTTGCAAAATAAATTTGAATGTAATGGGTCCTAGGCAACGCCAGGTCTATACAGCTAGTATTATATATAATCAAGAAATGGTGAAGTGGTACGTTGTTCAGTAGACAACTTTTAATAATTGTCACTCATCTGTGAGAAGTAAACTCAAGCTTGTAATGGAGTCTATAGATTTGTGAGCAAGCAACAGCCAATCAACTGTCATGGCAAATTTTATTTTAATGTGTTGTAAAATGTTTAAAAAGGGCTGAGTGTTTTTATTTTTGTTTTTAAAAAAAATTTTTTTTAATTCTGATGATTAATTCTCAGCCATTGAATTAAAAGCACCGATTCAATCTAGTCACATTAAAAAGGGAGTAAAAATAAAGGGGAAAAAAATTATCATTTAAGAATCTGGCTTTGTGTGTCTGTTACAAAGCAGATGCTTTTGTTTATGTAGATGCCAGTATACAACTTATTTGATATGATGTGTGCAAATCTCCCCTCCCCCCTCTATCTCTCTCTCTTAGTGAAACAAGCAATACATTAACTATTCAGCTCTCTATGTTCACAGTAAATTCTCTGACTCAACCTTTCTGTTCAGAAAAAAATATTGTTTATAATTCTGTTATTTTATTGTTTTTTTTTTAATTAAAAAAAATCTAATTTGATCAACTACAAGAAATAGTTTAAATCACATCTTTTTAATATAAAAAGATCATTTTCTGAAAGTTATGTTCTAAGCTTTGGTTAGATTTACTAACTAAAAACATGAAAATATTATAAAAATCAAATTGTAAAAAATAAAGAAAAAATTTGTATACAACAAAAACAACCTTTTTTTTTAAAATAAAATTAATTACACCTTATAGTGTTTACTGAAGTGCATTAAAATAGTCCTATTTATGTCATTTCACAGAGTTCACTTTAATTGCATCATTCTGTTATTTGTGTTATTTATGCTGTTACAAATTTGTCACAAATAAAATTTGCTCGAATTTTCTAGCAACACGAAATAAACGTTTCAACCAGATCATTGCATTATCTTTATGATAACTTCATTTGAAAGTTAGGAGATAAATCTAAGAAAGAAAGATATTAAAAAGCCTAGGAAATACATACAAAGAAAAACAAGAAAATAAATATAAGGAAGATATTTTTTTTAAAGCCTAGGAAGTAAATGGAAAGGAGATTTAAAAAGGCTTAGAAAATAAATACAATGCAAATTTTTAAAAAGCCTAGGAAATAGATACAAGAATACAAGGGAAAAAACTGAAACTAAATACAAGGAAGATTTTTAAAAAGCCTTAGAAATAAACACAAGGAACATTACAAAAGCATCAGAAATGAATAAAAAGACAATTAAAAAAAGCTTTGAAAATGAATACAAGGAATATATAAATTAAGTCTAGGAAATAAATACAAGAAAAGTTTTTTAAAAAGCCTAAGAAATAAATACAAGGAATATTTTTTAAAAGCCTAGGAAATAAATACAAGGAATTTTTTAAAAGCCTAGGAAATAAATGCAAGGAATTTTTTAAAAAGCTTAGGAAATAAATACAAAGAAGATTTTATTTTTAGTTTAGAAAATAAATACAATGAGTTTTAAGGGGGCTAGGAAATAAATATAAGAAAGATAAATAATAAAAAAAAAAGCCTAGAAAATAAACACAAGGAAGATATCAAAAAAGATTAGAAAATAAACACAAGGAAGATATCAAAAAAGATTAGAAAATAAATACAAGGAGTATTTAAAAATCTGAGAAAATAAATAGAAAAAAGATTTTTAAAATCCTAGAAAATAAATATAAGGATAATAAATGAAGCCTAGGAAATAAATACAAGGTAAAAAATAGAAAATAAATACAAGGAAGATTTTTTTAATATAAAAAAATCGAGAAAGTAAATAAAGGAAGATAAAAAAGTATAGAAAATAAATACAAGATAAAAAAAAAGTATAGAAAATAAATACAAGATAAAAAAAAGTATAGAAAATAAATACAAGATAAAAAAAGTATAGAAAATAAATACAAGATAAAAAAAAGTATAGAAAATAAATACAAGATAATAAAAGTATAGAAAATAAATACAAGATAATAAAAGTATAGAAAATAAATACAAGATAATAAAAGTATAGAAAATAAATACAAGATAATAAAAGTATAGAAAATAAATACAAGATAATAAAAGTATAGAAAATAAATACAAGATAATAAAAGTATAGAAAATAAATACAAGATAATAAAAGTATAGAAAATAAATACAAGATAAAAAAAGTATAGAAAATAAATACAAGATAAAAAAAGTATAGAAAATAAATACAAGATAAAAAAAGTATAGAAAATAAATACAAGGAATATATAAATGAAGCCTATAAAATAAATACAAGGAATATATAAATGAAGCCTATAAAATAAATACAAGGAATATATAAATGAAGCCTATAAAATAAATACAAGGAATATATAAATGAAGCCTATAAAATAAATACAAGGAATATATAAATGAAGCCTATAAAATAAATACAAGGAATATATAAATGAAGCCTATAAAATAAATACAAGGAATATATAAATGAAGCCTATAAAATAAATACAAGGAATATATAAATGAAGCCTATAAAATAAATACAAGGAATATATAAATGAAGCCTATAAAATAAATACAAGGAATATATAAATGAAGCCTATAAAATAAATACAAGGAATATATAAATGAAGCCTATAAAATAAATACAAGGAATATATAAATGAAGCCTATAAAATAAATACAAGGAATATATAAATGAAGCCTATAAAATAAATACAAGGAATATATAAATGAAGCCTATAAAATAAATACAAGGAATATATAAATGAAGCCTATAAAATAAATACAAGGAATATATAAATGAAGCCTATAAAATAAATACAAGGAATATATAAATGAAGCCTATAAAATAAATACAAGGAATATATAAATGAAGCCTATAAAATAAATACAAGGAATATATAAATGAAGCCTATAAAATAAATACAAGGAATATATAAATGAAACATATAAAATAAATCAAAGGAACGTTTTAAAAAGCCTAGGAAATAATTACAAGAAAGGTTTTAAAAAGCCCAGGAAATGAATACAAGAAAGGTTTTTAAAAGGCCCAGGAAATGAATACAAGAAAGGTTTTTAAAAAGCCCAGGAAATGAATACAAGAAAGGTTTTTAAAAAGCCCAGGAAATGAATACAAGAAAGGTTTTTAAAAAGCCCAGGAAATGAATACAAGAAAGGTTTTTAAAAAGCCCAGGAAATGAATACAAGAAAGGTTTTTAAAAAGCCCAGGAAATGAATACAAGAAAGGTTTTTAAAAAGCCCAGGAAATGAATACAAGAAAGGTTTTTAAAAAGCCCAGGAAATGAATACAAGAAAGGTTTTTAAAAAGCCCAGGAAATGAATACAAGAAAGGTTTTTAAAAAGCCCAGGAAATGAATACAAGAAAGGTTTTTAAAAAGCCCAGGAAATAAATAAAATAAATATAAGGAAGATATAAAATAAAGGAAATAAATACAACCCCAAAAAGTAAGAAATAAATGCAAGAAAAATATTTCGAAAAAGTGTAGCAGTGGGCTAAATTTAAGTGTAGTCTTGCAAATAAAAAAGTGTTATTCTTGAATCAAGTCAGTTTGAAAATGTTTTGAAATGCATGGCGCGTTTGAGTGACATCACAGTGTCAGCCTAAACACGTTTCTTTCAGAGGCCAGCAGAATTGGGATGCTAAATTTACACTTACTCCGTATGTGCAATGGTAGTGTGTAGGAAGATCAATATTCCAACAGTTTTTAGTCTACCAATATGCCCCCCCCCCCCCCTCCTTGAAACCTGTAATTTATTTATTTCTATGGGAATTCACCTCTGACTGTGAACCTCTCCTAGATGATGTCTTTGAGATTAAAATATTGTCAGGCTGCCGGTTGTAAACAGGAAAGTAATTAAATCACTCCTTTTTATTTTTCTCTTTAAATTTTTTTTTCTAATGTATTATATAGTCTCATGTAGTAGTAGTAGTAGTAGTAGTCATATAAAAAAATTTAAATCAAGTTTTTTTTTATTATTATTAAAACTTTTTTATATTTATCTAATTAAACTGCGCCTGGCAATCATCTGCATTTCATTTTGGGTTCTTTTGTTTTTATTTCGGGTTGTAATCTATCCTGCTTCAGAATATGCATTCATGTATGAGTGAAAGAAAGGGAAAACAAGAGTTTAGGGAGACAAAAAGATAACCAATAATCTGTATGATAGAAAAGGGTATTATTTTACCATACCATTGGGATACCATTTATCAGTTGATATGGATGGAATGATGATACATAATTATTATGATATGAATGCTTTTTGTGTTTTCGCTTCTTCATTCGCTCGTCGCCCCCCCCCCTCCTACATTTTCTTTTCGCATTTGTTTTTATCTTTATTTTATTTTCATTCTCTCTCTTAGAAGATTTTGCTTTCTCACAATTACATTCGATCTATCCCCCCCCCTCTTGATATTGCTTTATTCTCACTCTTTTTTGTTTTTGTTTTTATTTATATCTTTCTCTTTTTCTCTCTCGTTTCTCTCTTTATTCTTTCATTTTTTCTCTCTCCTTATTTAATTTTCTCTCCTTATCATTTCATTTTCTCTTTCTCTCTCTTGCTCTCTCTCCCTTTCTCCATCCCTCTCCCTTTCTCCATCCCTCTCCCTTTCTCCATCCCTCTCCCTTTCTCCATCCCTCTCCCTTTCTCCATCTCTCTCCCTTTCTCCATCTCTCTCCCTTTCTCCATCTCTCTCCCTTTCTCCATCTCTCTCCCTTTCTCCATCTCTCTCCCTTTCTCCATCTTTCTCCATCTCTCTCCATCTTTCTCCATCTCTCTCCCTTTCTCCATCTCTCTCCCTTTCTCCATCTCTCTCCCTTTCTCCATCTCTCTCCCTTTCTCCATCTCTCTCCCTTTCTCCATCTCTCTCCCTTTTTTTCTCTGTCTTTCTTTCTTTCTTTCTCCATCTCTCTTTCTTTCTTTCTCCATCTCTCTTTCTTTCTTTCTTTCTCCATCTCTTTCTTTCTCCATCTCTCTTTCTCTCTTTTTCTTTCTCTCTCCATCTCTTTCTTTCTCTCTCTCTCTTTCTCTCTCTCTCTTTCTTTCTCTCTCTCTTTCTTTCTCTCTCTCTTTCTTTCTCTCTTTCTCTCTCTTTCTCTCTCTTTCTCTCTCCCTCTTTCTCTCTCGCTCCCTCTTTCTCCTTCTTTCCCTTCTCTTTTCCCTCTTAGTTCTTTTCTTTTCTCTTCTCTCTTTCCCCTTTCTTTTCTCTTTTGATATTTCTATATCTCTCTAGTAAGTGCTCTGTTTTTGTATCTCACCTTTTTCACTGTTGCTCATTTTTTTGTGATTTACTTTTTTGTTTTTCTATCTTCAAATTGTTTTTAATGGGAATGGTTTGCCTTTTTTCTTTTATTCTTGCTGTTTTCTTCATGAGCTGTTCAGTTTCTTTATTGCACCCCTCATACTCACTCACCTATTGATAGTGCATATCATCTCTCTCTCCTTCTTTAACTCCTTTACCAATTCGACCCCCCCTTCTCCCCTTCCTATTTAATTGTATTATATATGTCCCCTTTACTTCTCTTTCCTCCTTTTCTCAATAGAATGCTATATAATTATAAGATAACATTTCTTTCCCTTCATCTTTCTTTCTTCTTTCTCTACCCTTTTCTTTTTCTTTAATAAATAGAATTCATATGTGGTGAACTATGATTTAAAGCTGAGATGGCATGTGGATTATGCTTTCATTAAGCACAAAAATAAATAAACACATAAAATAATAACAGTAATAAAATTAAGTAAAACAAACAAAAATATTAAAACTATCCAGAAATTCTAGTTAAGCAAATGCCAGGCTAGAAGATGAACATAATTATATAAACATGCTGCACATTGATGTTTATGTTGTGTGAGATTAATACATTGGCCACTGGGAATGGAAATATCCAATGACTCATATTTTATTAGCAGAATGACTTGACTTCTTTGAAGGCTTAATGGACAACCTATGATTCTATGTGGAATCGTTCTCAAGTTTGTATCAAGTAATTTTAGTTCAGTTCTTAGAGATCAAGAGCCCCCATTCTGGGGCTAACACTTTATTGTTTTATGAGTTATATTTACATTTGAGGACTCTTTTAATGGTTGGCATTGTCCCTGGACTTTGCAACAGCTTGGTTTACCAGAGTATGTATATGCATTTGTATATCGTCCTTACTTATAATTTTTCCTAGTGTTGTTAATATGAGTATTCCCATTAACTTTGATGTTTCTGCATCGGTAAAAGAACCCATTGTCATGTTAAAAGTGCCTTTTTGCCTTTTTTTATTTGGAGACATAAAGTCAACCGTGTTAAGAAAAACACTAGCAATAAACAAATGGAAAAATACTAGATCAACAATAGACTTGTTCTGCAATATAAAAAGTAATTGTGCATTCATACAATTAAACATTAAAGAATTCTACCCCTCAATTACAGAAACCATACTAAATAAGGACATAATCCTAGCTAATAATCGCATATAAAAATAGCAAATGATAAGCTAAGAATAATTAAACCAAAAATCGCTACTATTCAACAAATAAACAGAATGAATAAAGAAAGGTAAAAAAAAGCACATTTGACGTGACAATGGGTTCTTCTGACAGTGCAGAAACATCGCAGTTAGTGTGAATACTTATATTAACAACACTAGGAAAAATTATAAATAAGGATGATATAGGACTATACAGAGATTATGTTAAACTCAAAACAGATAAAATTATCTAAAAAGTTATAAGGATCTTCAAACAAATGGCATTTGATATAAACATAAAACTAACCTAAAATGGAACATACACACCATTTAGGAAATTAAACTATAACCTACCATACATATACACTTCAAACTACCCACACATTATAATCAAACAAATTTCACTTCAATCAGCCACAGATTATCTGATAAATCATTGAATTAAACTATCTCCCAAAAAGCTAAACAACCTTAAAAACAGCAGGTTCATGGTAAAATTACCCTCCCTCCAGCAGAAAAAAAAGTATAAATAGAAACATCGTTTTGTTTAACCTACCATTAAACAAAAATGTCGCCGGACTTGTAACGACCCATTTCTTCGGGAGCATGATCGAGGCCAAGACCAACAAGCATGCCTACAACACTGTCGACTCTCTGAAAGCTACTATCCTGGAGGTGTTCGCTAATACGGACAAGGACATGGTCGTTAAAGTATGTGACTCATTTTGCGCTCGGCTCTCAGATTTTCTTTTTGTCAAGTGTCAGATTTTGCTGCAGTACCCTGTATGTATGTATGTATGTATGTATGTATGTATGTATGTATGTATGTATATATATATATATATATATATGATAAGTCAATAAAAATAATTAGACCTGCAAATGGAAGCAAATCATAATCTTCAGTTGTTCAGAACAAGGACATTTAGTGAATAACAATATTTATTTTTCTAATAAATATTGTTATTCACTAAATGTCCTTGTTCTGAACAACCGACGATTATGATTTGCTTCCATTTGCAGGTCTAATTATTTTCATTAACTTATCATATTTTTGCTCTATCCAGTATATTGAGCTTTCCTTACCTCACAATAGGTTCAACTCTCTAAAAGTTTACCTTTTAGTTATAAATTTTCACATATATATATATATATATATATATATAAGAAGTTTCTTTGCTCAAAAAGGGAGCACAAAAATTGTACAAAACTGTAATTGCAAAAAGAAATAAAATTTAAAAAAATACTTGAGGTTTATAAAGCTCTCCGGCTAAAATTAGTAATAATTGTTATCAACAAAATAGCATTCAAATGTGGCCATAATATCTTGAAAGATTTGGTAACTGATTTCACAAAAAGATACAATGACTTATTATTGATAATTATTATTAACATATAATGCCTTGCGAATAAATAATGAAATAGCCAAAAACACTAGGTCAACCATCATCATATTCAGTTTAACATCCATTTTACATGCTGGCATGAAATTGACTTCCAAACTAGCCTATCTCTGGCCAGGTTTTTATTTATCCCTATTTCTCTCAAGTCTATTCTCATCACTTCCTATTATGTTTTCCTTGGCCTTCCCTTGTGTATATACCTTGTTACCTCAACTGTTCTACATCTATTAATCCAGGAACTCATCTATTCTTTCAACATGGCCATACCATCAAAGTTTCCTGTTCTCAACACATCTCCCTATACTGTCCAGATTTAAGACCCATATTACACATCCATCGTATCATTCTCAAATAATTACTTTCCATGCAACACATGTCCTCAACCCTCACTGACCAGGCTTCACTTCCATACATCATCAACAAATTGAAATAAAACCAACGAGATATCAGTTCGGAATTCTTTTGTTTTTCTTTTCATCTGTAAAAAATAAATCGATATTCGTGAGAGCACATGAAATGCTACTTAGCAGTCTTGTACAACAAAACATCTCTAAAGGAAGGTTTGCTGCCTAAATATAATGTGTATAAGTCTATGTACATATATATATATATGCTCATACATAGAATTACTTGTGTAGGTTTTTCTGATTATGTATTCTCTTTCATTTGAAATGCTTGCTTCTTCAATAACTCTGAAGTCTGAGATTTTATTAGTGCCGAGGCGCGCATCTCAATAGGAGATTTTCTTCTTTGACTGCCATCTTGAAAGAGATTGCTGCCCAAACCCAGTAGCTTGTTCTCACTCTCTTGTTCTTCCGCTTTCTCTCATCTCCTTCCCTCTCTCATCTCCTTCCCTCTCTCATCTCCTTCCCTCTCTCTCTTCTCATCTCCTCTTTCTCTCCTCATCTCCACCCTCTCCTCATGACCCCCTCTCTCTCCCCTCTTTCTCATCTCTAGTCGGTATTGAAATGTCTGTTTTATACAAATTGGAAACCTGCCCAGCTCAACTCCATTTATGTCTTAATTCGGTAGGAACCAGTCAGTCATACGTAATATGCATACACCTATAGATAATTATAGCTTCTCTTCTTATCCTACCTTTTCTTGTCTCATTGAATGACAGCAGAATAATAAAGAGCTCAAATATAGAAGCGAGCAAGCAGCCACTCCTGATAGGATGGTTATTCTATTGACCTTGCATTAATATTCTCTAGTATGGATTACATAGTGCCTTGCACACTATAGGCATTATTATGTAAATAGAAATACTTGCTCTATATGTATTGGATATTCTTCTTTCTCTTAGTGGATAGTGCAATATTCGCATGGATAACAATGGAATAGTGGATAAGCATGACAACAGACTAGTAAAACTAAGGACACAAACACATCACTAAAGTAGAACATTTGGTGTAAACTGAAATATCTTGGTTCTGCTTTAGTGATGTGTTTGTGTCCTTAGTTTTACTAATCTGTTATCATGCTTATCCACTATTCTATCTATTAATATTCCAGTTTGTCTGAAACTTTCATTCCCTGTTTGAAACTCTCTCATAGATAACAATGTTTGGTTTGGTGGTTTTATTTAACATTGAAACATAATACCTCTTGTAAATGGTCAATTAAATCATATATATTGTATGCATAAAAAATTATTTTTATTATTTTTATTTTTTTTTTTAATTTAAATTTTTTTCTTTTGTTTTTTATTTAATTAAAAAAAAATCTTTTTTTTTTTTGCATGCAATATATATATTTTTTGGAATCACAGTGAATATATTTTCATCATTTGAATAAATGTTGATAGGTAATTTATTTTAAAACTAATAGCAGTGGATTCATTTTGTTTGAATTATAATTATATTTTCCTGAATCTGATTTGAAAGAAGATCTTGAGAGACAAAAGTTTGCTTAATTTTTATTTTCATATTTAGTTAAGTAAATTATCTTTGGTGAAACTTATGGCCAGCACCGTATATCAGAAATTTCTTTTAAAAATATTCAGGAAATACAAAAGGAACATCCTTATTGTAATTCTGTATTATTCCTTGTGTTTCATGGTTATCAGTAGACAAATTTACTAAAATTAAGCTTTTATTAGATATTTAAGAAAAATTTATTTTAAAGTTTTATTTAAATGTGATGAATGCCTATAATCAGACAAATTCTTGGGAAAGACTGAAACGGCTAAATAGTTAGAAAGAAAAAAATAGTTAGAAAGAAAAAAAAAACAATGTTATATTTTTAAATCCCTAGGAAATAAAATTTCAAACCCAGGATTCAAAATTTAAAATAATGACAAAACAAGGCTTAAATTACATATGTCCATTAAACATAGGAATAATTCAATACCCAATAATATATCTTACAGAAATTTAATCTCTCAAGGGAGCAAAACTATTTAATATACACTAATAAAAAATGAGAAAAACCGTAGGAAGAAATTAAGTCAATTTAGTTAAATCAAAGTTGGACAATTTTCTAAGAACAGCCTGACCAACCTCATTGTTCAGGATTTCAAAAAGTAACTTTTTCAAATTCAATCATATATCAAGTTAATTATACTAAATGATCGTTTTCTTTCTAAGTCTTAATTCTCAATCTATTAGATTCTAAATGTGGAAGTGATGCTCTTCACTGGTCTCCAATCTAAAAACTCTACTTTTTGTTGGGTAGCATACAGACATTATATTATGGTAAAAACATGCTCTAAGAAATATAGATAGTATTTGAAGTACATGATCCTTACTTTGATCAAAATGCAGGACTGGACATAAGTAATTATCTTCGGCGAGACTTAACTGCATATAGACAAAATAATAACTAAATAAACTTTTATTGATTGTATCGTAACAAACAATGGAGGCTTATGCTAAAGCCATAATAAATGTCTGAAAGTTCTGACCTCTTCCTCTAAAACCAATTGAACATGTTTAGTTAGATTCTGAACTGCCTTGGTTATTTTATCTGTTGTCATATACCGGGTTCAAGTTGATTGGATCTATATAACCTTGGAAAAGGCATGAACCAACAATGTTCCCATAGTTTTTGACCCGAGAGAAAAAGGGCTAATAAAAAGACCTGTCCAGAGATAGGTTAATTTAGAAGTCAATTTCTTAAAGCTGTCCAACACAATACCAGCATGTAAAACGGACGTTAAACCGAATATGATGATGATTATAGGTATAATAGCAACGTGTTTATCTAATCGTATACAATGAATTGTTTACAATAGGCATTGTTTCACCATTAAACAAACTCCGAAAGGGTTGACATGCCATAAAACAGGCATGCCACATCAAACCAATTTTACTATATAATCAGTGAAAGTTTGTTTAGTTATATTAAATCTTTATATGTAGTTAAGTAATTATGTTTAATGAAATTTATGGCCAACCGTGTATATCAGCAATTTCATTTTTTAAACTTCTAGAAAATAGAAAAGAAACATCCTTATTATAATTCTATATGATTCCCTGTGTTTCATGGCTATTAATTCCTAGATATTTTATAACAAGAAACATTAAAAGCGACTTGAATATTTTCAATAGAGACAAATAGGATTTTAACTGACATCTGCAAAATGCTGCAATCTGCCATATCTCTCCTTTATCTTATTGAAGATACGGGTATGTTCCCATATGGGAACATTGCGATGTTATGAATAAAATATTACAAAATGAATTATGTAATCCAATTTATATTTCAAAACATGAAGGAAAAAAATATTTTAAAATAAATATGGATTAAATACTAAGGAAGTTATTTAAAAAAAATAAACCGTGCAGCTAAATGTGTGGCATTAAGGATCCTTAAAAAAAATAAAATGTCCAAATCTCCCAAATTTGAAAAATCTTGAAAAATGAATGTTTATTTATGAAAACCCAAAAAAAGATTTGCACCACTACTTTTTACTAATGAAAAGTTAAATATTTTATAAGTTCTTGCAAAAGTGAATATTACTAGGTCAAAGTGACATTCTCCGATTTTTGAAAAATATCTGGTTAGCCCTCCAGGGGGTCAAAAGGCCCTGAAATGGCAAAAAATGACATTTTTTGCCCCATAACTTTTCATCCATCCATTCAATTTCTCTGAAACTTGGCCAAAATGTGGAGACAATTGTTCCTAATAGAAAATAAGTATCGCTGACCTTGGAAAAAATCTGGTTCGCGCCCCCAGGGGGTCAAAAGCCTCCAAAATGGCAAAAAATGCCCCTTTTCTCCCATAACGTTTGATCCATCCATTCAATTTTTCTGAAACTTGGCGAAAATGTAGAGGCAATTGTTCTGGATATAAAATGAGCATCCTTGACCTCAGAAAACTTCTGGTTCGCGCCCCCCGGGGGTCAAAAGGGGGTCAAAAATGCCCCAAATTTCCCAAATTTATTGCATTTTACACTTGGCACATCGAGTCACATACAGAGGGGGACCACGCACGCGCGGCTTTTTTCTTCTTTTGTTATGCTTACATTTGATACTGTTAGATCATTATCTCCCTTAGCATGAAGATACAATGTCTGAGAGAAAAGAGAAGTTAATTATTTTATCTTACTAGAATACGTTTTTGGATCCATTTTATTCTTGTAGTCGTGTATTTCATTGATTAGCTGCCACACTTTCAAACTGACCTGACCAGTCGATATCAAATCGATTTTTTTTTGTTTCGCAAATCTTGTTTAAATAAGATATTTTAATATTCTAAATTTAATAATGCTGAATAATTGAAACCAATATATTCAAGTGTAATTAATCCCTCTCTTAAATTTACAATAAAGAGACTTTTGACAGTAAAATATACTTCCTTGTATGTTTTATGGAAATTTGAAATAATATCATGCGTGTACATAAAATAAAATCAATTTTATATATTAATGTGTGAATAATATATATATATATATATATATATATATATCCTTTTTCTATTTTACTTCAGTCAAAGTTCTCAGAAATCATGGGGCCCCTCCCTGAGGCTAACACTTGATCTCTATATGAGATACATAGATATTCGAATATTCCATTAAAGTTCTCCCTTTCCTGTCAAATGTTGAGTTAGTAAAGAAATGAACAACATTAATTTTCTTCTCCTCATTTAACCAGTTAACTATGTTATATCTTTGTTTTCGTCTCTTGGTCTTACCGGATTCCAAAACAAGAATTCATCTAGTCTGGTGGAGTATCCAGCTTAGTGATGTTACTGGAGGCAATATTACTTGGAGAAGGTGTGCCATTCCTCGTATAAGCCAGTGTGTGTAGCCCTACTGAGGGGATCTTATTTGGGCTTTGAATACTATGTTATATTGAATATTTGGTCAGGGTTTACTTGTCGGAGGAAGTATCCTCACACCAGGATGCCCTGAGAGACCTTAGACACTCGAGGACAATGTCTAGTAGGCATTCAAGTTCTCTCATGTATGTATATATACATATATATTAATGTGTGTGTGTAGTGAAAGACAAAAAAAAATTTTTTTTTAAATTAAACACAGATAAAAAAGAAAAATAAGCGAGAGATTGGTCAGTTTCATTTGCAACAACGAACGTCTTCAGAAAAAGTGACGATTTGAAATATTATGTAAACCCCAGCAAATGTAGGGAACAAAGTTTCGTAAATTCATTTAAAAGACAGTTTTTATTTACATACAATTGTTTCGGCCTACCTCAATCACATACATCTTCAAGATATACAGAATATTCAAAGTGTACCATCATCAATTTTCTGGAGAGTGTCTTCATCAGTGGCCATACTAGAACTATAGTTCTACACTATTGAGCTATTACAAAAACCTTTGTGTTATAAAAATTTATATTCGAACATTTTAAATTTAAAAAAAAATGTACTTGGGCTTAAAAGTTTTATTTTTTATAAATACTGCTGAAACAAATTACTTTATTTACAAAATACATTTAACCATATAAAATAGTAGTTTCTCTTTTTTTACATATTTCGTTTCTATTTATTTTCAACTTTAATTTAAATTTAATTTAGATATGAATTATTACTTAAATCAAAGCCAGTTTTTGCATAAAATATTCTTTTACTTTTTAAATTAAGCACTGAAATACATTTATTCATATTAAATAGTACCTTCCATCCAGCGTGTATTCATTATTTTAGGCATTTAATTTCTATTTATTTTCCATTTTGATTTAAATTCAATTTAGATATCAATTATTATTCAGTTGCTTACTCTTTTACTTAAACACTGATCTTAAAAAATAATAGGTAAAAAATTACTTTATTTACAAATAATTCCTATCAAATATTACTTTCCTTGAAGTGTTTGTGTATCTACACAATTATTTACCCCCTCCCAATTCCATTGCCTCAAAATGTGTCGTTGTGAGGATGCTCTTTCGTAATTATGAAATAATACGAATGTTTAATTGTTTATTATTATTCATATATGTAATACTTACAGAAAACTACAATTATTATTTATAGATAATTTTTTTTAAAAATCGAGTAAAAATACTTATATGGAGTTCAGAGGTGGAAATATGTGTTTCTTGAGTTTTTCAATTTTCTGGGATAAAATGGCTGTTCCTCTTCAATGAACTGTTTACAGTTGGCATTCAGTTTTGGTATTAAATGACCAAAAAGAATCGATGAATACCATACCTATAAAATCTTTGAGGTTTTCCCCTTGTAATTATATGTATGTAATGTCTGTTTATTTTGTTATTATAGTGAACTATCATGAAGACCCAATTTTTTTTTGTTTTTGAAAAGCCACCACATCACCATAATTTTTTTTTGTTTTTGAAAAGCCACCACACCACCATATTTTGTTTGTTTTTGAAAAGCCACTACACCACCATAATTTTTTTTTGTTTTCAAAAAGTCACCACACCACCATAATTCTTTTTTGCTTTGTACTTTTTCACTATGCTCATAACACCATATTACTTTTTAACCCTAACCTATAACACCATATTGCTTTCTTTGTTTACACTGACCTCCCTCCTCTTGTTCAGTTCCTCAAATATAGTCGGAAGAAAGTGAAATGTTGGAAAACTCTGAATTAGTGTCTTATACTTATAGTTTATATTTTATTAAAATCAGATGTACATATTTGAAGTTTGAAAGGAGTTCTGTCCAATGGGTCACTTAGAGGTTGGGGCACATAGATATTCAGCACACAGACATTCAGCACACAGAGGGTAATGCAGAGATTCTGGACTACTTCCACTGTCTTCCACAGAAAATTTAATACATATGATATAAATTTCATCAAAACAGGATATATTTGAAGTTTTTACCCGGTAAATTTTACATAATACACTTTTAGATTTTATGTAAATTCTCTAACATTTCTTTCTGTAGAGGACACGGACATAAAGTTATATATATATATATATATATATATATATATATATATATATATATATATGTATATATATATATACATTTGGGAAAGTTCATTATTTTAAGCATCTTGCCTCTATCTTTATGTTTAAAAACATAAAGATAGAGGCAAAATGCCTTCATAAGAAACCATGTGTTAGATGCAGATATTTTTTATTAAAATCAAAATAAAAAATAAAAACATTTTTTTTTCTTCTTCATCTTGACTTTTTTTATCTAATATTTCGCTTGATATAACAAGCCTCGTCAGAGCTTTAGATAGGAAGGATTATTACGAAAAAAAAAAAAAAGAAAAAGGTTAATACCTTTTATTTGTCTAAAGCTCTGTCGAGGCTTGTTATATCATTTTGCCTCTATCTTTGTTTATATATATATATATATATATATATATATTCTCCATCTTTCTATTACATGGAGGTCCAAAAATTATGAAGAGGGTGTGTAGTGTAGTTTTACTATGGTAAATCATTCTAATGCTGCTCTATTCAAATTCCTTCAAATTTTCCAGCAACTCAAATCATCCAGAAATTTTGGATTTTGAAACCCATATCCTCAGATTTTGTTGTAACTTGCACCACAGATGGACATCATAAAAACTAAGAAATCCTGAAAATTTGAGGATGCAACTCCAAGCGGTTTCCGATTGAGAGCAGTTTCCGTGTCGCGTTTTATTTACCATTTTTGGTCCAGAGGTACTTCATAGTGTCTAAATGAATGTCCAAAAGAAAAAAACCCGTTACCATATCAGCTACATCATTTTTTTGCCTCATATTTGTGCACATGTAAAAAATTTCAAAATTTGATAAAATCTCATAGAAGGCTTCATTTCTGAGCAAAGCTGATGCCATTTTTGGGTTCCTTGGGTTTAAAAACATACCTGTGTGAATTTTCAGCGTCACATCATGTTCCAAACTGAAAATATTCAAGAAAATGAAATTACTAAAATGTCGCCCGGGCGACATCTTGCACGATTTACGCGACACGGAAACTGCTCTTAATCGGAAACCGCTTGGAGTTGCATTCTCAAATTTTCAGGATTTCTTAGTTTTTATGATGTCCATCTGTGGTGCAAGTTACAACAAAATCTGAGGACATGGGTTTCAAGCCCTGGATGATTTGACATGGAATAACCCCCCGTGTAAGGTTGGTTTATCATAGATTTATCTTATTCCTCGTATTCTTCATGTTTATTCTAATGTTCCCAGGATACCATTTTGGATTTGTTCTGTCTGATATTATGCTTCAATTGATCCTGTGAATTGAAAGTAATTGATAGTAAAAACCTTTCCATTTTTTTTTTTTTAATTTTACACCCAAGGAATTGCAACAAGAAAACTGAGTGAAACATGCCGAAAAAAATAACAGAAATAGTCAATATTGGCCCAAACAATTCATAGAATAAACTTTTGTATATCAATGTTATGAACATTGAACCCTTTAAACATCATTTAGCCTATACTAATTTGTCAAAAAAGACACCAAAATATGCACTATCTCTTGTCTGTGTGTGTGGGAGGGAGGGGTGATTGTGGCCTAATGGACACAGTCAAAGAGAATCGCAATTCTTGAACATACCCATCTCAGGGCGACTTTTGTCCTGATAGACGTTGTACCGATCAAATCTTCAACCTGCAGCGCACCCTTGAACATTTTTCTGCTTTGTCGACTTTGACTCCATTCATTTAAATTTAAATATGAGAATGATATGATGGATGTGTATGTGAGTTTTAAAGACAGGCTTAGATCTGATGACCTCAGAGGAATATTAAATCTGGATAGAATATGGAAACTGTTGGTTTGGTTACATTGAAAGTATGGATGAGAGCTCTTGACGTAGAACAGTTGAGGTAGTAGGGTCAGTTAGCGGGAGAAGGAAATGATGAGAATGGACTTGAGAGAAATAGGGATAAATAAAGACCTGGTTAGAGATAGGTTAGTTTGGAAGTCAATTTTTAAAAGCCGTCAGACACGTGGCAGCATGTAAAACGGACGTTAAACCTAATATGATGAGAAATGGTACTTGAAGGCTGGAACGTGCAGCATTTAAAATGTTGTTGACATGAGGGTTTTTTACCCCGCCTAATAAACTGGTATTATCCGGGCCTTTGGGTCTGGATTTACGCCGGTCTATCGGTTGTTCGTCCTGTGCAGTTCTAGGAGGTGCACCCTCCCAGGCTTTGCCTTCTCACCCTCTGAGAAGGGGTTAGTTTATTGCTTATCACCTGAGGCGCCCCTACCGGGGAATGCCGACGGGGCTGCCCAGGCAATTTTTAAATAGCCAGAGTGCTCAAATTCTCGAGCGCTGGTTTTTTCCCACTTTCCCGACCTTGTGTCACATCTTACCTTGTGGGAGGAAGATAAATAGAAACAGTCAAGATGAGGACAACAGTCTGACACCTGTAAATTGTAACAGGAGCAATATAAGAAATGTGATGTGTTGTCATAGATAAGAACACAAATAAACCCCCAGATATCGCTAAAATTTGGCTAATTTTCAGTCCGTTTTAGTGGCCAACATCTGCTCACCCCCTGACTGACATTTGTTATTGATAACCTTTTCTGCATTTTATAAATATGTGAGCTTTCAAAACAGTTCATTTTTATGATGAATTTTGAAAAACAATGCATCAAAATGCCATCTATGACTTTCCCTTTTTTGTTGCTTTTAAAATTAAATCAAAAAGAAAGAAGAAATTGGTTTTCTTTGCAGTCAGCAACTGATAGCGAAATAAATGAAGAAATAAATATAAAAGATTTTTTTAATTGGATGTTTTGTGTTTTTTATAACCAGATGTTATGAATGTTGTCTCATTGATGGAATTTACAAAAGAATATATATTTTTTTATGTAGATCATAAAGAAAAGAATATCTAATTCATTTTTATAATTTTGTTTTGCTGGACATTATCCAACTTGGTTTCAATGCTTCCTTCGATAATCAATTTAATTTGTTCTTATATCCTGAAATAAATAATATACGTAATCATTCATACGCAAACATACACACATATCTAAATAAATAAATGCGGAAAAAATGTTCGTTTATCACTCTCAAATTACCATAAAAAAAAGCTAAGTGTTACTTAAATCAATAATAAAACATAGTATTTTGAAATATTCTATATATAGTATTTAATGCCTAATTTGCATAACTAGTTTTTAAACAGTTCATAATAAATTAGTGCTTGATATTATTCATTTGTAATTTTATTGTCCTATTTTGCTATATATATGCAATAGTTTTGTCGATATAAAAAGTAAGCAATAAAAGTGATTTAATAAAAATAATGGATCACATTAAAAACTTTTCTTAAATTAAACTAACTCCAGGATTAATATACATTCTGAATGATTAATCCCTTGTTATTGTGCTGATTAATAGCTTGGTGGTTAGAAAAGTTGTGTTAAACCTATTGCCTGGGAGGTGTATCCAATCAGCCGCCATGTTTATTCTGGTCTGCAGTTTAATTTTATTAAAAAAATGATGTCTATTGTATTTCTATCATAATAAGATGCAGCTTTTCCTGAACTGGTTAATGTAATATTTTTTTCTACCCTCTATCAAGTCTTTACAACTAGGAAAGGTTATATATATATATATATATAATTAAGCAACTAGTTTTACTATATAGTATTGAAATTAATTTAAAAAAATGTTTTTTAAGAGAAACATCTAAGGGAGATTACTCTAAAAAAGTTTGTTTCTCTCGGATTGAAATGGTTTTGTTTTTACAAATCCAAAACTTTGCATAATTAAAAAAATTTTTTTTTTTAGATGTGCTATGCATTATTTCGTATGTTTTTTTTGTTTTTTTTAGAAGAGCTAGATAGGGGGAGACAACTATGTTTTGGTTTGTCTGGTAAAATCAGATATGGTGTCGATCTTGAGATGAATACGATCTAAAAGAATGGTTTCTAAACTAAGTTTTTAGGTTTTTTAAAAATATTTTTCTGATAAATCATTTGCCTAGAAGATTCATGTTTTGGTTGTCCTTGGTTCATACATCCTCAATCTTGTAACTTTTTGAATGCACCTTGTATTTTGAAAAGGAAAATGAATCTTTCATTCATAGTTCTTGGTTGATATATGCTCAGTTTTGCCTGGACAATTAAAGAAACAGCTGTTAAAATGAATCTCTTTGTTGGAATCTGTTATTTGTGTGTGTGTGTGTGTATATTTAAACAGGATTCTAAGCATCCATTTCCTCATTTAGGCAGAAATTGCTGTTTACTACAGAATTCTTCTGTTTCATTTTACTTTTCTTGATCTTTTCAATTTGTCTAATTATCCTTTTTGTTTCGTAATGAAAGTTCCAAAGTTATTTCGAGTACTTTCGATTCATTCACGAATCATCTTCAGGCAACATTAAAAAACAAATGAATAAGCTGGAAGAAAAAAAAATTCAATAAAAGCAACGAGACACTGCATGACTAGATTTGGTATGTCAAAAATTAACCAGTGTCGGTACCAGCTCAAAGTTAACAATTTATTGTCCGGGTAAGCGACAGAAAATGAGGCCCTGGGGTATAAATTGTATCTACGCTAAACACTTTAAAGTATTTTTACTTTTTTCATAAGTAATATCATTGATTGTGGGTCGTTGTATTTTTATATAAATAGCTTCTAATATTTGTAATTTTTACTAATTAGTTTAGCTATGTAGTATTCTTGTGTTGCGAATTAAAAATTGTCTAAATTCAGAGGAGGGCAGTTGTGGTTTTTTAAATGTTGGTAAATTGAGCTAGAATTTGACATATGCATTGTAAGCCTACGTGAAAGAGTTGTAGTAATAAAACTTATGTAGCTATTAGTTTTTTTTAAATTTTTTTTTTTTTTATTATTATTGTAGGAATTACATTCTCTCAAAGAACATTGGAACTTATTGATGACATTGGTTCATTCTACTGTTTTGGGGATGAGGAGGAGTTATTTGTTACTATAAGGTTTAGGATCTTAAATTTCTTGTAGTAAATAATGAATTTTACTTCATTATTACTATCGGTAGCATATATGTATCAGTGTGTTATACTTTTTAGGGCTTTTTCGTCTCATAAGTCATAATATCTAGCATTCGGGGTTTTTTTGTAATTCAGAAAAAGCGGAATTCTGCTTAAATCCGTTTTTTTTTTAATAAGACTGATTTCTGCTGAATCGCTAGAGCTTTACGATCTTGTCATTTGGCTTGATTTTCTTTTTCTTTCTTCCCCTCTCTCTCTCTATCTCTCTCTCTCTCTCGCTCTTTCTTTTGTCCTGTTTATTTCTTAGATCAAACATATTTTTAATGTTTTCAAATTTTATTACGCACAAAAACAATCATTGAACATTCTTTTTACACAAAAAAGCTAATTTTAATGGAAATAAAGTTAAAATGTATCAGTCGATACTTTCAGTATGAAAAAACAAAGTATTGTAGATTAACACCCTTCGTTAAATCACCTCCCCCACCACCAAAATCAAATTTTATTTTACATTAAATTCATGTGCGAAACTGATCTCTAGCTTTTAATTCTAAAATTGTTTTTCTTTTTTCCGCCAATTTTTTCAGGGTGTTCACACGTAATCGCCTAAAAAAGTAGAATCTCATAAGGCTTAAGTAGAAATCATTATTTCTTCCATCAGAATGCTCCACCCAGAGGGAAGTGTGTGTGTGTGTGTGTGTATATCTTCAGAACCGTGCTCAACTCAAGTTCAAGCATATATATATATATATATATATATATATATATATATAAAAGATATATCTAACAATTGAAGGGGACTGTCTGTCAGCACTAAATTTTGATCACATTTTTTTTTATTTTTTGTCTTTTCACAGTGTCTGAGTTAGTATCGCCCAGAGTAATGTAGAAGAGGAGTGGGAATAGAAAAATGTTAATTATCTTTTTCTTTATGGGGAAATAATCAAACATTTATGTATCTCTTGTAACAAATTGTATCACGTATATCTTTTTATATTTATACTTTATCTGTAAAACCCAGTTGTTTAAGACAAAAAAGAAAATTCTAAAACTTTTTTTTTTGCTTTTTATGTAATCAGGAAAATGAAATCTGTTCATTTGTGTGGAGGTACATCGTTGATGACATAATGGATACTGAAACAGATTTGGCTATATCAGGTTTAAATCCTATTGGATTGATTATACCAATTTATATACACTAATACATCTAGGAAAGATATGAACGTACGATTTACTCCCTTGACAAAAGAGTAACATGTCCAATGAATTTCATCTGTTTCTGAACTCAGAATGTAACGTTTACAGTAGATATTGTTTCGACATTATATAACCCTTAAAAGATTGATCTGCCATAAAGTAGACAAACCAAAGCATACACTTGTTTCATTGGCCTCTAAGTAACATTCACCCTCAGATCTAAATTAAGATTTTATAACAGCAACGTTTTGTCCACACTGCTATATGGAAGTGAAACTTGGCATCTAAAAATCAGCCAAGAGAGGAAATTAGACACGTTTGATTCTAAATGTCTTAGAAAGATTCTAGGGATCAAATGGAGTGATCAAATTACCAACCAAGAAATCGGAGACCTCACTAACCAACAGGTGGTATCGTTAATAATCTGCAAACGACATCTAGGCTGACTCGGGCATGCCCTAAGATTGGCCCCAGAGAGATTTGCAAGCCAAGTGATTCAGACCGAAAACGGTGGTTTACTTTGACTGCCTCATGCGTCGCAGGACGCCGGAGCTCCTAAGTCTATGTCTATAAGTAAGGGATCATTTTATGATGGATTAATGTTGGAGACTGAACCTTCTGTTTAAACTATAAAACTAATTGTAAAAAAAAAAAAATTCAGTAATTGTGGTCTATAGTAGCTAATTGATAGAAAACTGGAGAAGTATTTTGACCAAATTTACCCACAAATGTTTTAGAGTAGGGAATGACTGATCTAGAATCATCTATTATTATACTAAATGTGAGTTAATCGACGTTTGTTTCCCTATATACTTTAATAGCACAAAATACATGCTAAAATATACTTTTGTTCTGGGATTGAGTTATATCTGAAAACAATTCTTTTAATTGTTCTAAGTAGATGTAATTTTTAATTAACTGAATAAGTCACCCAACTCTCTCTCTCTCTCTCTCTCTCTCTCTCTCAGCTATCTATGTATTTCTCTCCCCTTACTCTGCTGATTCAACCTCTCTCTCTCTAACATTTCTTAATGTCTCTGAGCATTTAGGGAAAGGGTGACACTTTTTTCAGCAGTGCCATCTAATTTACATATGTGTGTCTGTACACACCACAAACACATGTAAATTAGATGGCAAAATAATAAATCTCTTCTATAAGAATAATAGAGAATAATAATACTTCTATAAAATAATAATGATAATATAGAAGTAAAGGAGCTTATTATTTTTACTTATGAAAGAAGAATATCTTAACGCAGTTTATGATTTTTTGAATAAATAGTGGTAGTGGCTGTGACCCAGTGGGTCACGGGTACATCTAGTATCTTTTAAAGTTGTAGAAATTAGCAAGGTGAAATATAAAAAGTAAAATTTGACTTTTGCTTCCACCCACCTACAAGGGAATCTTTCTGATTGCTAGAAATGCCGAGTTGCATTTAAACTGTTTTGTTTACTTGGACTGATAACATTGGAAAAGTATGAAGCCTCCTCTCCTCTGTATGATATAGTAGGGTAAACTAAACTCTCAGGCCTTGCCAAAGCAACTAGTCTATGAGTCTGCCATTTCTGATCTAACATCAATAATAATAATAATAATAATTACAAGTTTTGTAGAGCGTTTAGTTGTGCCAAGTTATAATTGCTCTAGATCAGGGGCGGGCAACCTCCGGCCCGCAGGCCACATCCGGCCCTTGAAGTCTTAGCGTCTGGCTATGCTTTATTATTGCAATCCGGCCCGCGGACCTCCCAGTAAACTCATATCATTTTGTGACATAAACGTAAAATACTTTCAATTAAGATTTACAGTGGGATAAAAAATGTATGAATATCAGCAAGCGATGATGCATGTATATTTCATTTTTCTTTAACTATTAATTTCAAATCCTTGAAAAGAGAAAGAGAGAGGCAAAGAGGAAACGAGAGACGAGGAAAGGGCATAAAACAGAACTTATGTGAGGTGTGTCAAAACGAATGCTGGATCAACTTGCTATTTCCCCCGTCATTATTTTTTATGATTCCAAAATGACTCTTCGTCGGCGCCTTTTATAACATCACATACAGAAGTCTCTTGAGAAAAAATATCAGATTTGTAGAGTGTTCAATGCAATTTTTGTACAATTTATTCATGTAAACAAAATATAGTAATTCTAAGATTTCGTTGTTCACTCCGGCCCGCGATCTCCTTCCAAAAGTCTTATCTGGCCCTCACTCTGAAAAGGTTGCCCGCCCCTGCTCTAGATACACCATAAATGGGGCCCTCGGTATGACCTTAAAGTTCATCCAGTTGTGGAATGCCCAATTCGAGAGCTTTGGGGAGTGTAGAGTTACCCCTTAATTATCATTATTCCCAGGTCCGCTCTGACCCACTGTGGTAGTATCGATTAAACTGCTTCAACACCCTTGAGCAAGGTGTTCACCTCTACCCAAACACACCACCCTGAAATTCATCTTTTCCAGCCCTTTCTACCTTTTTGTTTATTTACCCTATCCCCCCCCCCCTTCTCCTCCTCCTCTCTGCAACCATCCTTGGTATGACACAAAATTGTATCCGGTGGTGAGGCCCCAATCTCGGAGCTTTGGGGAATGTGGACTCACTCATTATTTACCACTACTCCCAGGTCCATTCTGACCCGGAGGAGTGGTAGTACCTGTCATATTCAAATGCCTCTGTGGTACCAGTCTTCGAAAATTCTGGAGATGGAAATGATCCTCAGAATTATCGCCCAATCAGTCCATTCCCGATCTTTGCTAAAATCTTTGAATCCTTAATCAATCTCGTGATAGTCTGGCACCTTGTTAATGCTAAACTTCTTTCTGACCGTCAGTATGGATTGAGGCCAGCACGATCTACTGCGGATATCGTAACAGTCATCTCTGAATGCATATATCATATACTGGACAAGACAGGTGAAGCTAGGGCAGTAGCGCTTGATATATCCAAAGCCTCTGACAAGATCTGGTATAAAGGGCTTCTCTTAAAAATTCACTCATGGTATTACTGGACGAATATTTAATATAATTAGATCCTTCCTAACCAAAAGAACAATCCAGGTTGTCCTCGATAGCTGTTCATCCAAGCAACATGACATAAATGCTGGTGTACCCCAGGGATCTATCCTTGGACCTCTACTATTCCTGATTTTCATAAATTACCTCCCTGATGACATTAAGTCTGAGATGGGTATATTTGCTGATGACATCACACTCTACTCTCGTCATGTGGGGAAAAGTGGATGCGCACATATCTGAGGCAATGGCTAAATCCTTAGAAAGTGACCTTCAGTCTGTAGTGGAATGAGGTCATAAATGGATGGTAACATTTAATGCCGCAAAGACAAAACTTCTTTCCTTCAATAACTACAATAAACCTCTTCAACCACCGATTGTTATGGCAAATAACACCTTACCTGAGAGTCCAACGTTCAAACTCCTCGGCCTAACATTCACAGGTAACATGAATTGGAACAAATACATTGAAGGCATTGCCAAGGCTGCTGCAAAGAAGGTGGGTTCCCTCTACTGTGCTAGTAAACTTCTTACACCTGACATTATCCTGTATCTCTACAAAGCCACCATCCGCCCATGCATGGAGTATTGTTGCCACATCTGGGCTGATGCATAATCAACTAGTCTCTCCCTCTTAGACAAGGTCCAAAAAAGAGTTGCCAACTTAATAGGTCCCTCACTGTCCACCAAGCTCCAGCCCCTGTCCCATCGCCGCAATGTTGCATCCTTGTGCCTGGTTTACAAGTACTTCAATGGATTGTGCTCCAATGAACTTGCTGCTCTAGTGCCCCCTTGACATAAATACACTAGACCAACCTGACAATCAGCTAAGTCCCATCCATTCACTGTGGAGGTCCCAAGATACCAGAGAGCCTTCCACTCCAATAGCTTCTTTCCTCGTGCTGCCGGCCTCTGAAACTGCCTCCCTGTTTCCCCGACTCTACTGACATGCAGAAATTTAAAACTAATGTCAACAGACATCTCGCTACACAACTCTCAACTTAGGATGACCCCCTAAACTTACACCCTAATTCTCAGTAGCCCCTTACGTCTACAGTGGCATCCTGCTTTGTTTGGGTTGAACTATGATAAAAAAAAAATTTTTAATGGGTTAAATAGAAACTATTGTTTACAGACTTTTTAAAAAAAATATATGACACCTTCAAAAACAAATTAATCTATAAACCAATCATATACAAAACGTATGTCCAACGGATTTGGTATAAAATGACTCAACGACAGTTGACATGCCGTAAAACTCCAACAATACACCAACCATGAATGGGAAAGTGTCAAGGGTGTTGTGCTGATCGGCACGGCTTAGGATGCTGTGTTCGGGTACAGTCAGTGCGATTTCATAATTTTCACTAACACACATTTGGAAAAGGTCTAACTCCATCTGTCCTCTCTCCAACCATGGGTTAAATAGGTGGGTCGACTGTCTCAGGGTTTGCTGAGGTAACCAGTCTAGGAGAATGAAAACTCTAAAATAAGACCATGTTTCTGCCTGTGACAACTTGTTTCTGTCAACCAAAAGAAAGATGATGTATGATATGTCAAATCCTGAAAACTAAAATTGGGAAACAGTTTACCAAACTGGTGCAGACCAACTCGTCTCCATAATGGCAAAAGATCATTGTTGGAAGAAGACTGGAGAAGAACTGTATTCCCAGTGTCAAAATATCTCTGATAACTCAATGGTCTATGTGATATGTGCATATATGTTTATTTCTGTTACCTATAAGCTACTCTCTTGGCCTTTTGGCTAAGATCAAAGTGTAGTATCTGTTCCGATGGATACTGCACCCTATAGACCGGTATTGTCTTGGCCTTTGGGGCTTGATTTACGCCGGTCTATGGGATTGTCCTGTGCAGTTCTAGGAGGTCCACCCTCCCAGACTTTGCCTCCCCTCTTTGGGGAGGAGTAAGTTAATTGCTTACTGCTTGAGGCGCCCCTACCGGGGAATGCCGACGGGGCTGCCCAGGCAATTTTTGATGGTCAGAGTGCTCACCTCTCGAGCGCTGGCTTTTCAACCCCCACTTTCCGACCCGACCTTGGGTCACGTCTTACTTGTGGGAGTAGGATAAAACTGGCCTTGTGCCTAACTCCTGGAGAGGAGTAAATAATACTCTTCTGCTCAACTCTTGTTCTTGGCCTTTTGGCTAAGATCAAAGTGTAGTATCTGTTCTGATGGATACTACACCCTATAGAACGGTGTTGTCTTGGCCTTCGGGGCTTGATTCCGTCGGTCTATGGGTTTGTCCTGTGCAGTTCTAGGAGGTCCACCCTCCCAGGCTTTGCCTCCCCTCTTTGGGAAGGAGTAAGTTTATTGCTTACTGCTTGAGGCGCCACTACCGGGGAATGCCGACGGGGCTGCCCAGGCAATTTTTAAACCTCTTTTCCCGACCCGACCTTGGGTCACATCTTACTTGTGGGAGTAAGATAAAACTGGCCTTGTGCCTAACTTCTGGAGAGAAGTAAATAAATACTCTTGTTCTTGGCCTTTTGGCTAAGATCAAAGTGTAGTATCTGTTCTGATGGATACTGCACCCCATAGACTGGTATTGTCTTGGCCTTCGGGGCTTGATTTATACCAGTCTATGGGTCTTGTCCTGTGCAGTTCTAGGAGGTCCACCCTCCCAGGCTTCGCCTCCCCTTTTTGGGGAGGAGTAAGTTTATTGCTTACTGCCGACGGGGCTGCCCAGACAATTTTTAAACCCCACTTTCCCGACTCGACCTTGGGTCACATCTTACTTGTGGGAGTAAGATAAAAACTGGCCTTGTGCCTAACTCCTGGAGAGGAGTAAATCAATACTCATATTATTTCATAGGATTGATAACATTTTAAACTTCATGATATTAAGTAACTGGTGGTGTGCATGCCTGTGGTCAACTCTTTGATCGTGTGTTCCAAAGACTTGAGTATAAGTCCTAGTACTGAGAAATATGAGAAAGGAAGATAATTTGCATATGATTGGATGCCCGAGGCCTACATTTCTCTCCCCTTCTGCATGCCACTGTAAGTAAGATTCATATCTTCACTGTATATATGATTTTTGTTTTTGCTTTTTATCAATAAAATATAAGTAAAGAATATTTTAAAAGTCGCTTTAAGTAATGTTTTCATGAATGGTTTTAAAATGATATTAGAAATTGTGTTGCGAGTAATAAAGAAAATATTTAACATATTAGAATGATGAGTGTTGTGTTAGGAAAGTCTATTAGATATTGCGTAAAATATTGGAAAGTGTTTTATTTAATTATGAACTTCCAAGGATAATGGTTGAAGGATGAAAAATTTAAGCAATGCACATTGAAACATAATTTTGCATTAGGCGAAAACCAATCAAGTATGTTGCTGCTGTTATATTTTTATCAAATATTGGATTTTTCATGTTTTTTTTTTGTGGTGGATTTTTTTATATTAACTTTAAAATATAAAACCTATTTCTGACTGAATACATTATTTATACTAAAGTTCATTTATATTTTTCGTTTCGGTCTTTCTTTTTCTTTTTTCTGCTTTTTCTTAATTGGTCCTCCTATTTATAAAATCGGGGGACTTATGTTTTGAGGCATGTCCGTCCGTCCGGATTTTTCTCTGCAACCATCCATTGAATTTCTATGAAATTTTGCATGAAGTTGTAACTTTGGTCAGGGTAGAAAGTGAGATTTTCCGATTTAAAAAAAAAATCTGGTTAGCCCCCCAGGGGGTCAAAAGGCCCCGAAATGGCAAAAAATGACATTTTTTGCCCCATAACTTTTCATCCATCCATTCAATTTCTCTGAAACTTGGCCAAAATGTGGAGACAATTGTTCCTAATAGAAAATATGTATCGCTGACCTTGGAAAAAATCTGGTTTGCGCCCCCAGGGGGTCAAAAGTCCCCAAAATGGCAAAAAAATGACCCTTTTCTCTCATAATGTTTGATCCATTCCATTCGATTTTTCTGAAACTTGGCCAAAATGTAGAGGCAATTGTTCTGGATATAAAATGAGCATCCTTGACCTCAGAAAACTTCTGGTTCGCGCCCCCAGGGGGTCAAAGGGGGGTCAAAAATGCCCCAAATTGCCAAAATTTATTGCATTTTACACTCGTCACATACAGAGGGGGACCACGCATGCGCAGCTTGTTTCTGTTTGTTTTTGTCTTGTTTTTCCTGTTTGCTTTTTTTCTGTTGTCTTTTTTATTTATATTTATCCTCTGTAGTTTTTATATTCCTTTTCTTCTATTCATTTAACGTCACTTTTCCCTTGCTCAGGGGTCAGACGCTTTCTGATATTACGCAAGCTCACTCTCCAATTCTCACCGTTTAGCGGGTCAAGTGTCTCCAAATTCCGCTTTGTGCGGTTTTGTCTAACCTTCCTATTATTTAAGGCAATAATCTACGCTTCAACAGTGGTTTATCCAGGATAACTTTTAAAAAAATTTATGTTAAAAAATCTCCCCCCCCCCCCCCCGCCCTTTGTTTTTTTTTGTTTTTGTTTTTTTCTTTCTGATTTCTGTTTTTAATAAATTAATAGAGGAATTTACCAAATTTTGGAGTTAAAAATATGTTTGAGTACTAAGAATTCCTTTTATATATACTTTTGCCACTTTTAGCTTTTCTCTCTTGAAAAAGCCCACATAACAGTTGGGTGAAACGTTGAGTTTTAGGTCTATCGTTTTTCCATTTGCACTCATACCGTCGTATTTATTTCATCCTTTTATTTCTATACTTTAACTGCATAAATCTGATTTAAAAAAAAAAAATGGTTTATGCAAATATTCAAGATTTTTTAAGAAACAAAAATACTGTGATATTTTAGAAATCAAAGATGATATGCCTATTTTATAAAACAATTGAAAATTGTAATTTAATGTAATATTTTTTTCTTTCTTGTAGGATACTAACAAGTTATAATCAACAACTGAAAAATTACTACCATGGATATGGGAAGTCATTATTAGTAAGTATCACCATTCTTACAAATTAAAATTTTTGTGCTCCAAACAGTCAAATATAACAAAATGAAAATATTTATTAAAAAATGTTGGTGGTTATTTTATTGATACATACGAAATGTGGCAATTCAAAATAAAATAACAGGAAAACTTATGGATATACTTATCAGTGAAAAATATTGGTGTACACTAAATATTACAGAAAATTATTGAGTAGAATTTTAATAAAAAATAAAATTAATTTACTATTCGGAGTCCACAAACTCCGAACGACATTCGCGTCAAACCAGAGTATTGTAGAAGATTATCTCCCTTCTTCTAATATGAAGACGCTAAGCGGTCTTGTCGTCTGAAGTTCGTTGACTCCGAATAGTAAATTAATTTTATTTTTTATTAAAATTCTACTCGATAATTTTCTGTAATATTTAGTGTACACTAATATTTTTCACTGATAAGTAAGTATATTCATAAGTTTTCTTGCTATTTTATTTTGAACTGCCATATTTCGCATGTATCTCTTTATAAATAAGCACCAAAATTTTTATAAGGGATACTTCTTGCTGTTTTGTCAATGTCCAAGCTGTCCAGCCGTAGAGCAAGACAGATTCCACTATGGCCCTAAACGTACATGCTTTTTTGTGTTCTTATTACAATTAAGTATAAATTAGTTTTTTCAACTAACAAGTACTTTTATCAAACAAGATCTTTCTCTGTAAAAAGCTTATACATATTAAAACCACCCAGCGACCTGATTTGTGTGTGTTCTAGTCACAGAACTTCAGTTTTTAAATGTATCAATTTTTATTTTTGAAGTTATCTCCTGAAGAATGGTTCAGATTCATCCTGTTTTTCTTTTATTTTAACGACTTTTCATCAATCTCATAGAAAAGGGTTTTCTTTTTAAAACATGGTAGCAATCAGATAAGAAATCTCTAAAGACAAACTGATCAAATTGGTCTATCCCAACAATGCACTGTACAAGGCAATTCAATTCTCACCAACCTTTGTAACCGAAAAGATTTCAAAATATAATCCTTGATTTGTTAAGCAAATAAATTTATTTATACTTTTTTTTCTGTGTAAAGCTACAAGGTGTTCAAAATGTATCTAGACTGAACCTGTTTTGTTTTTGTTTGACCAGTTATTGTTTTTTTTACCAGTTTTTTTTTTTTACCAGTTTTTTTGTTTTTATTACTAGTTATTTTTAACAATGAATGAAACGTTCTCTTCAAAATATTCCCCTCAATAACTGATACTTTTATTGCAGCGAGTTTTCTTTTTGGTAAAAAAAAAAAACGTCTTTAAAAGTCTCCACTTTTAATATAAAATAGGGCTGCATTGTTATTTTTTTTTTTCTTCAAATTTCTTATTCTTGAGATAAATTTTTACTTTAGGAACCAGAAATAAAAGTCACAAAGAGCTAAGTCTGGTGAGTATTGGAAACTGCCGCACTCGCATTCCATTCTGGCTAAAACCCCATTTTCTCTAATACAAAGAAAAAAGTAACTGATTCTATGATATGCCTAATCAAAAATATACTTAAAATAAAACCAAGATTACTCAGCTGAACATGAATCATGAGCTTTCATTCATATTTTTAGGGGCTTAAACATCATTTCTCTAAAAAGTAACAGGACATGTCATCAAACACTTGTAATAATCCCAAATTACTCAGCTGAACATGAATCATGAGCTTGCATTCATATTCTTTTTGGCTTAAACCTCCTTTCTCTCAAAAGTAACAAGACTGATTTTATAATATGCTTAATCAAAAATACTTGTAAAAATCCAAGATTACTCAGCTGAACATGAATCGTGAGCTTGCATTCATATTCTTTTTGGCTTTAAATCTCCTTTCTCTGAAAGGTAATGAGATTGATTTTATGAAATACTTGTAATAAACCAAAATTACTCAGCTGAACATGAATCATGGGTTTGCATTGATGTTCTTTATCTGACTTAAACCTCAGTTTCCCATAAAAGTAACGGCACTGATTTTTATGATATGCTTAATCAAAAATACTTTGAACAATCTCAGATTACTCAGCTGAACATGAATCATAGAATGAATGTTCTCACATGTTTACAATTAAGATTAATCAGATGATTTTTCAATCCTATTTAGCAAAGAAAAAGAAAGTTTTTGAAAATCAGTCTGATTACTTTTTGATCATAACCTTTACACTGCTTCATTTTTTTAATTTTTTATTTTTTATCACCTTACAATGATATTTCCTATCTAATATTCACACCTCATTCCACCGAAGCAGATGTGAACTTTTCTCACTCTCTGGATATGGTATGCCATTGCATTTGCATATTTTAATATCTCACCCTTGGATTATGGCTTTCCTCGATTCTGACTAACCGTCTGGCAGGGGTCAGGGATTTATACTTTTTTTTTTTTTTTCCCGGCATTGGTATGTTTTTACATGCGGTAAAGGATAACTCAAAACTTTTTAAGTGAAATAGATTTTATTCAATTCATACAATGTTTCAATAGAATTTAGAGTTTCTTTCGCTGTGTAAGTATCTTGAAAATGCTGGTCTTCATTTGGAGAAGATATTAAAATTTGAATCCAGTAAAACTAAGAAATAAGCAAAGAAAAAGGAATACATGTGGAGCGAGAGAGAGAAAGTGAACAGCGATTTAAAAAAAAAAAAAAAAATTAAATTTATATATATATATATATATATATATATATATATAGTTAAATAATAATACCCGTCCTAGGTCGGGTATTATTAATTTACTTAACAGAAGTTTTGCACCACTTTTATGTCCCCTTACGAAGATTAAAATCAAGATATAATGATACTAAATCTAGAATCCTTATTCCAATTTTGACTGAAATCCATTATATAATTTTGATTCTAGACAATGTCTAAAATTTTGGGCTTAAGCTGAAGTTAAAATTCAGGGAATCTTGCTTAATTGGTGTCTAATGACTGAATAAAATTCAATACGAATCTGAAATATTTGAATTTTCAGATGGGAGGTTGTGTCCATAAATGATGTCCCCATCCCCCAAGAAAGCCTTTAAAATACTCCAAAGAAACTTAAATTTTGGGAATATCTATTAATTGATGTCTATTGTTAAAATTTCATAAAAATTGGAGTTATCTGAATCTTCATAAAGGCTTTCTACACCATCTTATGCCTATCAGGTGTGTTCTAAAATTTATAATGATCGTTTAATCAGTTTAAAAGTGCATCCTATACATAGAAATATATAAACACATACACATACCTAACTTTATATAAATAGAAATATACGTGTGTGTGTGAATAATAATGGGATTAAAATATCTGAGGAAAGGACATTTTTGAAAATGACAAAATATATAATCCTCTATTTCTTTTCAGCCTGAATAAAGATCTGTAGAAAATCGAAAAAAAAAATTATTTTAGAAAACAAACTAAACATCTTTGAAAAAAGTTGTACAAGGGTATTTTCGATTGTGTCAGTTTAAGTGTTTGGTGAATGCATTTTACCTTAAAATTTTATAATTGACTTAATTCCATCGTATATCTTTGAAATCAGAAGTTTGATCTCGAAAATGTACTTATGATTTAAAACAAAAAAAGAAAGAAAAAAGCCTGGTGCATTGAAATCGCTCTAATATTTGAAAATTGTATACAACGAACGAATCGTTGACAAGAGGTATTTCCCCACATTAAATGACTCCAATTAAACTGAATGATTTTCTATGATCTCTCTTAGATGGTGGGATTTGAGTATCATAAATAACCCACATCGATCTATGTTTATGACACAAAGGATTTAGGGAACAAATGTAGGGAACCGATTTTGGTGGTGCACTAGTTCTGAGCACCTGATTGTTTCTCCTGGATTGTGCCCAAAAAGAGCCAGAGAGTATTAAGAATCAACCGCTGTTTGAGCTCTCCTATGGGGCTCCCACAAAATGAAGACTCTAGGTCTTTCCGGTAAGTAATGCTCCTATCTTAAAGGCAGAATAAGAACTAAATATCGTTTGTTTTGTATAAAGTACATTGCTTGTCTTTCATAATTGTCTACTGTGAATAAATGTGTTAATAGTATATTTCGTCTTAGCCTTTCGTTCTGATGATGGATATGTTTAGAATACTATTCCTATTTTAAAGGTGGAGTAAGAACTAAATATCTTTTCTTTTGTATAATGTACGTTGTTTGTCTTTCATAATTGTCTACTGTAAATAAATGTGTTAACCGTACTTTGATCATAGCAGCCTTTTGTTTTAATGATGAGTATGTTTGGAATATATGTTTAATACATGAGCTGTGAAATAAAATAACATATATACCAACACAGGAAAGGTCCGACAGCAGTTGATTCTTTATACTCTCTGACCCCTTTTAGGCATAATCTAGGGGAAACAATCAACAATGCTCAGAATCAGTTCCCTACACAAAGTTGACATCTTGCAAAGAAGGAAGGCTGCTGTCACTTATGCCCTTACTTTTCACTAGATGCGTACTGTAACAAATTTGCTATCAGAAACACATTTTTTATTAATGTTTTAATGTCTCTATGGACCTTTCAATAAAAATGAAAAAAAAAAAAAATAAACATCAGAAGATACACAATCCAGTATTAACAAAAACAAAAAAATTGTATTTCGGAATTTTTGAGATGAGGGTTGATAATTTGTAGAATTTGGTATATTCAGATTACTGTTCTCATCCTGGGTGTTTTTATCACAACGTTTCGTCCGATGTAACCTCCGACCTTCTTCAGGTGTACTTTGTCGAACTCGGGAATCTTTCTGTCGAACTCGGAAATCTGACAGAATTTTGAACGGAACCCTTTGTAAAATCCACGAGGGTAGCATGCTCTCGTCCCATCAAGGATTCTGTTCGAAATTCTGTCCAGATTCCTGAGTTTAACAGAAAGATTCCCAAGTTCGACGAAGTACACCTAAAGAAGGTCGGAAGGTTACATCGGTTGAAACGTGATAAAAACACCCAAGATGAGAACAGTAGTCCGAATATACCAAATTATACAAAAAAAATTGTAATTATTATTATTCTTTTTTTAATTTCTTTTTTTTTACACCCTCTCAGACTTTATTTAACACATCAGTATAACCTCCGATAAGTTCAGATTCTTTTAAATATCTCATCTGAAAGCTCCCAATACTGTCCATGCAATCCATTCTTTATGTTATACTCACAAAATCTCCCAATATCTATATAATACTAACAGTCTGTGGATGTTTGTTTGAAAGCACTTTTATATGTAGCTTTGTTCCAGATATGGTTTTGCATAAGTAACGTATTGTACCCTTGCTCTTATAGTTGTAATGTGTGTATGAGAGAGAGAGAGAGAGAGTGTGTCTAAACTGAGTCAGTACTTTTATGCATAGAGCATATTCTTTAGGAATATGTTGGTATGAATTCTATGATAAGAAACCATTGCATTACAAGCTAAAATCCTTTCATTTACAGGTTTGATAAATAATGCAACCACAAGCGAGCAATATCTTTATCTTGCTTTTGTTTCTTTCCTTCCCTCCTCTAATCATTCTTTCTTTACAAACGGATTCCGGCTATTTTGGTGGACTCTGCATCTACAGATATGTCTTGTGATTGTAGGAAAAATGCACCTACTGCAGCAACTAATGATGTATCATTATCTGCCATTTTTGCCTCTAAGCGAGAGCAGTAACATCATCATCCTCTCTGATGATGGCCTTCGTTTGTTCGTTGTCAGATGGCATGGACCCAACTGACAACAACAACAACAATAATAATAATAAAGCCAATGGCAAAAGAAATATGACAGTGTGAGGGACTGTGTCCTTGGTTTATAACTAATATATATATCAATCTTTATCAAGTTAGATATGTTTATGTATTTGTATGTACACAATTCACTCCTAAACTAATAAACCGATCATTATGAATTTTTAACACAGCTGCTAGGAATAAAGGGTCGTAATGTGGAATATATTTAGTTTAATTTAGTTTTATGCAAAGGGAGTAAACAGGGGATGAAAGCTGTTCTTGAAAATTCAGATACCTCTAATTTTTGTGAAATTTTAACAATAGCGAATATATTCCACTAATTTCAGTTTCTTAGGAGTATTTTAAAAGGTCTTTAAGGGAAGCATAATATGGACACAACCTCCGATTTGAAAATTAAAATATTTCAGATTTGCATCGAATTTGATCCATAGTTATTAGACACCAATTAAGCAAGATTCCCTGAATTTCAATTTCTTAAGACCCCTTAGGCTTAAGCCTTAAATTTGAGACATTTTCTAGAATCAAAATTAGAATAAGGATTCTAGACATATGTTTTAGTATCATTATATCTTGCTTTTATTCTAGTGTGTGTGTGTATATATATATATATATATATATATATATATATATATATTTATTTTTTGGTACTAAAAATCAGTACAACATCAGTACCATTGGTTTCAAGCTCAGAAGGCGTTTACCTTCCGACTATCTTCAGCTTTTGTTGTAACCTGGTAAAGAAAATTAGACGATTCTAATTTAACACTTCAAAGTAAATAACATATCCAAATGAGAGTGATACGAGACTACCCATTGTACTGATTTTTGTACCAAAAAATAAATAAATATTACGCTCTTAATTTTGATTTTCTCAATTAATCGAGCACTCTCCTGGAATTTTTCCTACCATCTTAAAAAAGAAGTTATATACACACACACACTTTTCACTAGATGTGTACTGTAACAAATGTGCTGTCAGAAACACATTTAAAAAAAATGTTTTTATGCCTCTATGGACATTTCAATAAAAATGCACAAAAAAAACATCAGAAGATACACAATCCAGTATTAACAAAAACAAAAAAATTGTGCCATTATTATTATTATTATTATTATTATTATTATTTTAATTTCTACTTTTTAACACATCAGTATAACATTTGAAATTTATAACTTTTTATTTCATTTACATCAAACTAATCCAGAGGATTTGCCATTGTTTTTCAAGCTTATTAGACAGTAAATTGTTATCTTCAGCTTTTATAAGCTATTTTTATTATTACTTTCAAAGTTTTCTCCATTTTCCTTCCTCCTTTATTTGGTGCATTATAACATCCTGTCTTTGTAATTTATAAGATTATATACCAAATCGCTTGTTCTCCACTCGCTACCTCTCTTTTTTTCTTCCTTTTTTTTTTACACATACACTTTCAATGATTTATGATTTTTCACTAATGAACTCCCGCAGTTCATGAAATATGGTAAATTTAAACCTTTTATACATTCGTCTTGGGTTTATTACGTTTTGTCTTTTATTTAAAACAAATAATTTTATTTTGTTTTGAACAAAGTTTTTTTTTTTTACACAAGTGATCTTTTTAAAATAATTTCATTGTTTTTTTTCTTTCTTTTCATTTTTGTTAATTTTATTCCTTCTCTGATTAAGCTGCAATGAACTGTTTTCAAACAACCAAAATAAATGATCTAGCCATTTTTATCTTCTATACACAAATACAAAGAAGCAAAAATAAATCCAAGTATTAATAACTTGGATCTTACAATCATCCTTTTGTATTATGCGTGTGGTTGATTGGTGCAATGGATACTGTCATGGACTCAGCGGTGCCACGGTCAAATTCTGTCAGGTCTATTATGTTAAGTTACATGCTAACACTTTTGGGGGGAAAGTATGAACACAGAATTTCCCCACAGATATGAGTAAAAATATCATTATCATCATCAGTTTAACGTCTGTTTTGCATGCTGACATGTGTTGGACGGTTTTTAGAAATTGATTTCCAAACTAACCTATCTCTGGTCAGGTTTTTATTTATCCCTCTTTTTCTCAAGTCCATCCTTATCACTTTCTCCTATGTTTTCCATAGTCTATCCCTGCCATTTTTTTAATGGAATTTGCTCCAGACAAGTCATGAAGCCACTTGATGTAAGCAGCTAACAAAAACGAAAGATAATTATCGCAAAGACAGAAGATGCTTATTGGCCTTAGTTTAAAAAAAAATAGGTAAGAGGAAAACAGTCAACAGGAAGAGAGTTCCACAAGCCTGCAATTCTTGGAAAGAAGCTACTGGAATAGGAAGCTGTATTACAATGAGGTAACAAAACAGCAAATTGATGGAGACCACTAGACCAGCGAGTCAAACGAACTGGAACAAAGGAAGCAGGGAATAGATCAGACAATTCTGAAGAACACATGCCATAATAGTATTTATAGAAAAGACTGAGACTAGCAACATCACGTCTGTGAGAGAGAGGGTGCAGAGAAGAAGAAAGGGTGGGGCCAATCAAATTACAAATACTCCATGCATGGTCTGATAGTAGATTTGTAGAAATAGAGAATAACCTCAGGTGTGAGAAAGTGTTTGGAGCGATAGAGAGAACCGACTTTACGAGAAGCAGAAAGAGCAATGGATCTAATATATGAACTCCAAGAAAGATTTGATGAGAGAGAAAGACCAAGAAGTTTCAGAGGAGTCGATTTCTTCTCAAGAGCAGAGTCAACCATGAGAATCAAAGGAACAAAAGGGATATGTCTACGATTAAAAGACACAAATTGAGACTGCTACCTCAACTGTTCTACATCTACTGCTCCAAGAACTCTCATCCAGTTTTTCAATATGGCTATACCAACAATGTCTCCTGTTCTGCATACATCTCTCTGTACTGTCCAGATTTTATCTTCCTCTAGATCATCAGATCTAAACCTGTCTTTGACACACATTATACATCCATTGTATCATTCTCATATCATTTCTCTGCATGTAACACATATCTTCAACCCTCATTGGCTAGGTTTCACTTCCATACATCATCACACTGCGTACACATGCGCTATGCTGGTTAGTAATGGCAAAGTTCCCTGAAGTTACTCCATCTACTCCTAACACTAGCACTGGCTCCTCCCTGTGCTCCAATGGTATCACCAACTTGTGTTCAAATAATCGTATATCGTTTATAATAGGTATTGTGTTTAAGCATTAAATAACCTTAAAATGGTTGATATGCCATAAACAGCACCATAAATAAACTGAAACCGTTTTAAGAAATTATATGAAGAACAAAAGGGTTTCAACTACAAAGACTTTTGAAAAAAAAATATAGATAATTTATATGCAGGGATGTATTTGATATAAGCATTTTTTTTTTTTCTTGGCCTTTTGGCGAAGATCAAAGTGTAGTATCTGTTCCGATGGATACTGCACCCCATACTGGTATTGTCTTGACCTTCGGGCTTTATTTACGCCGGTCAATGGGTTAGGAGGTCCACCCCTCCCAGGCTTTGCCTCCCCTCTTTGGAGAGGAGTAAGTTTATTGCTTACTGTCTGCGGTACCCCTACCGGGGAATACTGACGGGGCTGCCCAGGCAATTTTTAAATGGCCAGAGTGCTCACCTCTCGAGCGCTGGCTTATCTAATCCCACTTTCCCGTCCTTGTCACATCTTAGCTTGTGGGAGGTAAATAAATAAATTGATATAAGCAGGACTGAAAGCAAAACAAGACGACTGTAAAAGTGGAAATAAGTTTTTCTTTTTTTTTTTTTTTTTCTTTTTTTTTTTTCTTTCTTATTATTTTTTTTAGCATAAATCTTACTTGCCTTCAGTGTCATTTGATGATGAAGTCCGTATAACATATTTCGGAAAAAAATCCCATCATCAGATGTATGCACAACTCTGTTCTTAAGATGGCCATTGAAATAAGCTATGCAGTACATATTCTGCAGGATAGGTATTCTGTTATGAGTTTAATATTAATACACTTTTATTGTTTTATTTGCTTTTTTTTCTCCTTTTTGTATCATTATTATTTATTTATCTAAATTTTTAATTTATTTTTTAATTTATTTATTTGTTTATTTATTAAAAAAAAATCACATGTTTAGCAAGTTTTCATGTACAGTAGTCGAGTAATTGCAGACATCACTTATTTGAGATAATGCAATCTGCACTCTGTCCGAGTAACTGCAGCTGGTGGTGCAGGAGTTACAGTTTCAAATGATTCCGCCGCTTAATGTTTCCCAGCAGCTTTCGCGATGCACCAGCATTCCTTAATTTGATTTTTTATATACAAGTTGTACGAGATGAACATTTCAGTTTGTGTCCTCAACATAGGTAAGTTGATTCCATAATCAATTTTTCGCCGGTGCAACGACTAGCCTCTCCCTCTTGGACAGGAGGCAAAAAAAAATGTTCTAACCCAATAGGCCCCACATTCTCTGTAAAGCTCCAGCCTCTGTCACATCACCACAGTGTTGCATCTCTGTGCCTGTTTTACAAGTACTTCCATGGAATATGCTCTGCTGAACTTACTGCATTTGTATCCCGTCAATGAAGATATTCTCAGCCTACTCGACTAGCAGCAAAATTACACCCCTTCTCTGGAGAGGTCCTTAAATAACAGAAGATTTTCTCTTCTAATAGTTTATTTCCTCATGGACTGCTTGCCTTTCGAATTCCCTCCTTGTTCCCTGTTTCCCCAACTCTACCAATATGCAGAAATTTAAATGTAATATGAACAAAAAGCTTGCTTCCCAACTCCCCGCATAGGTTGCCCCCCCCCCCCCCTAAATCTGGCCCCTATCACAGTAGCCTCTTACTCTTCAGTGGCAATATACCTTGTATGAGATGCATAAAAGCAAAAAAAAATTTAACAAATTTTAGCTACTGATTTAATTTGGTTGCTTAGCAAGTCCATGGTAGTAGAGTCTGAAATTAATAACTTAACAGTATATCGTTATGCTTCCATTTTTTTTCTTCCTTTTTTGTGGATTGTGGTAGCAGGAAGTTTCTCCCTGTGTAAAATATAGGAAGGAATTGTCGCTTAACAATTCTAACATTCGCTCTATATGGTATTGTAGAATTTTCTTAAATCAACTTCCTCCCCGTTACTTGCTTGTGGGAGCAGCCATATTTTTTTTACATATACACACAAAAAAGTTTTTTTTATACACCTCACCTCTATTTTGTGTGCCTCCAGTTGATTCTAATCACTTAATTGGAGGTACAGGTCCAAAGCGTCTCCTTCCAGGAATAGGGGTTGAAAATTTCCAGAGATCCATTACAGCTTTGCGACCAGCGTCACCTTCAACAACGATGCCATTAAATAGCTTCACTGTTAAATGGTTTTACCTTTTACTATGTCACTATTCAAGCAAACTTTCTCCTTGATTTTATCAGATGCTCTCGAAGAGTGCCGAAATAGCTTGTAGTTGTCTTCTTTTTTTTGTGTGTATGTATTCACCTCCATTGCACGTTTCTTCATGTCTTTTTTGTTGCCTCTAATATAACTAGTTTGAAGGGGCAATTTCCGGTATATATTGCATCAAAACACCACTTTGCTTTGTAGTATCACCTGATGTTCCATCTGTCCAATATCTCCCGAAGGACCTTCATCATTGCTTATTTTCATCCTTCTTTTGACTCTTCTCTTTGATCCTTCGATATTAACAGACTCATTATTATCGCTGGTGATCATTTTCGATCACTTGTAATTTTTAACAACCTATTCACAATGCCAAATGCTAAGCAGGATAATTATGAGCAAATTGACTAAAAATTTGGGGAACATTTTTTTAAATACTTGTTCTTAAAGCCAAATCGGTTGTCACTGAAAATGACTGCTAATTTGTGTGAGGTGGAAAAAAGAGGTAATTTTCGCCTGCATTTGGTTCCTTTCAGAGGGCTTAATTTTTTAATTCGAAATTCAGCTACTTTAAAAAATTAAAAAATTTAATTCTAGGTTGAGCTTTTTTATTTTGAGGATTAAATGGTGGAGATGAGATTTTAAATACTGAAAACATTCATCTTCGTTTACCTTTTTCTTAAATTCTTTTTTTTTTGTATTGCCATCAAAGTCATATAAGATGCGAGACTTCATTGGCTACAATATGGGCCAAGTAGCCAGTTTCTACGATAAACAGAACCGAAGTTATCGGCAAAAGTATGACTATCACCTTTTGTGACCTTGACCTTTGACCTAGATATCCTAAAATTAAATATTAGAAGATGACTAATATTTGACGAAGTTTGGTGACGATTTGTCAAGCGATGTAGACCCTAGGCTGTACACAATCAAACAAACTGAATAGAAAACATAACTTCCTTGGCAGAGGTAATAATAAGAAATACAATAAAAGGTGACCAAACTAATAGGACGTATAAAAGATCTCCATTATGAAAATAGGTTAAAATCTGACTTCATTAGAGAGAAGAATGTGCAGGAATTTAATTGAGATCTTCGAAATAATTACTGGGATTTCTAAATATGGAACAGAGAATTTTCATATCTCTCCTATTCGCACTAGAAATTTATTGGCAAGGAAAATTTCAAAAACCGAATCGACCACAATTAGATTTAGTTTCTAATAGAGTAATATATTTTTGGAACAAATTACCCATGTTAAAAATAGCACCAGTTTAGAACAGTTTCAGAATAAATTGGATTAATTTATAAATAATGGTAAAAAGAATTTTCAAGGACATTTTTGGAGTCTATCTGATTAAATATTTCAAATAATTTTATATGCATATTCCTATTATATTTTCTGAGAGATTGCTAATATATATATATAATAAATATTTGTTTTTGTTTATTATCTATGTATGTATACGTTTCGTCTTTTTTTTAATCGGGACTTGTCAGCATAGAAATATAACTATTCACTACTGGTCGTGTGTGCATTAATAGCTAGCTTCGTCATGCTGTGTTAATACTACACTTACAGTGCCCATCTAGAGGGTTTTCTAGGGGCTACAAATAATAAATGTTTGTTTTTGTTTATTATTTATGTACGTTACGTTTCGTCCTTTTTTTAATCAGGACTCGTAAGCATAGAGATATAACTATTCACTACTGGTCGCGTGATTCGAAACCCCGGGCTCCGAGTATTTTACAACTCAAATCCCGACATCTAGAACCATACGGCCATCGCTTAACAGCCAGATAAACAGTGATAATTTTAACACTTATTCGGCGGTTATGACGTCAAGAGAGTGTTCTACTTAATGAAAGGAATGATGCATTAATAGCTAGCATCGTCATGCTGTGTTAATACTACACTTACAGTGCTCATCTAGGGGGTTTTCTAGGGGCTACAAATAATATATATATATATATATATATATATATATATACTAGAAGAATACCCGTCCAAGATAAATCTCAGAGCAGAACAGTTTTGCACTATTTTTATGTCCCCTTACGAAGATTAAAATAGAGATAAAATGTTACTAAACTATATGTCTAGAATTCTTATTCCAATTTTGATCAAAATTCATAACATGATTTTGATCATTATTAATCTTGGCACAAGAGTGGGAAATGCGGGCTACATTTAGTTTAATGCAAAGGGAAGAAAAGAAGTGATAGAAGTTCTTCCTGAAAATTGCAAAATTTTAGCAATAGGTATGAATTAATAAATGAATTAATGAATTAATAAATATTACCCAAATTCTAGTTTCTTTAAAGTATTTTAAAGGGTTTCTATGGGGCATAATATGGGCCAACCTTCCATCTAAAGAGTCTAATATTTGAAATTTGCATTAAATTTGATCCATAATCATTAGACACCAGTTAAACAAGATTCCCTGAATTTCAATTTCTTCTTAAGACCCTTTAAACTTAAGCTTTGAATTTTAAACATTTTCTAGAATGAAAATCATGTCATAGAATTTGATCAAATTTCGAATAAAGATTCTAGATATAGGGTTTAGTAGCATTATATGTTGATTTTAATCTTCATAAGGGGCATAAAAGTGGTGCAAAACCGTTTAATTTGGAAAATTAATTTTACTCGTCCTGGAACGGGTAATCTAATCTAGTTTAATATATCTATATATATAAAACTCAATGTCTGTATGTATGTGTATTTGAGTGTGTGTGTGCCCTATAGAAAAAAAGTTAGAGAATCTAGATAAAATCTAAAAGTGTATTCTTATGTAAAATTAACCGATGAAGATAATGGTAGTATTCCCGATTCTCTAAATTCACATCTAAGGAAGCTATGGGGCAGATTTGGTTAGGGGGAGGTCGACTATTTTCAGTTTAATTTCAATTTAATTATGTATTAATTTGAATAGAAAACAATTATATTATTTAGTAATTTGTAAAGACAATGTAAGTTATTCGCGAAAAATAAAAATGCAAATTATTCCCTAAAATTCAACCGGAAATGACATCAGAGGGAGGCTGCGGAGGGAAAGGGGATTAAAAATTAATAGACGCTAATTCTGGAGAAATTCCGGTACCGACCTTGATTCTGTCGGTATGAGACAGGTTCTAGGAAGGAGGAGGTCCACTCTCCCAGGCTTTACCTTGATATCCATGTCATTACTACAACTGATCCGGAAATGACGTCATAGGAAGTTAGAGGGGGACGTCTCTAAACTTTTAGTTCTTTGGTACGACAGGGGCGCGTCTCGAAACTTTTAGAGAAGAATCAGATGAGAAAAAGGGAAAGAGAGGGTTGGGTGAGGGGGGGGGGGGATAATGGGGACGAAGGAAAAGGAGACGGCTAGAGAAAGGAAGAGAGATTGAAGTTTTTATATAAAGATGTTACACACACTATTTAATTTCTACTACTTTTTTTTATCACACTGGGTAGCCCTGCTAGTTATATATATTATCTAAATGACTAAAAAAGGTTTTCTCTTTATAAGTAAATAGATAGGTTTATTATTTTTTAACTAAATTTATTGTTGGTGGTGGTGATAATAACAACTATTACATTTGCTATGAAAAAGAAAAAAGAAAAGTCCCACCTCCTCTCATCTTTTTAAATTACAAAAAAAAAAAAAATAGATTCTTCTTTTTTTTTTTTAATATCTATTAAGTTTTTTTTCTTTTTTTTTCTCTGTCTTCTGAATGAATAAATGCGAAAGGTGTTTTCATTTATCAACACCTATATTGCCATCAAAAGGGGTCTGTTATTTAAATCAATAATACACTAGATATCTACCTCCCTCCCACCGTGGGAAGATGTAGCACAAAGCTAGAAGATGGGGATAGTGGGCTAGCGCACAATAGGTAGCACACTCTGGCCTCGCAAAATATTCCAAAGCAGTTCCGTCGGCATTCTCTGGTAGGAGTGCCTCAGGTGATTGGCCATAAACCAACCCCTTCTCAAAGAGAGAAGGTAAAGCCTGGGAGGGTGGACCTCCTAGGACTACCCAGAAACCATACCTCAACCCGACATAGCAGGGCCAGAAGAAACCACAATAGCCCACCCTCTACTCTCTGTTGGACTGATTGTCGAGGATGTATCAGAATAAAAATTCAATGATGCAACGTAATATTTTGAAATAATTTATAGTGCAGAGGAAACACACAAAGACAGATGTGTGAATATCTAATTTGCATAATTACTTTTTAAACAGTCTATAATAAATTAATGTTTAGTGTTATTCATTTGTAATTTTATTGTTTAATTTTTTCTATATATCTGCAATAGTTTTGTTGATATTAACAGTAATTGTTTAAAACAATTTAATAAAAAAAAAGATAAATTACGAAAATCTTTTTAAAAAATATGCTCATTGATTATCATAAGGAGATAATTTAAATGCAACTAATATATCTTAGTTTGCTAAGAAGATATATCGATGAAGTGTAAGGGTTCATATATATATTACAAATATTGACCCAGCAGATCACTGATGGTTTCGTTGTTATATAAAAATAAAACATCTTCCTCTTCCTCCTCCTCCTCCTCCTCCTCCTCCTCCTCCTCCTCCTTCTTCTTCTTCTTCTTCTTCTTCTTCTTCTTCTTCTTCTTCTTCTTCTTCTTCTTCTTCTTCTTCTTCTCTGTCTGTACTGTTGTATTTCTTTTAGGCTAAGCTTCTTCTTGCCCATTACATTACATTGTGCTACATTGATAATAAACCACCTCAGCCAATCTTCACAAATACAATAGCAGGAAACTAATTTGTATTCTTTCAAATGAGCTGAAGCCATGACCAGATGGTGGCACAATGCCATAAATCACAATCTGATGCACTTAAAAAAGGTTAATGAGGTAAACTGGACACTGACTGAGATGATCTACAACTCCCATCATATTTAATGCAATGTCTTGCATTGCATTCTATTGTACGATATGGTATTGTGTATCATATTGTGTCATCTTGCCTATTGTACTACCTTGTTGTGTTCAGTTTTTGTGTGTGTGTGCTGAGTTAGTCATGTTCAAGTCTTCACTCTTAACACTATGTCTACATTCTGCTATATTGTGTCAAACTGCTAAGAGCATGGAAATAAAAACAATCAAACATACTCTACCCCCTCCCCTCCCCATCTCCATTAAATGTTTGAGTGAGAAAATAATTAAATTTCCCTTTTAAGTAAATTATCGAAATTTCTTGTCATGATTGAATAGAAAAACAGGAACATAAGTCAGTCATGAGACGGCATACCTCCGCTTGACAACGTAAGAATGGACTAAACTCTTATCTGAGCCTTACTTCTTTATATTATATGAAGTATTCCCAAAGTTATGCCATGGAAACGTTAACTCAAAAACTATTTATCCAGTTATTTATCTTCCTCCCACAAGGTAAGGTGTGACACAAGGTCGGGAAAGTGGGATTTGAAAAACCAGCGCCCGAGAAGGTGAGCACTCTGGCCATTAAAAATTGCCTGGGCAGCCCCGTTGGCATACTCCGGTAGGGGCGCCTCAGGCAGTAAGCAATAAACTTACTCCTCCCCAAAGAGGAGAGGCAAAGCCTGGGAGGGTGGACCTCCTAGAACTGCACAGGACAAACCCACAGACCGGCGTAAATCAAGCCCCAAAGGCCAAGACAAAACCGGTCTATGGGGTGCAGTATCCATCAGATACTACATTTTGATCTTGGCCAAAAGATCTAATCCAGCTGAAATTTTGCATAGTGATTACTATTATTAAAGAGCATCAGATTCATACGTCAAATTTGGAAGTTGAAATTCTGTCAAAATTTAGACCATGGCTGAACTTTTCAATGTCAAGGTCATATAAGATGGGAGACTTCATCGGCTATATTATGGACCACGGAGTGAGTATACGATAAACAAAACCAAAGTTATCGGCAAAAGTGTGACTTTCACTTTTCCCGTTGTCTTAGAATTGATTTAATTTTGGGATATCTAAGTTAGACCATGACCGTTATTTTTGACTAAGTTTGGTGACGATTAGTCAAGCGATGTGGACGCTAGGCTGTACACATAGTTACACACTAACAAACAAGCTCGACCGAAGACATAACCTTTTTGGCGGAGGTAACAAAGAAAACTAGGGCATTATGAACACTTTTTCTACACTTGTTGAATTTCAGCTTGTCGATACAAATGCCAACTTAAATACAAAGATTTGATTCCAATAGGATTCTCCATTCTGATACTTTACCAAAATATAGTATCTTCATTATTATTATTTTTATTTAAACTTTCATATTTTAGTTTGAATGAATTGATGGCTTAGTCTAAGGGTGGCCAACCTATGGGGCATATCCTAACAATGGTGCATTGCACGAATGCAGATGGTGCACTGAACCCTATAGATAATAAAGAAAAAACATTCGTGCAAAAAAAAAAGAAAAAAAGTAAACTGATTTTTAGAAAAAGGTACAACTGGAATTTAAGGAAGTTATTGCTAAAAGAGAATTTTGCTATGTGTTCAGACCCAGTGGGAGGATACATAAGACAAAGGGAGACAAGAAAAACAAGTGGATTTAAGTAAATAAAACATTTTTATTCTCGTTCAATTTATAAAAACACATATCAACATGATAAAAAATGAACAAGAATTGAAATAATGTGACCCAAAAATTTATGAAAAATAGTGTTTCCATTCTCAAACATCCAGACAGTAATTTAAATGTTAAATAACTTGAGGAATCTATGTATTTAAAATGTGTGTGTTTATGCAGATCAGAAATTTAAAAAATATATCTTAATATTGTTTATAGCCCTCCTCAATGCTAGTATGGGCCCTTTAAGAGAATTGTAATTAAGCTGTCATATTGAATGTGTAATGCAGAGTTCTGTCTGACCGCGTTGTTGAACACTATTTATGACAGCCTTCTAGGTATGTCCGCTTGTAAAGACATAAATAGACCATAATTTTCTTCCTTTCACCGTGGTTGTTAGGCTGTTAGCATGGTTCTAGGGGTTCAGACAGAAGTTAAAATGTTGACTTGAGTCTGAGGTTCGAATCATGTGACCAGCACAACAATCATCCTCCGCATCTTATATATATATATATATATATATATATATATATATATAAATAAAAGAATATTTATTTAAGTAAATAACAAATTTTTACTTACATAAGCCAACGTTTCAAGCTTACACTACCATCAGTGTAGGAGATGATATATATATATATATATATATATATATATATCCTACACTGATGGTAGTGTAAGCTTGAAACGTTGGCTTATGTAAGTAAAAATTTGTTATTTACTTAAATAAATATTCTTTTATATATATATATATATATATATATTGTTTTGTTTATTATCTATGTACATATACGTTTCATCCTTTATAATCGGGACTCATCAGCATAGAGATATAACTATTCACTACTGGTCACGCGATTTGAAACCTCGTATTCCGAGTATTTTACAACTCAAATCCCGACATCTAGAACCACTGGGCCACTGCTGAATAGCAAATAAACAGTGATAATTTTAACACTTTATCCGGCAGGTTTTATATTAGAATTAATTGTGTATATATATAAATATATATATATTGTATAATTAGGCAACAATTCTTCTTTTATACAAATCTGGTTGAACAGGAGTGCCAACTTCTGTTTATCCCTTTTGTGATCCAATCTTTCTATTCGTCGAACAATAGATCTTGTACTATTAACCATGGAGTGTAGGAAATCTCCATATTTCATGCAAACGTTTTCGACCATCATTGGTCGCCTTCAGGCAGACGATTTATCAATACAAAATAAAATTAGTAAATTTATTTAAGAAGACGTTTCCATGTGATTAAAAACATTAAAAACATTTCAACACGCCTTCGCACCCCTCATAACAGGCATGGTTGATGTTGGGCTTTTTTAATTGAATGAACAATGCTTCCATTATGGGGAGGCGAATATATATATATATATATACACATAATCAATTCTAATCTAAAATCTGGCAAGTATTTTCATTGATTTTATTGCCTCATGTGCATCTATTTATAAGTATGGACAAAATCTTGCACGTTTTTTTAATCCTCATAACAAAAATTAGGGTTTCTTGAATTCATTATTGATGCAAATACAAAATTGTCATTAAAGTAAGCTCAACTTCTATCGAATTCTTTTATACTTCTATTCTGTCAATAAACACACACACACACACCTACCAGTGATCATGCGCGATTTAAGTTCAATTTAAAAGAGACATTTACACCGTTAAGTCCACACAACATGGGATGTGACTTCTACAAGATCAGGAAGGATTGTTACGAAAAAAAAATATGGTTAATACCTTTTATTTGTCTAAAACTCTGACGAGGCTTGTTATATCAAGCGAAATATTAGATAAAAATGTCAAGATGAAGAGAAAGAAAAAAATATTGTTTTGATTTTTGATTTTGATTTTAATAAAAAATATCTACATCTAACACGTTTTTTTTTAAGGCATTTTGCCTCTTTCTTTAAGTTATATATATAATCATAACTTAGTAATATATAACATTTATGACATAATCAATATTATGTAATCATTATCCAAAAATTTAACATCAACAAATATTTATGTGTACATATGTTTCAGAGATTTTAATAATAATCATCTCTTCAGCACAAAAGAACAATAGAAAACACCCTATCACTTCGTTACAGGTCCAGGTAAAAAATGGAATTGTTAAATTATTACAAACACACAAAACAAAAATACCCATCAACATCCAGAAACGATATTTTCATATTTTATACATCTTTTCTTTTTTATGGCTGGTTATAATAATTGTTTTCAAAATCAAATGTTAATATTTTTTAATACAAAATGATGTATTTGTTCTTCAAAGTATATGTATAGATCCAGTTTGTAATAAGTTCTATCAAATTAGGGGTGGGACGTAATGGGTGAAAATTTCAGATTCATGCGAGTAGTATTTTTTTGTGTTCATTTATACATAAATAACACTAAACAATCAAACATTTTGAAAATTTTGCAAAATTCAGAAGGTGCAGGCCAAAAATAGCCGTTAGGGCTCCACGGGACTCAAAATCCATCATTTTTCTGTGAAAAAGTGGTTTCATGCGACATTGCAGGTCCTAAAACATCCTCAAAAGCTATGAATGGATATAGATGGTTAAATCTGATATAGTACTTTAATTTAGGACCATTTTCAGGCTGTGAAAGGGTTTTCATGAATGTAAAAAAGCCAAAAAACTAGCGGCCTGCACCTTCTGAATTTTTCAAAATTTTCAAAATGTTTGATTGTTTAGTGTTATTTATGTATAAATGAACACAAAAAAATACTACTCACATGGGTGAAATTTTCACCCATTACGTCCCACCCCTAATCAAATATGATATTTGAATAAAATTTTATTAAAAATATAATATTTGGTTAGTATTAAATATGGCGCCTATTTATGAAAGTAAACAATAACTTATTTCCTAATGAACCTGCATGTATAGATGCTTTAATGTGAGTTTTATTGTTGATTTTTCTGGTGTTTTGGACACGATTTTAGCCTTTCCTTCTGATGAGTCACACTCATCGAAAATCTATGATATATAACTCTGTATTTTGTTTGTCTGAGTGATGACAAAACAGACCGTAAAGAATTGGATCCTTTTAAGAATCAATAAAGACATGGTCACTGAAATTTAATTTTCTATTGTTAATTTGTGTGTATATATATATATATATATATATGTATATATATATTATTATTTAGGCAAACATTATTAAATAACAGTGTTTTTGCTTGATAAGACTTTTTAAAAATTTTTTTAAATTTTCCGAATGGTCCATTTAGTGTTTCGGTCAAATTGCTGTATGTAAGTTCCATGTGTTTCTTGTTTCATTTTCTTTCCTTTTTGGCAAGTACTTTCGATTTGATTCATCAAATCATCATCAGGCGGTGTTAATTTTGGTTTCTAAAAAAATATGTCTTCACTATTGAGTTTTTTTAATTATTATAACGGCTAGTAATTTACAACTTAATATATATATATATATATATATATTATCTCAAATAAATATGTATAACTGCCAAATGTCTCCCTATTCCCATACTTTATATTTTAGGGAACTGAAAGTGGGTACAAGTGTGTGTGGCGCATGTAAATTAAAAAGTGAAAAAATGGGTGAATAGGCCACAAAAGATTGTCTGCCCCTAGTTTACATTATGAGCAAGTCTGGTGATGAGAGTGGATCAGGGGAGACGTGTGTTCTCCAGGGTAATTTTCGTTTACCCATCCCTTCCATGTTCGACAGAACAACCAACAAATTGTAAAAAAAAATATATATAGAACTAGCTGGCTTTGTCTGCTCGCTATCGCTTTGCAATTTAATTCCCATTTGCTATTTTAAATCATTACTACTAATAAATCTACTACTACTACTACTACTACTAATAATAATAATAAGAAGAAGAAGAAGAAAGGAATATTTTGTGTCTATATGAAAAGTGAAGGAAATTATTTCCTTTCTTTTTTATTATTATCAGTTATTATTAAGATTAAATTTCCCCTTCTTTTCTCATAAAGATTCAATTTACATACGTGATTATTCTTTACTTTCTTTTTCATTATTCTCAGCTATTATGATGATCAAGCTTCCCCTTCTTTGCTCATAAAATTAAATTTGCATACACGATTAGTGAAACAAGCCGGACACACATGCATTTACTTATAATATATTGTTAATTCATAGTTGCATGCATTAAAAAAGCGCACTAAGCAGGACCGGATTGAACTAGTCTTACTCGTCATTGTACAATGACTTCAGGAATGCCCGTATATGATGCCTTGTCTTGTGTTGCATATTACTAACATGCTCAGGTATTTTTTATTTATTATATCAAAGATGAGTCCTCTGTTAACTGTGGGTCAGAGATGAAAATGTTCTCTTCATAATTTTCTCTGAAGACGACGATGACGTAAACTCTATTTTATTTAGCTTAATTAATTATTAATTAATAAGACCTAGCCATTTCAATGGCTAGGTCTTAAAGTCCCTATTTATCAAGAACCTTACAAGACGTTTTAACTTCACTCAAATCCATGCAGCAACTCAATCTAGTTTAACATCTTTTTCTATGTCTCATGGTTGATCCAACCAATTGACCATCTACTTTTCATATGGTGTTTTATCTGACCTGAACCTAAGATAATCCTCTGATAATCATATCATATAATCCACCTTACTTGGGGACTCTTTTTACACTTAATTTCAAGAGTATATTGCAACGAAGATATATGGAACACAAAGTGTGAGTGGTAAATTTTTTAATAATAGTAGAAAACATGTGACCCGTTGGAAAAAGTGAGTTTGCAAAGCCAGCTGATTTTTTTTTTTTAAATAAAGACAAAATCCAAAATTAGTCTCTTTCTGCTCGCTATAGCTCTCTCTCTCTCTCTCTACCTCTCTCTCTACACTTCTCTGTCTCTATCTTAATCCACTTTAAATAGTATTACTACTTGTGGTGCTATTTCCTTTTGTTATAATGGACTATTCCAATCTTGAGTTTTATAGTTCGTCTTATTACCTCTGACTGTTAATATACAGAGTGTGAGAATGATAGCATATAAAATAAGAGTGGGGGAACAACATATGGTGAAAGAGAGTGAAAGTGATAGACAGAAAAATAGTAAGAAATGGGCCGCTTGGTGAGTTAATTGTAAATTACTTCTAATTAGAACTTTTAAAATAGAAGTTTTTGACATAACTAAATCCTAGAATTGAGAAATATTTTAACATGTATTTTTGTGTGATTAAAATCTGTAGGAAAAAAAAAACTTTAGGGAAACAAACGTTGATTAACTCAGTTTTAGTATGATAACAGTTAAAGAAGATTTATTTAAGAATTAAAAATGTCAAAATCCAACTTAATCTAATGGAAGAAACGTGAAAGCTTTTCATTATTCATGGAGTTATTAATGCTTTGTTTTATATAACAAAGTAAATTTTTAATTTGTAATCTTATTTCGAATGAGGTTAATATTTCAACACGAGTTCGATTTAAGAATAACTAATTCCTTCTACTCACAAAGTAATCTTTAATCTTGACAAAACAAAAACAGATATTCTGAAGAATTCAATTCTATTTCAAACGTGACAGGCCAACAAGTATTCTATTTCAAACTTAAGCATAGCAGGTGGTTAGGGTCTGTTATAGAGATGCTTGGATGCATCTAAAATAATTTGACTGTTAATAAACGCAGAGAGAGAGAGAGAGAGAGAGAGAGACGGAAACGAGAGTAATAGACACCATATAAAATAAGAGTGGGAGGCAGTATTATACTATGAGAGAAGATAAAAGTGATAGACAGAAACCTAGTATAAATGCGTCAATTGGTGAGTTACTTGCAAATTTTTGCCCCTCAACGTAAATATCCCCGACCAACCCGACGATCAGCAGAATCCCACCCCTTCACTGTAGAGGTCTCCAGATGCCGGAAAGCTTTCTACTCTAATAACTTCTTTCCTCGAACTGCTTGCATTTGGAATTCTCTCCCTGCTACGTTTCCCCCACTATACCAACATGCAAAAACGTAAATGTAATGCAAGTAAAAAAAAAAAAAAATTTTAAATCAAAAAAAAAATACGGCTCATTAAAACAAAATGAAGTTTTGGGGGGGGGGGGGGGTCATCAAGCATAACTCAATCCGAGAAATGAGAAATATTTCAACATGTATTTTTCGTTCGACTTTTCGAAAATAAAAAAAGAAAACAGCCATTACATGCTTTTAACGGTATTATTGTATGTGCAATATTAAAGAAAACGTTCATTTTCGTTTGACCTTTCGATGTGTGCGGAATACTGTTTTTATTTAAAAGAAGAAAAGAAAAAAGAAAACAGCCACAACACAGTCAAAACACAAATTTGTATTGGAAACGTGTATGTGTATGTATATTTATGTGTATATGTATGTATGTGTTTGTGGGTATATATATATATTCATGTATCTGTGTTTATATCTAGATATGTATAAATATATGTATGTATCTGGATATGTATGAGTGTATGCTTGTATCTGGATGTGTACATATATATTGTGTATGTGTATATATGTATATTTTAAATTATATTATTAAAAACAAAATTATTGTATTTCGGAATTTTTGAGATGAGGGTTGATAATTTGTAGAATTTGGTATATTCGGACTACTGTTCTCATCTTGGGATGATGCCTACAACATCGAGCAAAGACAATATGTAGTAACAACGATACATATCAAGAGGAAATGAATAGTTTAAGAGAAACCCTTCACCGAAACAACTATCCAGAGAGCATGACATCAGCTCCAACAAATCTAGACACAACACCAAAGGACACCATCCGAGAACTCACCACAGTTTGTATACCATATATGAGGGGCTTGTTGGAAAAAATCCAAAGAATATGTAATCCATATGACATAAGGATAGTATTCAGGAGCGACTCAACTCTCCGAAAGCATCTTGTGAGAGTCAAACCCCCTACGGAAAAAGTCATGACTAAGAACTGTGTGTATGCGATTCCATGTAAGTGTGGAAAAGTATACAAAGGTGAGACATGTCGTCTACTAAAGGTAAGGCTAGAAGCACACCGTTAAGCCGTAATACGTGGAGAAATAAAAAAGTCGGGTATGGCTGACCACATATGGAAGGAAACTATCTACCATTATGGGATGAAGTAAAAATTATAGATAGAAGTGAACGGTGGAGAGTAAGACGACTCAAAGAAGCAGCACATATGTTAGGCGACAATGACTTACTAAGCAGACCTAGTATAGAATTCAATACAATATGGGAACCTATAATTACAAATAATAGATAGGTAGTGATCTATAGTGATAAGTAGTTACGAAGAATTGCGAATTACTGAAAACTTCTTCCCAGTCATGAAACAAGAGCATGCTACCCCCATGGATTTAATAAAGGGTTCCGTTCGAAATTCCGTCCAGATTCCCAAGTTTGGCAGAAAGATTCCCGAGTTCGACAAGGTTCACCTGAAGAAGGTCAGAGGTTACATCGGCCGAAACATAGTGATAAAAACACCGAAGATGAGAACAGTAGTCCGAATATACCAAATTGTACACAATTATTGTATTCCGACAATAGAATCTCTAAGTCTTTCTTGATATGCCACCCTTCGCATAAATAGAACTTAAATTTCCTTCTTGGCCTAATGGTTACAGCGCTTGGTTGTCTAGGTTGACTCTGTAGCAGGGTTCGAACCATGAGACCGTCCGAGATTATTATCCTTGCACTGATGAGAGCGAAAGCTCGAAACTCTAGCATATGTAGGTAAAGATAATCTAATATTATTTATTTAAAATTAATATTATATATATATATATATTATCTAGCTATGGGCAAATAGCATCGCCAACCCGCAGTGCCTAGCGTGATGACTCTGGCAAAAAACCCTGAATGAAAGTCACTAATAAGGTGTTGGAAACCAGGGAGGGGTTCCTCCTCCAGGAGTGATCAAAAACCCTGATGGTGATTTTATGTGATTAAAATATATAGAAGCCATTCGAGTAACAAACGTTAATTAACTCATCTTTAGTATTATAATGATGCATAGATGCATCCTTTTTAATCTGTGCATTTACCAATGGAAATGATATCTGAAATTGAAGCGGCATGGCAGACCAAAGAGCACAATTTCTCTCAGATGTGCGGACATCTATATATAAAAAATAAAGGAACGCTGAAAACTGATTTGAATCTGGCTTCCTGTCATTTCTTATCTCAGTTTCAGGTTTTCATTATCACATGTCATACAGAATTTATTTACGTAATCTTGTGTAATGTTTTCTAACAAAGAAAATTAAACTTTAAAGAATTATAATATTTAATTACTCTGGTTGCCAAATAAAATTCTTTGGCTCTGCTGAGACAAGCATGTGAATCGGTGATCTCGTTTTTACTAATGTTTAATGCGGTGAATTCAAATTTCTAATCAGTTGTGCTTTCTTTCACATATCTCGTTTTTAATATTATGCATGTATTCAGTGATGAGTGAAAACGTATACCATAACAGAGATCGGCACGTCAAAATTAGATTAGAACCAGCGTTGTTATGTTATAATTTAGACAGTTCTGAATATTACTTGAAACAAAACATGGGTTTATTAAATACCAGCTGTTCCGACCCAGTGTTGCCCGGGATCCTAATTTCTGTAAATTACATAGATTACAGGAAAAGTAAAATTAGACAATCCGCGTAATATTGTAATATAAAATGTTTAAGTTCACTGAACAAATGAAGACTTCCGTGCACTTCTGCTTCTAACCCTAAGTTAAATAGATATTTTATCTCACTTGCTCCGCATCGTTAAACATAATTGGTCCCCCGATTTTATAAATCGGGGGACTTATGTTTTGAGGCATGTCCGTCCGTCCGTCCGGATTTTTCTCCGCAACCATCCATTGAATTTCTCTGAAATTTTGCATGAAGTTGTAACTTTTGTCAGGTTAGAAAGTGACATTCTCCGATTTTTGAAAAAAAATCTGGTTAGCCCCCCAGGGGGTCAAAAGGCCCCGAAATAGCAAAAAAATGACATTTTTTGCCCCATAACTTTTCATCCATCCATTCAATTTCTCTGAAACTTGGCCAAAATGTGGAGGCAATTGTTCTTAATAGAAAATAAGTATCGCTGACCTTGGAAAAAATCTGGTTTGCGCCTTCAGGGGGTCAAAAGCCCCCAAAATGGCAAAAAATGACCTTTTTCTCCCATAACGTTTGATCCATCCATTCAATTTTTCTGAAACTTGGCCAAAATGTAGAGACAATTGTTCTGGATATAAAATGAGCATCCTTGACCTCAGAAAACTTCTGGTTCGCGCTCCCAGGGGGTCAAAGGGGGGTCAAAAATGCTCCAAATTGCCCAAATTTATTGTTGAATTTTACACTCGTCACATACAGAGGAGGACCACGCACGTGCGGCTTGTTAAATAATGTAATAATGAGTAATTGGAAATTCTTCCGTATTTATGTCATTTAATTATTTCCGTCATTCCTCTCACCATTTCTCGTTCCATTTGCCCATTGCTCTTCCTCCCTTTATATAAAGCATTCAATGTGCAAACAAGCCAGCAAGAGTATCAGTGTGTTGTATTATATAAATAAATAAAATTCATAAAGTAATCTTTCATTAAATTTTTATTTAAAAAAAAAAAGAAGATTAGAATACACCTGGGAACGTTTCTGACTATCATTATTGACAAAAAGGACATACTAATCCTGATAAAAATATTTAACATAAAGAATCAAGGGAGGCGCAAGAGCGCTCTATCTCTTAATATACTTCACAAATGGCCTATGCCGGAAATCTCATTTCTTTGATCAATCATAACTCAAAAACCAATAAACCAAATTAGTTAAAACTTTGCACAAAATTTTTTTTGATAGGTTCTATAAGTGTGTAGAATTTCAGCATCATTAGTCAAGGCAACCCAGAGATCCAGAAAGTTCAATCATGAAATCATGTTATCTGTGTGTACGTACGTACGTACGTATGTGCCACCCTGTATCTCATCAACTATTTGATGGATTCAGCTGATTTTTGGCAGAGATAGAGGTTCTAGGGTCTAGTTGATGGCATTTTAATTTCAGTTTACCATATACTTTAGTTTTCCAGAAAATTCCAAAAAACCTTAAAAATGACCAGTATTCATACACTTTATTCTATATCTTATCGACCATTTGATGGATTCAGCTGATTTTTGGCAAAGATAGAGGTTCTAGTGTCTAGTTGATGGCATTTTAATTTCAGTTTACGATATATCTTTATTAGTCAAACTACCAACTATATCAGTTATGAGAAGGCATTGTATTGAGGCATAGCCTTTACAAAAGTAATGACATTCCATGAAAATGCCAGTATACTGAAATCATATGCCCTTAATAGGGTTAAGATGAAAATTCATATACACTAAATGTACAAAAGCAAGGAAATTCCCCAATTTTTACACTTTTATTGTCATTAATTAAGGGTATGACTACATATCAACCAAACCATTTCATTATCACATCACTACAGTATAAATCTCTATGCATGAGTGGAGGAAGTGTGTGAGGTGCGCTGAAGAAAAATTCCTACCAGTAAAATACATAGCCCTGTTGTGCTTGCATACCCTTAATGACAATAAAAGTGTAAAAATTTGGGGATTTCCTTGCTTTTGTACATTTAGTGTATATGAATTTTCATCTTAACTCTATTAAGGGCATATGATTTCAGTATACTGGCATTTATCATGGAATAATACTATATTTAGTAAATCTATATAAAGAAACGTCAGGTATATCATTCTAAAGATTATTTATTATTATACTAAATTTGAATTAATCAACGTTTGTTTCCATACAGCCTTTTCCCTATATATTCTAATAACACAAATGTACATGCTAAAATATACCTTAGTTCTGGGGTTGAGTTATGTTTGAAAAAAAAATGTTTTCATTAACCATAATTTATAATCAACTGAACAAATTATCCATTTTTCTCTCTCTCTCTCTCTCTCTTAGCTATCTATGTATTTCTCTCGCCCCTCTCACTCTTATGTTGATTCAATCACTCACTAATATTTCTTAATGTCTCTGAGCATTTAGAAAAAGAGTGACTCTCTTTTTTCAGTGTGGCTATCTAATTTGCATATATGTGTACATACTACAAGCACGCATGTAAATTAGATTGCAAAATAATAAGTGTCTATCAGGACCGGCGGGACAGTTATAAAAGTGTGTGTGTGTAGGGGGGGGGGGCTCTCCTAAAAAGTGGGGGGGGGAGCGGTTAAACACATGCATATATAACTTCATTATTGATGACCATAAAGTGGGGGGGGGTTTGAGCCCCCCCCCCCCCCCGGTGCCGCAGTACATGTCTATACTTCTATATAACAATAATAAATAATGATGATAATATAGAAGTACAAAGACTATTTTTAATTATGCAAATAACATTTCTTAACAGATATGTCAGAGTTTATGAATTTTCAAATGAAATCAAAGTAGAACATTTTATACTTATTCAGCACAAACAAGGGGGCACATTGCCACTGAGATGTAAGGGGGTTACTGTGACTTAGGGGGCAGATTTATAGGGGCATCCTAAGTGGGGAGTTGTGCACTGAATTGTTTGTTCACATTACATTTAAATTTCTGCATGTGGTACAGTTGGGGAAACGAGGAGCAGAGAGGGAATTCCAAATGCAAGCAGTTCGAGGAAAGAAGCTATTAGAATAGAAAGCTTTCGGGTATCTGGGGACTTCTACAGTGGAGGGGTGAGATTTTGCTGATTGTTGGCTTTGTAGGGGGTATTTATGTTGATGGGGCACAATTGCAGCAAGTTCGTCGGAACACATTCCATTGAAGTACTTGTAAAACAAGGACAGAAATGCAACATTGCAGTGATGGGACACAGGTTGGAGCTTAGTAGACAGTGTGGGACCTATTAGATGAGAGGTTTTTTTTTTTTTTTTTTGGGTTCTAGTTCTTAACCCAGTGTAGATCGGTATCTCTGCATGTACTTATATTGCGAGCAATAACAATACTTCAGGATTGGTATTTCTCGGCGTTTGAATTCATAAATCCAAGAAAAATAGTAGCTTTATTTTATGTTTGAGCATCGCTTTCTGATTAGGGAAAGCTGTTTGCCTATTTTCGATTTGGTTCATTCAAATAAACTCATTATTCGTATTCTTTAATGAATCACCATTTGTTTGTTAACAAACCAACGCATGGATCTATTTTGCAGATGTATTGTTGATAAATAAAAATGTTCTTGTGTAAATATTTTGAATAAACATTCGATCAAAATCAGCAACCATTTTTTTTTAATGCTTGTATTTGAGAGAATATATGCTGAAGTTTGCAAAACCAAAATCAGTAAACGTTACTATTAATGACATAAATTATTTTAAAGTGAATACATTTGGGAAATTAGTCAAAAACAATATATTTTGGTGTTCCGATGGATACTACACCCCATAAACTGGTATCGTCTTGGCCTTCGGGTCTTGATTTACGCCGGTCTATGGGTCTTGTCCTGTGCAGTTCTAGGAGGTCCACCCTCCCAGGCTTTGCCTCTCCTCTTTGGGGAGGAGTAAGTTTATTGCTTACTGCCTGAGGCGCCCCTACCGGGGAATGCCCAGGCAATTTTTAATGGCCAGAGTGCTCACTTCTCGGGCTTTTCAAATCCCACTTTCCCGACCCGACCTTGGATCACATCTTACTTGTGGGAGTAAGATAAAACTGGCCTTGTGCCTAACTCCTGGAGAGGAGGTAAATAAATACTCATTTGTGACATATTTGCGGTAAACAAGTGTTAATATTAAATAGAAGTGATAAGCATTTTTTAAGTTACCGTAATTATTGGTTGTCAGTAAAGTAATAAAGTGTCAGGCATCTTGTTTTTTCAGGAAGTAAGGTACTGGACCACTTATTACTTTACTCACAACCGATATTGATGATAGGTTAAAATGTTTATAGCTTCTAATAAATATTAAAATTTGTTTAACACAAATACGCTACAAATGAGTAGGTAAACCAAAATAAATTGTTTTTGCTTAATTTCTCAACTGTATTTCCTTTAAAATAATTTATGTCACCGATAGTAACATTTACCCCAAAATCTAACCAACATTCTGTTTTAAAATAGATTGATTCTAGTTTAGAGTATAAGGAAAACATACAAAACATATTTTTTTAGTCTATTTTTTTATCTACTTTTTGTATATTTTTTAGTCTATTTTTTTATCTACTTTTTGTATATTTTTTAGTCTATTTTTTTATCTACTTTTTGTATATTTTTTAGTCTATTTTTTATCTACTTTTTGTATATTTTTTTAGTCTATTTTTTATCTACTTTTTGTATATTTTTTAGTCTTTTTTAATCTACTTTTTGTATATTTTTTGAATCTATTTTTTAATCTACTTTTTGTATATTTTTTAAATCTATTTTTATCTACTTTTTGTATATTTTTTAATCTATTTTTTTTATCTACTTTTTGTATATTTTTTAATCTACTTTTGTATATTTTTAAAATCTATTTTTGATCTACTTTTTGTATATTTTTTAGTCTATTTTTTATCTACTTTTTGTATATTTTTTTAATCTATTTCTTTTTTATTATTTTAATTCAGTTAGATCTTAGAGGTCATGGGGCTAACACTTGATTTTTTTTTTTTAGTTACATAGATAACCAAGTGTTCATTTAAAGATCTTCCTTATTTCTCAAGTAAGTAAAGCCGGGAAGAATAATTAAGCATATTTTTTTCTCCCCAATGGACCAATTAACTTTGTTGTTGTTTCTTTTTCGTGTGACCTTTGGTTTTGCCGGATTCTGGAACCAGAATTGTGCTGCTCTGGTGCAGTATCCAACTTAATCTTGTTCCTATTTACTTACCTACCCACAAAGACAGAGTTAGACACAAGGTCAGTTTTTAATGGTGGAAAAAATCCAGCTCCCCAAAAAGAGGCACTCTGGGTTAGGACAAAAATTAAAATTACCTCAGTCTAGAAGGATTTCTTCTTCACTGGCCTAGGACAGAAAAGATGAAGTGTAGTATCAGAATGGCTACTACGCTTTGTTCCTAGCCAAACGGCCGGCCAGCTTAGTGGTTTTGTCACTTGTGGTAGCATTACTAGGAAAAGGTGCATCGTTACTTTCCCCATATGAGTCATTCCAAGGGGATCTTCTTTGGGCTCGGAATGCTATGTTATTTTTATTTTAACATTTGGCCGGGGTTTACTTCTAAAGGAAAGTGTCCTCATCTCATGTCATGATAAACCCCTGTACATAGAGACCGAAGACACTCAAAGGTGGTGTCTAGTCGGCATTCAAACTCTCTCCTTTTATTGTATATGTGTGTGTCAAACTATCATTATGCTAAATTATATTAAAGTACAAGATTTTTACTTTCAAATATACAAACACGAAAACCCTTGATAAATAAGGATTAAAATATATATAAATGAAAAAAGAAATCAATAACAACAATTTAAAAAAAAAAAGAAGAGATTCTAGTGGGGAGGGCATTAGTCTGGTGAGATGCATTGTAATGGCAGTTTCTTTCAAATTAAAAAAGAAAATAGCATGATTACTTGACAAAAAAAAATTGAACATTTTAATGTCTTAATCATTTCAGGATTTTATAATATCTATTTCAAGACCTAATATACGTGTTTAGACTCAACAATGAAGTATTATAATAATGTTTCCAAAATGTGCTTGTAAACCAAAATGGTGAATCTTTGGACAATCGCTAAACCGTAATTGAACCAATGTCTTCATTTGTATGTAATAGTTTACCTGGGCAGTCCTAGTAAATAATGACTATAATAGTTTTACTAGTTTCTCTTTCTGAAAGGATTTTGTTCTTCAGGTCAGCAACAATATTCAACCATTTGAGTTTTCTTCACTTAATTATAAAAATCTCAAATGAAAAACTTTTCCCTATAAGCATTTTTTTTTAAAATTATGAAAGGCCCTAATGACCCTATAATCTTTCCGTTCTCTTTCCTGTACACTAGCCCAGTTTAATGACACTTAAAAAAAATACAGTGACTTTGGCATATAATATACTCTCAATGTCCTATCCATGTCTTTTTTCACTTGTTCCTTTTCGCAGAGGTTTTTTCACTCATTCCATCTTCTGCTGGTTTCTTCTTAACTCTCACTGTTATTTTTTTTCCTGTTCTTATAGTTAACACATTTACAGGCGCCTGTCTTAGCATCACTTATTGAAATGTTTATTTTATACTAGCTGTAACCACTCAGTGTTGCCCGGGAATCTTGTTATCTGTAACAAATGCAGAGTTTTCATTTGATTATCCAATGAAAATAAATGGTGAATATCTTGAAAAGCCTGTTACCTAAAGAAATACACTGTTGGGTATAGTATGTAATGGAGGAAATTGATTGAAATTTCAAATTTTGTCTTTAAAGAACATAGACAGAATTTTTTTGTAATTGACTGGTTATTCAGAATTAAATATTGATTTTGTAGGACGTAAATATCGATGTCTAAATTTGAAAATCCGACTGGCTTGATTTTATATATTAGATGTTATTTCTATACTCTGCTAGTTTAATGATAATATTATTAAAGACTCGTTTGTCTAGTGGTTTTCATCAACTAGCTGTTCAGGTACCTCGTTATAATACATCTTCCAATTTCAGCAGTTGCTTTCCAAGAACTTCAGGCTTGTGGAACTCCCTTCTTGCTGACTGTTTTCTCCTACCTATAGCCTTGGTATTTTCAAGACTACGATCAATAGGCATCTCATGTCTTTGCGTTAATCGTCTTTTGTTCTTTTTAGCTCCTTACATCAAGTGGCTTCATGCCTTGTCTGGACTTCCATATATATATATATATATATATATATATATATATAAAATATGAAACTAAAAGTATACTTTTGGACACCTCATCAACTGACATTTACCAACTGGACAGACCCCATATATTTTTGACACAAACTTTTTCACTCTCCATTACTTAATATTTTTTCAAATTTTGAATTTTGGCTTTTCCACTGCCAACTTATCTATCTATGTAATTCCTTTGATGATAAGATTTTAATCTTTGAAAAGCCTTGGCTTAAGGAAAGAATAATAAACATATTTTTATTACCGAGTATACTTTGCATTGAACAATCGAAGTTAAAATAAATTTGTCATTCGTACATGTCTATCCCTCTTCTTTCATTCTATCTGTGTGTGTGTGTGTGTGTGTGTGTGTGTAATTTGCGACATCTGTAACTATAAAAGTAAAATTTTCCTAAATAAACCCTTGTAAAGCTATTATCATGAGTCAAAGCTGATCTTTATTCATTTCTTGTATATTTGTAACTGTCTAACTAGTATCAAAGCGAATGCAATTAAACCACTCAAGTCTGTATTAATATCAAATGAGTTCTCTCACCTATGCCAGAACCGATAACACTGCACATGCAACATATCTGAATTTATGCATCGTATCCTGAATATCAGATATGATTTTTATTTGCTGCTCTTGTGTTTGTGTCAAATGCAGCTGTTCTCTTTTCAAAGTGTGTGTGTGTGTGTGGGGGGGGGAGTATATAGGAAATTGCAATCCCTTTCTATAGCTTGCCGCCTGTACTCCTTCTTTTTTTACTCTTCTTACCACTTTGTAAGTCTTTTAGCCAAAATGATTTCGAGTAAGCACTTGAAATTCCAGTCTTGTTTAAGGGATTATCATTTTACACGGCTTCATCACACACAGACATGTTCATTTTCTGCCTTTGGCATTTCTTAGCTTTAAATGCAGGCATGGCTGACTAACACTGTTTCCTAGGATCCTTTCCACACCCACCCCTCAACATTACATTATCAATCCATTTCATCTTGGCACATTTTCCATTATCAGAATAAACAAGAACATGAAGTGTTTTTTGTCTTCTGCTTTTCTTTTCTTTCTTTTTCTTTTCTTTTTTCTTTTCTTTCTTCATTTTTTTCTTATTATTCTGTATATTATGTTCTTTTATTTGTTACAAGTGAATATAAGATCTTTATCTTTTTATTTATTTCATAAATTTGTTAATCATGTTATAGAGAGTTTCAAAACATCGCATAAGCTTTGTTTGAAAATATCTTAAAACTGTTTTATTACATACCAATATTAAGATACTGACACGATAGTGAGCCATGATTGGCCGAATGTCACAAACTATGGAATCAGCTATACTGAGTTCAAATCCTGTTGGATATATTGTGTTCAATTATCCGAAGTGGGCACTAATACCAGTTCTAATTATAACCTTAAAATTCCTCTACAATCCGTCTTGAACAATACTGAAAAAATTACTTAAAAATAAATTGGTTAAAGAATCCACAAGGATGTCTATTACAAATGATTTTCACAAGAAGGTTCCAACTTTTCAAAAATACTAAAATACAATCAAAAACATAATACTATGGTGAAAACTGTGATAATAGAAGTTGCATTGTGTTTGGGATAGGGATCAACATGATTACTGATCTGTTATGTTCACTTATGCACTGACATGGTTGGGAAAGTTATGAACTCCCACTTTCCCCCTAGTTATGAGTAAGATAGCAATTTGTTTTCAGTGAATTATTTGCAATAGATGTTGTATTTTGTTATTAAATACCCACATATTTGATATGACAAAACAGATACATCAAACAATTCTCTCTCTCTCTCTCTCTCTCTCTCTATATATATATATATATATATATATGACATGAGGTAGCATTATATTTTGATTTTAATCTTCATGAGTTGACATAAGTGGTGCAAAACTGTTTTATTTGAGGATTTAATTTTACCCGTCCTGGGACGGGTATTCTTTTAGTATATATATATATATATTGATATTTCAAACATTGATATATTATTAGTGATAATAAAATCAACCATTGCATTTTGTTGAACGTTGATCCAGCAGTTCTGTATAATTTGATTCAGTTGAAAACAACAGTGACTACCTTACCATTACAAGGGAGAGTTTTATCATCATTTTTACCAGTTGCAATCGAAGTTTGACCTCTTATTTGACCTAGAGGAATACTTTATCTTGATCTGTATAAACATTTCCAATACTTTTGATAGGATAACTATAGAAGGAAAGAAAAGAAAAGCTATATTGTATTTATGTGCTGGACGGATTGTCTTAAAACAATGATTGTTATAAATCGGAAATTTCTTTGGGCTCAGTCATCATTTGCATTTTGATTATGAATCAGAAATGTTTAGATCTCTTATCTCAAGTCTTCATAATTCCCAGATTCTGTCTCTCAAATTAAACATGAGATTTTGGTAATTGCTTTGCTCGTAGAGCACTGCAGCCTCTGAGAATGTTCAACATAACCGTCTATTGGTCAAAGTATTAAATGATCGTCATTTGAATTGAAGTCACTGAAATAATTTTATTTATAAACACAACCATAAAGCTTAAATAGGAAAGTGATAGAAAGATCAAGTTGTACAATGAGTATCTAATGGATCAGTCCCCCATAAGGTGGATCAAGGCATCACTACCCTATAAAATTATCCAAGAGCATCCCCTCCCTTCTATCTTGGGTGATCTAAAAGATTACCCCCTCCCATACAAGGTGGTCCAGGAGCTTTTCCTCTCCCTTATCAGGTAAACCAAGAGTTCTTGCCGCCCTTCCTCCATCAGGTGAACAAAAAGTTCTCGCTGCTTCTCCCCAATCAGGTGAGCCAATAAATTATGGGTGACATCATATTCGTTTTAATGTCTGTTTTACATGCTGACATGTGTAGGATAGAGAAAAATAAATCTAATGTTGGCAGAAAGCAGTGGGAATCGGATAGATTGAGAGAACTCTTTTTGAAAAATGACTGTCTTTTTAAAACTTTCTTTACTGCAACTCACTACAATAGCTGCTTTTTGTATTAAAAACATAATTTTATAACATTTCGTTTTGTTTTTTTTGATAGTCTTCTTCTTCGTGTGTCTGAAGTATGTGGTCATACGACAGTTTCCCACTTTTTTACGCAGCCCTTTACATTATTGTTGTAATCTTCAAGATCTTTCAAGCTGCACCAGTTGGGCAGTAGAGGGCAGACAAGACAGTATTGCATTGTATGGTCCTCCTCTCCACATTCACAGATGGTGGGGTCAGTTTTGTAGCCCCATCTACTCATAGCAACATTTGATCGTCCTATTCCTGTTCTAGGGCAATTGAGTGTTTTCCACCCGACAGTCTCATTTGCTTTAAAAGACTGTTGAATATAAAGTCATAAATAATAATAATTAACTAAATCATGTTTCGGAAATTTTTTAGATGAGGATAGATAATTTGCATTATTCAGACTATTGTTCTCATCTTGGATTTTATTCTCACAACGTTTCGGCCGATGTAATCTCGATCCTCTTCAGGTGTGTCTTGTCGAACTCGGGGAATTTTTTTCTTGAACTTGGAAATCTGTATGGAATTTCAGACGGAACCTTTTTATTGGGTAGCTTGTTCTCGTTCCGTCAGCCATGACCAGGTAGAAGTTTTCAGTAATTTTTAGTTGTATTTTTAGTATCGCCCATACTGGCGATATTGAGAATACAATTAAGAATTCATTTGATATGATTAATTAAATATGTTGCTATTTTTACCCATAGCTGGGGATAATAAAAATTGAACTTTAAGGTTCCCTAAAAGTTGAACAGTCCCAAACAAAATGGCCGGCCCACAAAAAAAAAAAAAATATAGAAACAAGTCAGACAAGCAACTACGGTGAAAGATGTTTTTTGTTTCTTTTTCATATTGCCACCCTGACAGGACCTTTAAAAATCAATTAATAGTCTACGGGACCCTTAAAGCTCAATTTCACTCAGGGGATAAATTGTGGGTTCATCCCTTTTCTAATGGTATTACTATTAGTGTTTGATTGAAATACCTTAAAGAGTTTTTTTTTTAAAGTGTATATGATGATGTGCATCATTCACTTATTTTAATTTAGTTTGATGATTGTAACATATTTCTAACCATATTTCATACCCCCCCTCTTCCCCAAAAGGTATCGATTCTTAGAAACTTGATTTGATAACAAGAATGAAAATTACCATCTGTTGAGTATGATTTCACTTGCAAATAATCTGTGACAAATATTTCAATGAAATCTTTTATCTTGGCAAGATTTTGTTTAAAAAGCAAAGGAAAATAAAATCTAGCCCCCCCCCCCTCAAAAAATATATAATATAATAATAATAATAATAATAATTATAATAATAATTATTGATTACTTAGAAAAGTCACAATTTGTAACCTCTTCTATTTTAAGGCGTTGAGGCAAAGTAAAATTATTTGTTTCTTTTTACTTTCTTTTCTGTAAAATGAGTTTTTACTTTTATTTTTAGTAACTTTGGATAAATTGGGTAAACTGCAGAAAGTTTGCCAAATTATTTCTTTTAGAAGTTATTTATATCATTTTCCGCCCATAATGAGAATGAGTCAAGATCATCTGTTACTTTAAACAAGATTTTTTTTATATGTTAATCTCTATTTATATAAAGTTAGGCATGTGTATATGTATGTACAAGATTTACTCCTAAACTAATTTGCCGATCATTATGAATTTTGTGAACACAGCAGCTAAGCATCATATGGTCCTCCTCTCCATATTCAGATTGTTGGGTCAGTTTTATAGCCCCATCTACTCATAACAACTTTTGATCGCACCATTCCTGTTCTCGGGCAGTTGAGTGTTTTCCACCCTACAGTCTGATTTGCTTTAAAAGACTGTTGAATATAAAGTCAAATGAATAATAATAAATAACTAAATCATGTTTCGGAAATTTTTAGATGAGGATTGATAATTTGCATTATTCAGACTATTGTTCTCATCTTGGATTTTATTAGTCTAATATAGTTTTATGCAAAGGGAGTGTCAAAATTGAGATACCTTTGATGTTTGTTGGCATTTTAATAATAGGTAGACATCAGTTAATAAATATTCCCAAAATTTCAGTTTCTTTAAAGTATGTAAAAAGGGTTTTTAGGGAGCATAATATGGACACAAATCTCCATTTGAAAATTCATATATTTCAGATTTGCATTGAATTTGATCTATATTCATTAGGCAAGGTTCCCTGAATTTCAGTTTCTTCTTAAAACTCCTTAAGCTTAAGCCTTAAATTTTAGACATTTTCTATTTCTTGATCAGAATGGGAATAAGGATTCTAGACATGAAGTTTAATAGCATTATATTTTGATTTTAATCTTCATAAGGACACATAAAAGTGGTGCAAAACTGTTATATTTGGGGAAGTAATTTTACTAGTCCTAAGATGGGGTTTCTTCTAATCTATATAATACTAAAACTCTATTGTTCTTGTATGTTTGCAATCAGCTTTCAGCTTTCCGGTTTTCAACATCCGGTTGCGCATGCGTAAATAGCATCGTCTTCAATCTGTTATTCCAATTCCGTTATTCTCTATTATGATTAACGAACGCATGAAATTTTTCATTCTGGAAATTTTTAAACAATTTCATTTAATTTCATCAAATAGTTTATTTGTTTTCTTCACGGCTAAAAACATTCAACGGGAGGACTTCGTAAAGTCTGTCGCAGTTTCAAAAAAACTCCTCCCTTTTAAAAAACAAAAACAAACAAACAAAAAAACAACACTCATTATTAATATCAGCCATACTAGCGGTCGGTGAACGAAACCACCTCCCACTTTCCCTCTCATAGATTTCACCACTCCTACTCCCTCTGTTTTCGTTACGTACGCGAGAAAGCTTGCTGTACCCCCTTCCTTTCTCAAATCGCCCTAACCAACCACTTATAATTCAGTAACTGTAATTTAAAAAAAAAACAATTATAATAAACAGAACGACTCATAGAAATCTATCTATATTCTTTTTTCATTTTAATATACTTTCATAGAAATGCTTCTGTTATGTAAAAAAAACCTATTTTCTTTATGTCACAAGTGTCACGCTCATACATGAATTCCATAGCTAATATAACAAACTGACCCAACGGGTCACGGGTGGTCTAGTATATATATATATATATATATATATATATATATGAAGGGGAAAAAGTATATATAAATCCAGGCAAGGTAAATATCCACAGGATAGTAATCCAAAGAATTTCAACCGGGTTTATAAAAAGTGCTCAATATCAAATAGAGCTTTTATATATGATTATTTTTATTTACACAGACATGTACAAAATCTGTGACACTGGCATGTTGATGTTATCGATCAACAGCTGTTATAAACTGAGATCTCATCAGGCAGAGTTGAATATATATATATATACTGGGATGTGTATTCTTCTAGTAATATATAAAAGGAGAATATCAGTTCTTTTTATTTTTCTATTGTATATTTTTTAAAGTTTTTTAATATCCATCTTCATTCCTATTTATTCATTTAGATCAGGGGTTCTCAACCTTTTTTTACCCATGGACCCCTTTTCCTTTATTTTTCTTTTGGCGGACCCTCTCATAGCTATTCGACAAAAGAAAAGCTTATTCTATTTTTCACTAATAAAAAATAAAGGGATTATATCAATAATCAAAGAAATAGTAAATGATTATGCTTTATTTTGAAGGAAAACTAATGTAATATAAATAAATTATTTTACAATTAAATTCTATTGAGTATTTATGCACACTGCTAAACAATTCATAATAAACTATTTTAAAATAAGTGTGTGATTAGAAAAAAAATGCAGATTTATTCAATGAGATCCCTGTGGTTGATGCTGCTCAGCAAGTTTCTTTATATCTGGTTCCATCGATGTTAATGATAGTCGAAGATCTCCTCTTTTCACAATGTCAAGTCTATTGTGAACTTTTGATAACAAGTGAGAAACACGACTAAATTCTGAGAAAAGATAAGAGATTTTCACCTTCGTTTGTTCTTGCCACTGACCGATGGGTGAGTAGATAGGTCAAAAGGAAATATTAAAGAAAGAATCATTCATATATATTCTCTATTTATTTCAATATGGTGTAAATTACAGTAGACATTTTATTTTTAGTAATAACCGTTCTGAAGAAGTGGAATTGCTCCATGGACCACCAAAATATCACTGTGGACCCCCAATTTGTTATTTTTGCCTGTGGACCCTAAGGAATATTATGTGGACCCTGGTTGATAAACCCTGATTTAGATGAAAAAAGCATCACATCTCTGATAATTTGTAGAAAAGTGGCTGAAAGATAGTCACATGACTGACATCACTCGTTCAGAGCTAGGTGAAGGATATTTAATCTTGTACATATCTTCATATTAAGTTACACTACAGATATATAATTTAACTGTCATGTTAAGTGCCATTTAAGTCTTAATGTTACTAGTTGGGTGAAGATCTTCTTAGAAGGCCATTTACTAAAGTGAACCTGCTTTTATTAGTTATTCATTTCTTTATTTATTTTCTGACAAAAAGTATAAACAAGTTTTGCACCAAAATTGTCCATTTTCCTTTTTTGTATTTGACTCTTAGAGAAATACAATAACTGTGTAAAGAATTTTTATTTTTCAGAATTTTTTTCGATGAGGATTAATAATTTGGACTAATCAAACTACTATTCTCATTTTGATTGTTATTTTTCGCAACGTTTTGGCCTATGTAACCTCCGACCTTCTTCAAGTGCATCTTTTCGAACTTGGGACATTTTATGTTGAACACTGGAATCTAGACAGAATTACGAACGGAACCCTTTATTTAATCCACAGGAGGTAGATTGTTCTCGTTCCCTCAGCCATGACCGAGTAGAAGTGTTAATTATCATGTTTTTCTCAGTTATTATCGTCTGTACTGCAACGTTAAAATAACAACCATGATAAGAATGATAGTCCGAATAATCAGAATAATCTAGAATTTTTATTGTGTAGTTTATGACATATAAATCCCTTCTTCAGTTATTTAATGCCATTGGAAATGATGAACTATAAACAAATGCAAATTGCTATTTAACCCATAGATGAGAAGGGGCAGGTTCATACCTTTCTCAATGCTATTACAGTATAAGTGGATGCAATAGATCTCACTGGATTTGAACGTCATACTCCACATCAGTATCCGTTACATCACCCCCTACCCCGGATTTTTATTATGTGGTTGTATACATTACTATGATACTATGCATTTTTTTTTTTAAATGTTGTTCATACTAGTTGAGGACACGTCCTCAGCAAGTGACCTTGCTTCTGTTAAGCTAAGGTATGGTTCTGTTCAGTCCTAGAAGGTCCATTCTCCCAGGCTTTACCTTCTCTTTTTGAGAAGGAGTTAATGCCCCTTTATCGGAGAATGTCGACCGGGGCTGCTCAGGCATTTTTTCGTAGGTCAGAGTGCACTTCTCCTAGTTCACTAGCTTTTCAAAACCTCACCTGACCTCGTGTCTAACCTTCTGGTGAGAAGATAAATATCTGCTATGGCACTCTGAAGAGATCACACTTATTTGTCTGGTTGTACTTGTTGAAGAAGTCTCCCTGTAGTAATATTAGGGTTAGTCAGGTTGATATAGATTTTAAGGCGAAATAAAATATATATATATATACATATGATATATTATTTTAGGAAAGATTAAATTAGAAGAAATGGTTCGATAATGGAATAAAAGTTGGTTAGATTGAATAAGATCTTTGTGTTAAAAATTCCTTTGTGCAAAAATCTGAATTGCAATATTTACAAATATCATCTGTAGATTTGTTTAAAGACAAAATGTTGTTCTGTGTCAAGTTTAATGCTCCTTATCTTAACTATTAAGAAAACAATTATCTTTCAACAACAAGTTGTTAATAAAGAGATTGGTTTTGATTTAGAAAATAAACTGTTTATTGCATAAATGTGAAAATTGAGATCATTTCTAGTACTAACGGTGTAGTCAAAACACCCTATTTCAAGTTAATTCAACTTTACACAATAAATTCACCATCTTTTTTTATATACTGCTCATGTGTATATGATATCAGTCGCAAGGTTAACTAATTTGCATATTGGTTTTGAAAAAGGACATTTTATTAATTAACTATCATTTGATTGTTTTTTAATTCAATAGTTCTGTTTTGCAATATCGTTTTATTTTCTGGGCTAATATTCAGCATTTGTGTTCAAATGATCCTTTTTTGCAAATTAATTTCTTTTTTTTTTACGGTCACATTTAAAAGATAAATAAATTAGTATCGAAATTACCAAAATGTTAATTTTTATCTGTCTATATGAAGATAGGGAAAGTTTTTGTTTAGTGTTTACAAAACAGTTACGAATGAGATGTTTATTAGTTTAAATTAATGTTTCAAGTAACGAACATTGCGAAGTGATAGCGAGCCAACAAAGCCAGCTAGTTTCAAATAGATGCTGATGTTTTTATGTACATGGTGACCAAAATGCCATCCATAGAATCGTTAATAAACTTCACAATCCTTTCTGCAATCCAACCATATTTGATACAAATAAACTTCAGTCTATGTCTGACTCCAACCGTCTTTGTTTTATCACCATTAAATGATATGTGGTTACACTTTTTGTGTGTGTGTATGGGGGTCCTGAATGGGCTTCACACTCACCGGATCTTATCCTCCCCCATCTCTGATTTTTATCTGTTGGATTATCTCAAAAATAATGTCTATCAAAGCAATCTTCAGACTATTCCTGAAGTGAAGAGTTCCATCACAAAGTTCTTGACAATTTTGCATGCCATCATTGAAAGGTTTTTAAACAAAGACTGTTGGACACTCGTGGCTGAAACTTGGTGGAGAAGTCAGGCATAGAGTCTTATCAAATAATATTGGATGTTTACTTGATTATGATTTTATCTGATAGGAAAAGACATACATAACAATAAAAAAATAAATGGATCCGTCCTAATCAAGGGCGACCTGAAGGCTCCCTTTTCATTGTCTACTACACAGATGTAGCGGAGGGCGTCACTCTTTTCCCTGAATTACTCAACTTACCCTTGGTCCTTACCTTATAATACTGAGCATTTAGCAAGAAAGCATCAAGTATCATTTTTGAGTCTTTGGTATGACTAGACCGAGGATTGAACTCCGGTCTTCTGGTCCATTGGTGAACATTCTAACCATTATTCCAAGTCATACTTGAAGTGACTTAATATCAATAGATCTGTGTTTTACTAAATGTCTGCTTGTAAAAATGTGATATGTAGATATTGTCTGCGGTGAGGAAAAGAGACCCAATTTCACATAATGGTCGATTATAGCAAGGTCAGAAGCACAATATGTTATCTTAGAAATAGTTGTCTGATTGTTACTACAAATGGTTGCCGGCAGAAAGTGGGCACAAGTAATTGGGATGATGGATTGAAAGGAAGTGGCCAGATGTTGAACAAAGGATATTGGAAAGCAGAGCTCATAAAGTTTCTTTGATAACAATATTTTAATCTGCAAATAAATTTACTTTGTATCATTAATTGGAATTTAAAAAAAAAAAAGAAGACCTTTGCATAGTTTTTAGATGCATCCACACATAAGAGGCTCTATCTGTCAGTTCATTTGTTAGGCTTAATTTTGAAATAGCATTTTCGTCAGTCTGTCACGCTTAATTTTGAAATGGCATTTTCGTCAGTCTGTCATGCTTAACTATGAAATGGAATTTTCGTCAGTCTGTCACGCTTAACTATGAAATAGCATTTTCGTCAGTCTGTCACGCTTAATTTTGAAATGGAATTTTCGTCAGTCTGTTGCACTTAATTTTGAAATGGAATTTTCGTCAGTCTGTCGCACTTAATTTTGAAATGGAATTTTCGTCAGTCTGTCATGCTTAACTTTGAAATTGAATTTTCGTGGCTAAGCATGCAAATTGAATAGATGTGTCTGAAGAATATCCCTTTTTTTATCACTTTTTTCTTTATAGTTTCGTTGAAATTACAAAAAGCATACTAGAATATTATATACTTGTCCATCGAAACTGTTCTTGGTAAATGTCAGAAAAAAAAATGGAAGTAATAACTTCTTTATTTTAATTTTATTTTCTACATTATGATTACACTTTTATTCCATTTATCAACGATGATTTTGTTAACTTTTACTCTTTTTCAAAATGAGACAAAATCGTTCTTACAAATACCATTTTTGGCTTGCTTTGCCCCATGAGGGTAAAGTTAGACACAAGGTCGTTTTTAATGTGGGGGAAATACAGCTCCCCCAAAAGGGGCACACTGGATTAGGACAAAAATAAAAAATTTCCTCAATCTCAAAGGATTTCTCCTTCACTGATAGAAGACAGAAAAGATAAAGTGTTGTATCAGAACAGATACTACACTTTGCTCCTAGACAAAAAGGCCAAGAAGCAGTTTTCTTTGTCTAATTTATTACAAATTAACTAGAAATAATCGTCTTCCACCACAATTTTTAATGCAGTTTTTTTTTTTTTCACAGACTGTCTGCCTAGTGCAGCTTTAATGCTGGGTGGGTTTAGCCGGCTTCCTCTAAAGCAGGAAGTTTCTAGGGAATATTAAATTTACACGTTGTCCCTTGTCGCATGTATATTTCGGTCAGAATAGATGATTTTGACAAAGTTAGATTTTGCAGTTTTTTACAGGGAGGTGCTGCCATCCTTCCACATACTCAGCCTGGTATTCTTAAATGGTCATCCATCTGGTACTGACCAGGTTCAACGTTGCTTAACTTTGGTGATCAAATGAGAACCGATGATTAAGGTTTTTCGCTACAGCTGCTGAGTCAGACAAAAATGGCAATTTTTTTTTTGATTTGTTTTATTATTTTTTTAGGCCTTCTGGTGTTCATTAAAACACGATAGCTATTCACATTTGCTGATAGCTTTTTAATGTAGTGAGTCCTGAGACGCACAAATTTGATTTTAATGGTTCCTCGGAAAATTTTATAGGTCCTGCCTTCACTCGCAAAATTCTATCTAACATCTACCTTTTACCCTATTCCATTTTTTATGAAAATATATAAATGTATTAAATCCTTAAATTAAATTGTTAAGTTACACACAAAACGTTGATTGGTCAGGTCGATTGTTTTTACAGTTAGCTTGAAGTGGATGGGAAAGGAGTAGAAAAAAAACCGGGGGTGGGGTAAATTTACTCCTGGAAATTTCCTGTTAAAAAAAACAAAAACAAAAAGCTACTTTTGTAGATTAGCAGAGAACCCACACTCCTAACAGATTTGCTGCGTGCATTTCAGTGTATTGTTGTTTTTTATGCAAAAAATTGACGTGTGTTTCCGGTATACATGGATAAGATTTTACCGTATCCGTATAGATTATAAAAACATTTACAGCAAAATCTCGTTTAGCTAAAACTACTGTAAATAATTTTTCCTTTCTACCTACGTGTCCCTGGAGCTAAGCAGAACTTCCATGTGCAGAGTTTCTTTCCAAGAATTGCCCATCTGTGGAACACAATACCGTTGGGTTGCTTCTCAGCTGACTACAACATGGTCGTTTTCAAGTTCAATGTTAACAAGTTCTTCTTGAGCCATCCTCTCAGATAATCAAATTTTGTCCAGTTTCTACCATCATCTCCGATCTTTACTGTCCACCTGACAAAGCCATTAATCCTTATCCTCAAGTGGCCTTCGGGCCTTGATGAGCAGTGACTCATTAGTACAAAAAAAAAGATTTTATACACCCCTGATGCATGATGCGTAGCTATCAGCATCTTTGCTTATTGGATACGATTTATTGTAATGAAAGTTGCCATTTCACCTATAGGTTGATTTGTTGTATAATAGATAGGCCAAACCATTTACAAAATGCGTGTATACATGACCATATGATGGACTTCTGTAAAAGCACAACACTAATGAGGTTGCTTACATTAGGGGTGGGACGTAATGGGTGAAAATTACAGATTCATGCGAGTAGTATTTTTTTGTGTTCATTTATACATAAATAACACTAAACAATCAAACATTTTGAAAATTTTGAAGGTGCAGGCCACTAGCTTTTGACTATTTTACATTCATGAAAACCCTTTCACAGCCTGAAAATGGTCCTAAATTAAAGTACTATATCAGATTTAACCATCTATATCCATTCATAGCTTTTGAGGATGTTTTAGGACCTGCAATGTCGCATAAAACCACTTTTTCACAGAAAAATGATGGATTTTGAGTCCCGTGGAACGCTAACGGTTATTTTTGGCTTGCACCTTCTGAATTTTGCACAATTTTCCAAATGTTTGATTGTTTAGTGTTATTTATGTATAAATGAACACAAAAAAATACTACTCGCATGAATCTGAAATTTTCACCCATTACGTCCCACCCCTACGTGGTTACCTTCTCCAAACAACCGCCAACATTTTTTTTTTTATAGATATGATTTATGTTATTTCATTTTACAAATTTGCCATCCGGGCAATGCCAGATACTTCTGCTAATTTTTAATACTGCTCACAGAAACCGTCTTGATTTTTTTCTTCTTTTTTCTTTAACAACTGAGGAAAAATAATAAATATAATATTCTTGAGCTGCACTTAATATAAAAATGAATTTGAGCTATAAATTGTTTTTTATGGCAGTGCGCTTACTCTTTATATTAAAATTCATAATATAAAACCTGACGGCCGGCCGAGAATTCTACAGAACCTGTGCAAGGAGTAGCACTATCCATTAGAATCTATCACTGTAAATGGATATTGTGCATGGCAGTTGTCACATAGATTCTATTCAGCCGGGAATTACTTGTTATTGAGCCTTCAGCTTTACCATTGATTCAAGTGGCCAGTCTGCAGATAGCCCTTCTTCCCCTTCTTCTTTTTCTTAGCAATGGAATGTAGCCAGCCCAGTCAGAAATTGATGACACTTCTGCAGTTTTACGTGAATCATCAATGGCCTCTTCATTTTGGTTCTTCCTGTGGAAATTGCTTCTGACCAGGGGAGACAGTCGCGCGGATTGTTCAAATCCATTTCTCCTCTCAGGTGGCTGCTTTTCTATCTATTAAAAAATCCTAGATTGTATCATATTTTACAACTCGGAGAAGATTTGCTTTGACATTCCTACCTGTTCACCGAATTCAACTTAACTTGCCAACTTAGGGCATTTTGTGCCCCCCCCCTTTCTTTTCCTTTAGATTGTAGAAAATTTCATTAAGACAATCACTTGTTGAAAATCCTTACTTACTTTTAACATTAAAAAAACGGCTGTTCAGACTTTATCAATTTGTAAGTAATCCATATGTTTGCATATTTTTTACTGGTTTCAACTGATTTGTCCCGGTTTTAGTGAATGTTAAATATTAATTTGTAGAAAAAAAATGTTAAATATTAATTTGTAGTAAAAAATGTTAGTAAAAAATGTTAAATATTAATTTGTAGTGAAAAAGTAGGAAATTCTTTTTAAAAGACTTGTATGAAATTAGAAAGTTACAATATTTTTGATTTGCTTGCTTTATTCTGGTGTTGGCATTAGTTTCTCTAATTCTTTTTTAGAATCAGGTACTCACAGCAGGGACCACGTGAAGGTTGCCAACATGCCCCGTGTAAAAGTGGCCTTGATAAGTGGTGACTCCTTTTAGTAAAAAAAATCTTCAAGAACAGAATATAACCGCATGACCCATGAAAGAGGGCACAATATTCCATAGTCCCCTTTAAAGATATGCAACATGAACAAATTACTAAAAAAAAACAAACTATTTAGATGTATCCAAACATCTATAAGAAGCACTGTCTGTCCCTCTATTGGTTGGTCTAACACAATTCAGTTTGAAACAGTATTTTTGTCAGTCTGTCACGCTAAAGTTCCAAATAGCATTTTTAGATATGTACACACATCTCTATAAGAGACTCTGTCCATTCTTCTGAAATAGTATTTTTGTCAGTCTGTCACGCTTGAGTTCTAAATAGTCCATGCATATCTCTATAGTTTGTTTGCCCTGGCAATTCATGTTTATTTTGATTGTGTTTAGGGACTTTTAACATGGACTCATTCGTAAAATTTTCACCCCATTTTATGCCTCATGTTTTATTGTCTCTCTTATGTGTGTTTTTGGCAAACCTTCTTAATAAGAAATAAAGGTGTGTATGTATGTATGTATATATGTGTGTGTGTGTGTGTGTGTGTGTATGTATGTATGTATGTGTGTATATATATATATATATATATATGTATAAAACCAATTCGAGCTCCCGGCACTTGACAATGTTTACATTGAGATTTTCACTTACATTCAGCCACTGTTGTGTAATAGTGTACGGGTAGAAGTGACGACTGTCAGCTCGACAGTTGAGTTTTCATTCCGGCTTGAGGCACTAGTTTGTCTAGCCGCACTAAAGAGCTGTGATACAGTGAAACAGTCTATGTCAATGTCTATATATATATATACTAGAAGAATACCCATCCCAGGATGGGTCAAATGAATTCCCCAAACAAAACAGTTTTACATCACCCTTATGTCCCCTTATGAAGATTAAAATCAAGATATAATGCTACTAAACCTTATGTCTAAAATCCTTATTCCAGTTTTGATCGAAACCCATTACATGATTTTGATTCTAGAAAATGTCTCAAATTTAAGGGGTCTTAAGAAGAAATTGAAATTCAGGCAATCTTGCTTAATTGATGTCTAATGACTATGGATCAAACTTAATGCAAATCTGAAATATTTGAATTAAAAAAAAATTTTAACTGAAAGAAATTTAAAAATGAACTTTTTAATAACTATCACATTTATACTTCATATTGAATTTACAAACTTTAGTTTTACATATCTGAATATGCCGAGTATTTATTTTCTGCATGTAATCAAATAGAATATAATTAAAAACTTCATTGCCCAAATGAATAGCAATATTAATGATTTAATAATTCTGCTGCTATGATTGAAGGACACAGTGATTGAAACATTGTCATAAAAGAAATAACAGAAATCAAAAAAAATCCCCAAATCTGTATGATGATTGGAAGAAACTCCTGAATGCTTATCAGCACGGCTTTTGATTGGTTGAATGCCTTTCTACTGCTAAGTAATTAGTTTTGCTTTAGATTCTCAAACCACTAGAGGGCGCTAGTAAGATAACAGTCTTTATCAAGTAAAGATGTAATATATTTCCTTAGTGGCAGGTGGCTCTCTGCTACAAGAATGACAGAATGTGAAGCAAGAATGGCTAATGAGAAAAGTAGTAAGGTTTGCGAATAGCATAATGTTCTGTTGCATCTTTCTCGGTGATATCAGTAGTTGGAGTCCTGTAGAAAAATTTAATTATAAATAGTTATTTATTAATTACTTTTAACAGTTGAGTGAAAATTTATGACCTCACCAACTAAAGAGTTATGCATAATCCAACAACCAATAATAGAATTTTATCACATCATGTGATCATAGCTGGATGATGCAATCTACATTCTTGTTAGTAATTAATTATATTCTATATTATTAATAATATCTTTGGTTATGATGTATTAATGCTGTGATAAAAGTATTAAGAACAAGTGTTTTTCGTCATTTTTATGTGAATTTATACATTTATATAGCTGTTTATTATCTGCCTATCTAAGTATGTCACATTGTATGTAGTAATATGTAATAAAATTGTCAGGAAAGGTATTGTCTGTCTGGAAATTCATGTTCAATTGTAACATTTTAAAATGAGCTTGTTTTAAACTATATTATAATTTAAAACTAAAATTAATTAATTTAATGACCTAACGATGTCATAATTTAATTAAGCTTCACAAAAAAAACGATTAAAAAAAAAAAAAACAATGAAAAAAAGACCATCATGCAACAGCTATTTTTAAAAACATTTCTACAATGTCTATATCGTTGTCGATAAAAGACTTAGAAAAAATTTGAAGCAAATCAACTTATTTTTTCATTAATTCATTTATTAACTGTGCATTTATTTCAATTTCACTTTAAGTTCAATTTTCGGCAAAAACAAGTAATTTCTTGAACCTCTTCAGTTGTCATTGTTTAAAGTTAAACAACGTACTTTTTCCGGGAGTTACACATTTATTTCAATTTCGTTTCTCCTTCGTAAAGAAAAAAAATGAAAGTAAAAAAAAAAAAAAAAGTCTTCCGGGCAAAGCCAGGTAGATCCAGCTAGTTATTACTAAAAACAAATATTCAGCAAATAAATATCGAAATTTTATCTCTCCTTTTTACATTCACACCTGCAACTTTGACTAAAAGTAGAAGCTAATGCAACTAAGAATATCTTGGTGGAACTTTGAAAATTGAAAATATATAAATAACAAAATGTAAGTTGTTTGAGTCATAGGCATCATATGAGAAAACGGATTATATTTAAAAGGACCATCTGTATATCAATAGTTCATTTAGATAAGTCTGCTTATTGAAGCAGTGTTTCCGATCTTCTTGGATTTCTCCTTGGATTTTGTCGAAAAGTGGGTGTTTTGTCTATTGATTCTGTTACAGTCGTTTAAACATTGATGCTGTTCAACCTGTCTAACCTTTTACTTTTCTGTTGTTTGTCTAAGTAAGTTTGGTCCAATGAGTCACGGGTTGTCTATCTGGTGTATATATATATATATATATATTTATATATATATAATTATTTAATAATGAATATTTGATTATTTACAAACGTATACGTTTCATCCTTTCGGAATCATCAGTGTGGAGATAATTATTCAAAGTAGTTGCACGATTCTAACCACGGAACAAGAGTCACCTTTAACTCCTAATCCCGACGACCTAACCAATGCAGCCATTCTAAAAAGCTTATATATATATATATATATATATATATATATATACATATATATACAAATTATTTATTTAAAAACTATACATCACAGTTTCTACAGATGAAACATATATGGACAGGGTTTCATTGATATGGACAGGCCATTACTGTTTAGAAATCCATATAAAGGAAACCCTGTCCATATCTGTTTCATCTACAGAAACTGTAATGTAAAGTTTTTAAATAAATAAATAATTTGTGTATATATATATATATATATATATATATATATATATATATATATATCCATATCCAAGCAAGCGCTGTTGAACGTCACAGAACTTTCTCGTTTGTAAATCTTCTTCGTGGAGTTCTCAAACGGTCGAGCTATCCTTCTGGTTTCAGGTGACAGTCCGTAGAGTATTTGTTCTTAATTCGGCCATTTTTTTTAGTGCTTTCGACTTTCCTAGTCATCTTCAGGAGTAGGTTTTTTAAAATAAGAAGACTTGAGTTAATGTTTTATAGGTATCATTAAGGGCGGATGAAAGAATATATATATATATATATATATATATATATATATATATATACATACTAGATAGACAACCCGTAACTCATTGACCTTTACTGTTTAGAAATCTGTATCAATGAAACCCTGTTTTATCTACAGAAACTGCAAAATATATTTTGGATTATTAGAACTACTGTTCTCATTTTAGATGTTATTTTCACAACGTTTCGGCCAATGTAACTTCCGACCTTCTTCAGGTGTATCTTGTTGAACTCTAGAATATTTCTGTCGAACTCTGGAATCTCTACAGAATTTCGAGCGGAATCCTTTATTTAATCCATGGGGGGGGGGGGGGTCTTGCTCTCGTTCGTATGATCATAAGTAATTTGTAATTGTATTCTTTGTATTGCCTGCACTGAATCTTCTAACCTTCTATCGTCACTTAGAACTGATTGTATTTAGCAGTTTATCTTTTATGCCAGTATTTTTATTCATTCTACAGCTGTTTCACCCCCTAAAGACAAATACATAATGTTAATTCACAAATTAACGATCATCTCTAGCATTCCTCAGGAAATCAAGATAAAATCAACAATATGAAAGCATTTTCGGTACTTGATTCCACTTCTTTCTCACCCCCTCAATTAACTCCCAACATCTTTAGAGATTCTGTCAGCAAATTTGTCAATCATCCCAAAATTGAAACTGAAAAGTTAATATCCGGTCACAGTGAATTATTTCCCTTTAAATTAACCTTGTGTATTTAAACTTATAATATTCTCATTATCTTTTATAATTATTTTAGGAGTTAGAGAGAGATAAATATAGCTAAATCAAACAAAAATTATCTCCCTTAGATTTTTCAATTTTAATCATAAAAAATAAGCATACACTTTTATTTCTGATCGTTAAAGATGTTGAAGTTGGTCGAGGGGTTAGAGAGAAGTGGAATCAATCAAGTAAAGTAATAACAGAGTCAAGAGAGTGATCAGTTTTCAAAGGAAAATCAGGAAGAACTACATCAGAATCATCAAGAGAAGAATTGGCAGCAAAACGACGAGCTAAGAAATCTGCCTTATCCTTAAAGAAGAGGAATAGCAGACTTGCCACTATTAACAACACTATTGTAGATTCTCCCAAAATCATGAAAGCCAACCTTTTGAGATGAGATAGTCATGAATCCTTTGAGAATAGCCAGACTTAGCCTCAGGGATTGCTCTCTTGTAGGCATTGCTAGCTCTTCTGAATGGTTTGTCTGGAAGCCTTGTTGATTATATACAGCTCTAGGAAATTGTGTTCTTATTTTTTATAAACAGTGCTAATACCTATTGAGCTATATTTTTTGTGTGACTTGAACTATTTTGGTGAAGTAGTCAAACTCAAGTGTAGAGCTCAATGGATATTAGAAGTTTACAGTGTACTAATATTTAATTCCAGAGCAGTTATAAAGTGAGACAAAAAAAGCCTTTAAAAACAAAATTAGTATTTATCTCTAAAAAAATTAGAGCTGTTTCATCAATTGTTAATACAGACGAGACATAAAAAACAAAGCATGAGTTTTTCAACAAAAGAATCTTCAAATTTAAAGAAAAAAATGAAAGCAAGTGTCCGATTGTAAAAAAATCTGGTGTCAAAAAGTCAATCGGACACTTGCTTGCATTCAGGCAGCTTTTTGCCTTGTTTTTTTCCCCACAATCTTTGTTTTACTTTTTCAGATTTTAAATCTTGGCTTTTGCCAACTTATCTATCCCAGCAATTTCCTCTGATAAGATTTTGATCTTTGAAAAGCTTGGCTTAAGGAAAAAAATTAATTATATAAATTGCCTTTTTGCGGAATATACCTTACATTGAGCAACTGAATTGAAAAAAAATCTGCCTCCGTCGCTTTTCTAATTCCTTTTCATCCTTCTATCTGCTCTATCCGGTATATTGAGCTGTATACTTTTCACAATAGGTTTTACCTTTCCTAAAAGTTTGCTTTTAGTTCTCTACTTTATATATATATATATATATATATACACACACACTAAATGTGCTCAAAGACATTAAGAAATATAAGAGAGGGCAAGAGAAATATATAGATACTTAAGACAGGGGTAATTTTTTTTCGTTAATTTTAAATTATGTCTAATTTTTTTAATTTTTAATTTTTTTTTTTAATGATATTTCACCCCAAACAAGGCAGGACGACACTGTAGACGTAAGGGGCTACAATTAGAAAAATTAAAACATTTTCTTTTCAAACGTAACTCTGTCCCAAAGCTAAGTTATATTTTAGTATGTATTTTGTGCTAAGAAAAAAAGCCTAAGAGAAATAAACTTTGATCAACTCACATTTAGTATAATAAATAAAAGAATACCCGGCCCAGAATTGGTAAAATGAATTTTCCCGAACAGAACTGTTTTGCACCACTTTTATGCCCCCTTATGAAGATTAAAATTAAGATATAATGCTACTAAATCTGATGTCTAAAATCGATATTCCAATTTTGATTAAAATCTATTACATGATTTTGATTCTAGAAAATGTCTTCAGAAGAAATTGAAATTCAAGGAATCTTGTTTAATTGGTGTCTCATGACTGGATGAAATTTTTTAAATATCTGAATTTTCAAATGGAAGGTTGTGCTTATATTATGCCCCCTAAAACCCTTTAAAATACACCAAAGAAACTGAAATTTAAGGAATATTTATTAATTGATGTCTCATACCTATTGTTAAAAATTAAGAGAAATTGGAGATATCTGAATTTTCACAAAGGGCTTCCATTCCCCTTTTCACCCTATTTGCATAAAACTAAATACAACCCACATTACAACCCTTTATGCCTAGCAACTGTGTTCCAAAATTTATAATGATCGGTTAATTAGTTTAGAAGTGAATCCTGTACATACAAATATGTAAAGCATATACATACTTTACTTTATATATATATATATATATATATATATATATATATATATATATATATATAATCATTTCCTTGCATTTATCTATCTTTTCTTCTTTTCTCAACTTTATTCTGGCTCCTGCTGATTATTAAAACGTTCAAGGGTAAATTGGCCCAGAAATAATTGCACTGCAAAATGGATTGCACTTGCATTTCAAGATGTGTGCACAGCTGCTAAGAAAAATAAATTTAAGTAATTATGTTACAAATATAACATCATCTTCTGAATATTTCTATTCTATTGATTCCCACACAAAATATCTACAAGCCTTTTGCACATTTTTACACATGAATATTACATTCATATACTTACACATACGTTTGCAGCTTCCAGTAAATGTTCGCTCTCTGTACTAACATTCCACAGAGTTCTATTGTATGTAATACACATTTTATTTTTATACATTTCTTGCATATGCATACTAAAACCTATAATCTGATGTGCATGATATATAAAAGTTACCATCAAAGATCTGCATTCCAAGTTAATACTATCTTGGTTTTATATTTCTTGTTTTCTTTCTCTATCTTATGTGTGTGTGTGTGTGTATATATATATATATATATGTATATATATATATATGTAATTTATTTAGATACTGTATATTACATATTTCAGCAATGTACCGCGGTTTCATCCAAAAGGGCAGATTTAGACAGATGAAACCGCGGTACATTGCTGAAATATGTAATATACAGTATCTAAATAAATTATATTAGCTCTCTTATATGATCGAGCACTTTATTTGATTTCTTTTCAAATACAACCTGACACTCTATATATATATATGTATATAGATGTATGTATATGTATATATATATGTATATATATGTATATAATTATTTTTAATAAATAAATATTTCATATCCACAGATATGTTTCATGCTTTCTAATAATCTTCAGTGAAACAATTCAAACATTGGACTTGAATAACTCAAGTCCAAACTTTTTACCGCTCAGCCATAGTGACTGCCACATTTCTAATGCGAGAGAAATAAGCCTTATATTTTATTTACATTGTAATATATATATATATATATATATATATATATATATATATATATATATATAGTAAGAATTATGAGTTATTGAACAAATTAATTTCGGATCGCATAAAGAAACCCATTTTAGAGTGTACTGATTCAGATCTGCAAATAAGTGTAAGCTCAGTATCTTCTCAGTTAAATAAGTTAGAGCTGTTATATAATTACAGATGAGTATTTATTTACTCCTCTCCAGGAGTTAGGCACAAGGCCAGTTTTATCTTACTCCCACAAGTAAGATGTGACCCAAGGTCAGGTCGGGAAAGTGGCGTTTGAAAAGCCAGTGCCCGAGAGGTGAGCACTCTGGCCATTAAAAATTGCCTGGGCAGCCCCGTCGGCATTCCCCGGTAGGGGCGCCTCAGGCAGTAAGCAATAAACTTACTCCTCCCCAAAGAGGGGAGGCGAAGCCTGGGAGGGTGGACCTCCTAGAACTGCACAGGACAGACTCATAGACCGGCGTAAATCAAACCCCGAAGGCCAAGACAATACCAGTCTATGGGGTGCAGTATCCATCGGAACAGATACTACACTTTGATCTTAGCCAAAAGGCCAGTAGGTTTAATAGATATTTAAATTCAGCTCCGGAAAGAACGATTCGTACAGGACTTATTGCTATACACATGTTTCTGAGAAAACTTTATTCAGTTTTCAATTTACAACTCAAATGAAGGCTATTAGAATTACATTCCTGGATATTTCTCATCTTCAGTCGCTTCAATTTATTAGGTCTCAAAATTATCTGATGAATCCTGGTCATTTAAATTTAAGGTACCATAATGGAAACCTCACATATTCAATGGCTCTGATATTGTCTTAATACTTCACTAGCGGGACCCGTGTAAATTACACGAAATGATGTTTTCAATACTAATTATCTTCTTCCTAACCTATACATGTTTGAATAAAATATGATAAGATTTAACTTGTATATTTATTTTAAATTGAACAATACATGAAACAATTTACAAAACTTTTTTATATACAATATTTCTAGTGAAGGTAGATTCTCTTCTCTGGAGAATTATTCTAAGGACAAATTTTCACTCTTACTTTGTAAATGCTTTAGATCAGGGGCGGGCAACCTTTTCAGAGTGAGGGCCAGATGAGACTTTTGGAAGGAGATCGCGGGCCGGAGTGAAAAACGAAATCTCAGAATTACTATATTTTGTTTACATGAATAAATTGTACAAAAATTGCATTGAACACTCTACAAATCTGATATTTTTTCTCAAGAGATTTCTGTATGTGATGTTATAAAAGGCGCCGACGAAGAGCCATTTTGGAATCATAAAAAATAATGACGTTTTGACACACCTCACATAGGTTCTATGTTTCATGACCTTTCCTCGTCTCACGTTTCCTCTTTCCCTCTCTCTTTTTCTTTTTCTATTTTTATCTCTTAATAGTTAAAGAAAAATTAAATATACATGCATCATCGCTCGTTGATATTTATACATTTTTTATCCCACTGTAAATCTTAATTGAAATCTACTTTTACGTCTATGTCATAAAATGATATGAGTTTTACTGGGAGGTCCGCGGGCCGGATTGCAATAATAAAGCATAGCAGGGTGGCGGGCCGAACGCTAAGCCTTCGTGGGCCGGATGTGGCCCACCCCTGCTTTATATTAAATTAAATTTGGCTCTAATTCATGAGTCAAAGATTCAGAAGGTCGTTGCTTTTGATGTAAGCGTGACACACAATAACACACACGCTATCATATTAATATGTGTCTTCCCGGTCGTTCCCTCCCCCCCCCCCCCCTCCCTTCGATGTAGAAAAAAATAATCTTAGAAGTTGGTTGGGATCGAACTATAAACCAGTTGGGCCGACGTCAAAATCCTACATTGCTAACCGTTGCGCCAAAGGGAAATATTTGAAAATATTACGAAAATTAGGTGACTTGAATGCTTTTCCAAATCTAGGTGCGGCACGCATGCGCAGAGCTTTTGATGTAAGCGTGACACACGAACACACACGCTATCGTATTAATATATAGATTCTTATAACCATTTTACAAGCACATTAATGAGCAAATTTTTCATATTCTGGTTTTGATAAATGAAACAAATTCATAAAATTGGAAATAAACTCATGCCCCATAAATAATTAACTGTTTGAATATGCACTTTAGCAAACACAAAAGTGGAACCAAAGCAGAAACCATATATATATATATATATATATATATATATATATATATATATATATATTGTAATATAGCAGAAATACTTTTCACCCTTCCCCTTTTTTTCAAACCTTATTAAACCTTCCTTACACTAAATTTAAACAAACATACATAACACTCTAAGCAAATAACGTGTCCAAACGAGAGTGACACGTGACTTCACATTTCCGAAAAAGATGACAACAGAAGCTGAAGAGAGCCGGATTGCTAAGTCCTTCTGTGCTTGAAACCGACGGTACGAATGTTGTACTAATTTTTCTGTACCAAAATAAATAAATAAATATATATATATATATATATATAAATTTTAAAAATTTCATAATCATAGCAGCGAACACCTCCTCCCAGAATTAATCCCATTATATTTTATGACTGTCAATTGCAAAATAACTATAAAAACCAGCATCATTCACCAATTAATATTTTCGTTTAGTAATGAATTAATTAATTAAAATTAGCATAAATGGGTATCCAACAAATCCTAATCTAATTAAAGAAAATTAAATGAATAAATAATTTATGATATAAATTATAATTCATCACACAAGGAATTGAATAATAAAATAATTTAACCCTAAACGATAAAAATGTGATAAAAATAGAATAATTCTAATCTTATAAAAATTTAAAAAATAAGAACCTTCTTATATAAATAGGGATTTTGTCCGTCTGTCTGTCTATCTGTCAGTCACAATTTTTTAAACGTAATAAATACATTGCAAAATAATGGTAAATACTGCATTTACCTAAACTAATATTCCAATCTAATGTAATCTAAATATGAATAAATGCAAATCTTTCCTAAGAATATGAACATCGAAACCTTTAAAGTTAAATATAATGATACAGTATATATAGTAATCTCTGAACTCCGTCAAACAAAACCCGCTTTTGCATATTTGCAGATTTATTTTCTTTTTAAGTTTCTAATAAATTAATATTCTGTAATATACATTTATTGGTATTGTCAAATTTTATTATATATTTATATTTTCTTCGAGAGTAATATTATTATAATTATTAATACAATTAATTAAAGAGATTTTATTTTAAAAAAGCGACAGTTTTTTTTAAAAAGACATCTTAAAACTTGCAATTTCAAAGGAGATATAATTACATGAAAACTTTCGGTGCTGATGTTAAGAGAACAGATACTACACTTTGATCTTAGCCAAAAGGCCAAGGAGCGATAAAAAAAAAAAATTATTTTGTGACTAAACATTTTTAAATGAATGAAAATAAAAAAAAAACTCGATTTAATCGGAATTTATAAGTGCAGTATCGGTTCTGCTGTCATAAGACCGTCCACTCAGGAATTACATCCTCCTTTACATTTAAAACTAAATAAATAAAAAAAACTTTTCAAATTGCTAAATAGTTAAAATTAAAAACTGAATGGACGAAATAGACGCTTCCGTTCGGCGTTCAATTGTACTATAGGGATTATTTTAATATCTTTCCTATTTCGTTTGATTTTCACACACATTTTGGATGAAATTTATTAATTAGTCTTAAATTGTATTTTTTATCCCGAAATAAAATTCTAATTTATTTTTTAAAGACTTGAAAATCGAACTTTAATGCAATGCCTTAATCGCTGGCAGCCATGTTGTAATTTCCTATTATTTTCTTTCGCGCTTGACATCCATAAAAAAGAAATACGTTTGACTTAATTTTATTTATAAAAAATATTGTGGGTCTGCATTCGTGCCTGATATTCATAAATAAGGTACTTACTTTTATTTTATTTATAACAATAATATTTTAATATTTATTTTGTTTTAACTACGTATTGTATGTAGTTCTGTCACATTATATAATACTCCTAGCCTAGCAAAAATATGAGACCAGAAGGAGCATATATTTGCTAGTATATTAAATTCCATTGCAGCAGAAAATTGGTTAAATAAGAGTTATCTCCCTTTGAGAAATTACTTTTATTTACCTATTAAGCTCCAACATTAAATTGTCTCCCTTGAACTAGAGCCCTCCTGTTTAAATCCAAAGTACAAAAATACACACTTTAAATCAATCTTTCTGATTAATTATACCAATGCCAGAATTTTTCTCAAAAAAAAAGAATTACGTTCACTATGATGACTCTGAACTCATGCATAACTTCACTTAAACGGATTCTTCCACATATGAACGAGTTATGACAGCTGAATGATTGAAAGAGCCCCAAAACTGTTAGCATCCCTTGAACAGTGAAAAAAACATCTTGTTAAAAGCATAATTGTTTTAAATCTTTGAATTTACCTGGGATGATTCCACAATTGTGTATTGATTCATCTCTTCTGTGTTTTTGCTGAGACAAATATTGGTTACATAATAAGTTTGTTTGTTGTGTGTTAAATTTTGATACTTAATAAATTAAAGCGACTGTAGATGAGAAATATAAAAAGAAAAGTTGAATAAAATTTTCTCTGAAAAATGTGTATAGCAATAAGTCCTTTACGCATCGTTCTTTCTGAAGCTGGATTTGAATATATTTGACATAGTTTGCTTGAAGTATTGGTGGTATGTAAGTATGCGGGTATTTATGAACGCTGATAGCAATGCAGAATACCGGAATGGTTCAAGAGAGGATGAACAAAAACAAACGATTGAAGACAATATTTGAGGTATTAATCTAAACAATTATCTATTTATATTTTGATAAATCTTTCACATACAATATCAGTAAATATAAGACTTACTGTTAATATTAATAAAATCCGGAATGATGAATCTGATATTCACTATTCCGGTTTTCAGCCTTGCTATCAGCCTTCATACATACATATATATAAAACACGAGCTGTACATACCTAGTGCTGCCCACAAAATCTTTCTACTTTTATTTTTGTTTCACATATTTTTTTTTTCTGTTTTAAATAGGATTTTTAAAGTTAAATTGATTTATTACGGTATTGTTTGATCCAAATTGTATAAAATTGAACCAAATTGTATAAAACTATAACTAGCTTTATTACGATAATGTTTGTTTAATCCCTATTTATAAAATAAACTTTTCCAGTGGAAGTTAACCTTCGATGAAAAAAATCTATATTTATCTTAACCTGGAGGTATGGTCAATGTTGATTCCATATTAGTACTGTTTAGCTCAAAACAGCTTGTGGCACATCATTTGGAGATGCATGAGCATTGGGCATCATCAATGAGATTTTGATGCCATAAAATGCAGGGAGGAATTCAGTGTGAACGATTATGAGTTTGTAACAAACAAAACAACTCTCTCTCTCTCTCTCTCTCTCTTATATATATATATATATATATATATATATATATATATGAAATTAAAATGGAATAAGCGGAAAACCTAAAAAGCTCAACGTTTCGCCCAAATGTTATATGGGCTTTGTCAAAAGCGAACGAAAAAAATGCAAAAATGGCATCTATTCATATATATATATATATATATAAATTAGGAGAATACCCCCCCCCCCCGAACAGAACAGTTTTGCACCACTTTTATGTTCCCTTAAAAACATTAAAATCAAAATATAATGATACTAAAACTGATGCCTAGATTCCTTATTCCAATTTTGATCAAAATACATTACATGATTTTAATTCTAGAAAATGTCTAAAGAGGTTTTCAAAAGAAATTGAAATTCATGGAATATGGCTTAAATGGTGTTTAATGACTATGGATCAAATTCAATACAAATCTGAAATATTTGGATTTTCAAATGATGGAAGGTTGTGCCCATATTATGCCTCCTAAAACCCATTTCAAATACTCCAAAGAAGCTGAAATTTGGGGGAATATTTATAAATTGATGTCTAATACCAATTGTTAAAGTTTCACAAAAATCAGAGGTACTTGAATTTTTACCAATGGCTTCCGCCCCCTCTTTTCCCTTTTTGCATAAAATTAAATTAAACTAAGTATAACCCACATTACATACTATTATGACTAGCAGCTATGTTGCATAACTAATAATTATCAGTTAATTAGTTTAGGAGTGAATCCTGTACATAAAAATATTTAAACGTATACACATACCTAACTAAATAGGGATATACATTTTTAACGTTAGTACAATATTGTGCTATATACTACCATGATAAAATTGTGTATAGGTAAATCTTTCTATGTATGTTTTATATATACAGGTATGTACGTGTTGGTAAATTTATACAAATATATTGTGTGTTTTGTATGCGTCGTATTATGTGCGTTTGTCTGAAAGTGTATCTCGCGCACTCTTGTATATTTTATGCGTATGCCCGCTCTGATCGAATATACTAAGCTTGTTTCTCTGTGGAAAATTCCACTAAGTATATATCATTATCATTATTATTCTCTCTGCGCATTTCTTCTTTCCTGTTATTCTCTGAAACGCAGAAGATACTAAGCCTATCATTAATAATCTGTCCACATTTCACATGTACATAAAAGGACAACTTGTCTCACAATATTATTACCAAATTAATAACTGCTCAACATACAAAATCAATACTGTCTTTTCTACTCTTTCGAAGCTTGCAATGAATTAATACGTTGAGAGGTGAAACTAATGCACCATTATTATTATTTCATAGCAATCTGCAGAAAGCTGCCAATGCAGTGAACAGTTGCCTTTTGCAAAGATGGGAACAAAATAGAAACCAAAAATAAATACATGCACTTTGTTTCGGGAGGTTTCTTTTGTTTTGTTTTGTTTTGTTTTTATTTGATGCATTCAGACCTTCCTTATCTTTCATTTTTCAATTTTATTTCTTCATTTTTATTCTGTTTAAATTAATATTTAATTCCCGCCCATTATAAATAATCAAATTTTGTTAATTCTATTCATAATTTTCGATCCTCTTATAATATTCTTCATCATTCAACTGACTATTCAGCCATCTCATTAACCTTGTCCTCGAGTGACTTTTGACCTTGATAAGTGGTGACTCATTAGTAAATATATATATATATATATATATTTTATTGTTTCATTCCAATAACCATATGAAAATCAATCCCAAACCATAATTTTCATTTGTTCTCTCAATTTCTATATGCTCTGAATATTGTAACACAACTTTATTGATCTTATAATTGGAAATGTTTCAGATACTATAGGGAGTATACGCTTAAAAAAATATATATTCTTTATAAGAAACTATATATATATATATATATATATATATATATATATATATTCCAAAATTAGGTAATGCTGCAGCCCACACAAACCATGAAAGCTACAGAATCCATAGTTTCATCCTCCTTTGGGCTTTTCAGTAGGCCACATCCGAACTCTGGATTCAAAACCCGAGTTACTTGCATGCGAGGCAAGTACTCTGCCACCTGAGCTAACGCAGATCATGCAAGCCGTGACGAGTGGCCGACTGTGGGATGTACCTACTCTTCCCAATGAGGGGTGTAGTTATTCAACTATAGTATAGTATCTCACATTAAATCTAATATTAATTTGCTTCCTTGGTTCTCTTGTTGGATTGCATCGTCCTAGCGAGTGTAAAATTCTACTTGTGAGACATCAGTCTGGGTTCTTTAAAGAGAAATGTGTCCCCCCCCCCCAAAAAAAAAACAGCTTTTTTTTCAGTACTAATTTTAAAAAAAATATCAAATAGCCTTTTGCCAGACTAGTTTGGTCCAACTTTTTAGAGCAAGTCAAAAATTTGACTCGGAGAGTAGAGATTTACGAAGGAGTAACACATCAGGAGAGAACATCCCAGATTGCTCTAGTTGTGGGCGGGCATTGTCCATAAAATAAACAATGAATGCATGCAAAAAGAAAATGTGAGAGCTCAAATTCAGTGTGATTCACAAACCAGCCTGTGAAGTTAACTTTCTCCCTATCGTCTTTACCCGACCTAAACTTGAAGACGTCCGGTGACAAAATCATTAAGGTTATACAGTGAATAAAGAAAAACTTTAAAATTTGATATAGCTGTGTTGGTTATTTGTTATCAACAAACTGGGTATATAGTACTGACAGACATAAACCTACAAATGATACACACAATTTTTCCGGGGGTGCAAGATTGGCATAATGGATACCATTGCAGACTATGTAATTTGTTATACCGAGTTCAAATGTTATTGGATCTATCACATTCACTTACAATACAGTTGGGAAAGGTATAAACCTACAATTTCCCTCGAGCTATGGGTAAAAATTAGTGATGGGACGATTCCAATATTTTGCCGGATTCCAATACAATTACTGATTCCGATTCCCAAATCGCTTCATGAAATTCTACCTTTTTAAGGTAGAATTTCATGGGCGGGGGTAGCAGTAGTCCTGATCTACTTTTAAATATAGATATAATTTTCTTTTTAATTTGACAAACTTCTTAATGTTTTCCATTTATGTATCATATCCAAGATTTTGATAAACTCATTGTGACATTTTCTATTTCTATTTTTCACTTGTGACATTTTTACTTGCGCTATTTTTTCTGGTGTCATTTTTACCTAAGTTCATTATTAGGATTTGTAAACTTTAGTCTTACTGTTAGTTTAAAAGCAATAAGTATTTATCATTCTATCATTAGTACCAGCAATAGAAAATTGAGTTTTAAACAAAACAAAACAAAAAAATGTAAAAAAAATCGTTTTTGGGATCAGAAATTAGGCCAAAATTTTTCTGATACCGATTCCGATCAATCGTCCCAACATTAGTAAAAATAGCAACTTGTCTTTGATAAATCATATACAATGAATCGCTTGTAATTGACATTATGTTCCGCATTAAATAACCGGTGGCGTAAGCGAATCAGTGGACAACTGAGAACCTGGACAACAACCATTAAGGGCGACTTGACTGAGCTCTCAGGTCCACAGGTGGTCATCCTTCAACGGTGGAATCGCAATTGGTTAGCCAGCTCATGTGACCTTGCTCAATACCGCCGTGCATGAAGCGCCCTGATTTGGAATGTCGTGCAAGCCAGGGATAAAGCCGGCTCAACCCAACCAGGATGAACGCCATGCAACAACAATAACAACAACAAATAACCCAGAAAGGGTTGATATGCCATAAAACAATGAGCTTCAATCTCTGATTCGTCCTTGTAAGACATTCACAGCAAGAACTCATCTTATTACCACAACTGCAGAGAACTGTGTGCCTAACATCAAATGGAATTTCCATTAAACAGAGTTTCATTCCAAGAACTTCCCATCTGTGGTACACGTTACCACAAGATTGCTTCCCTGCAGGTTACAACATGGTCATCTTCAAATCTAATGTCAACAAATACTTGTTATAAATTGTCCCCAATAAATAATGAAGTTTTGTTTATTTCAATCATCATTTTTAAATCTTCTCATAATATTGTTCATCATTCAACTGACAATCCATCTATCTCATTAAGCTTTATCTTTGAGTGGCTTTTAGCCTTGATAAGTGGTGACTCATTAGTGAAACCCCCCCAAAAAACATTATTATAAATAACATGTTCTTGTAATGTTTTTGGTATGAAAAAAATCAAAACAATTTTTATCACTTAACAAAAATATATATTTAGTCTTCAACCATTGCTTTTATTGGTCGCTTATTTTCACCAGATAATTTCTTAATGACATAATCACGTTGACACACCGGTTCTCATTAGATCACCGAAGTTAAGCGATGTTTAGCCTGGTCAGTATTAGATGGGTGACCATTTGGGAATGCCAAGCGCTGTATGTGGGCACCTAGCTATGGACAAATAGTGTCGCCAACCCTCAGTGCCTAGCGTGGTGACTATTGCACAACCCCTGTATGACCGACACCAATAAGGTGGAAGGAAACCAAGGAGGGGTACCTCCTCCAGGAATGACCAAAAATCTGATGATGAGATGAAGTTCTTTAAAGTAATCTGTATGCTAACACTGATTCGACCAAGGTGATATAATAGTCCTTCATTTTAGCCGCAAGATAATCAAATTTAATGAGATAATTGTTAATTGCCTTTGATGAATCATAATTTATCAGCAAAACAGTCGTGATGCACATTTAACAAAACCACCAACGCATTTAACGTTAGATCGTAATTGTACAGACAGACGGTATTTTTCTTTCATCATTGTTTTGTTGAAATTAGATTGTGACACTCCCGTAGTACTGTGTGCATAGATTATGTTTTATTTTTTTAATACATTCAAATAAATTTTATCATTAAGCATTAAAATTGTTAATACGTACTAGACCATTCGTCACCCATTAGGTCAGTATTTGTTGTATGCATTATTAATAATATTTTTGAAAACCTTTTGGAATCTTCAAATATTTATGAAAACATTTCGGAATTTCCAAAAGTCTTTTCATAAATATTTAATAATATATATAAATGTTTTTGGAAGGCTAGGAAACTATAGCTAATTGAGAACATTTTTATTTACAATATTTTTTTTTGTTGTTCAAAGTGTATTCGCTTGCATAATTGCGCAGTAGACCACCTTCGCAACTGTTATGTCTGTTTTTGTATTCTTTTGTGGCTAGTTTGCTGCATTCATTTATGATTTGGTGTATCATTTCGTCTCTTTCTCCACAGCGTCTACATTTACTGTTTTCCTGGACTCTGTCTATTTTGGATTTTACGTAATTAATTATGATCATCTTGTTTTGCGTGGCTGTCAATAGCGATTCCGTTTCTTTGTTTAAGTGTCCTTTTCATAGCCATGCCCATGTGTTTTTGTGCACATTTTTTTTTGGGGGGGGGGGGTCTTCTACCTAGCTATTCTTTTCTAATCTTCTCTTTCCTCTCTGTTGATTTGATGGTGCCCGCTTCCATAACTCCAAGATATTTAATTCTTATCTTGGTTATTTTCACAATGTTTCAGCCGATGTTACCTCCGACTTTCTTCAGATGCATCTTTTCGTACTTGGAAATCTTTGTCAAACTCGGGAACCTATACGTAATTGTGAACTGAACTCTTTATTTAATAAACGGGGGTAGATTGTTCATGTTCCGTCAGCGATGACTGAGTAGAAATGTTAATTCCATTTAATTATTATGTTATTATCGCTCGTAGATCTCCATATAATCCAAATAATCAATCCTCACCTGAAGAATTGTGAAACTTAAATTAAAAGTGTGCAAGCAGTTTTATGGTAGTTTCACCCTTTGTGTAGGATACTACTGAGTGTGATACTTTTTGTCCTTAGTTGACACGGTTGCTAGAAGTCTCTGTTTATTTGCCTCCCCACGAGGACAGATTTTTAATGTGGAGAAAATCCTGTTCTCCCCAAAAGGGGCAAAATGAATTTGGACAAAAATTTAAATTGCCTCGGTCTAGAAAGATTTCTCCTTCACTGACCGAAGACAGAAGATGAAGTGTAATATCAGAACAGGTACTACAATTTACTTCTAGCCATTGTCGCTTATTCCTTTGGACACTCAAAAAATACACCCAACACTCTTAGAATAATTGTAAAGTTTATTTTTTGTTTTGATGCAAAAGATTTTTTAAAAGACACTATCTTTTATAAATATTTAATGAAGATATATTTACGTCCCAGGAAAGGTGCACATCAGAAGAAAACATGAATTATAAATAAAAGTAACTTCAATCTACACCCTGCACACTTTTACAAATGACTCGACTTGATGCTTTAACTGTGCCACGTTCTTTTACTGGTCCCAAAATGTGAAAGCTGTTTGGAGATGCATTTTCCTTCAGTAAAATTGTAGAGTTGAAACAACAAAAAGAGGTTTTTCATAGCTTACATTTTACTGTGGTAGAATGCCAACATTCTTTTGGTACATTCAGCTTTACATCTACAATCAGCTCCCCAACCTCTGCTGGAGAGAGCAAAAGGCAGAACGTCCGCTCACTTCCACCTCAAGTCTCGTTTCCCTGGGTCTCTCTCGATCGTTGACGTAATTCTGAAAATTGTTTTTCTTAACACATTCCTCAATCCACATACCTCAAAAGACAAACAATAAAGTGTTTATATTTCCGTTTTTGTACTAACCTTGAAATTATCAAAACAATCACAGTCGCATTATAAATGCAACATCTACCCACACATCATTACTGGCCGCCATCTCGATTATAATTCTAACCTGCTTTTTTGATCACCTCAGGGTAATTTAGTTACAACTGCAGACCCCCCCTCCCCAACATGCACGCGCACACAGACACACACCTGTTCACTGTAAGTATTTTTCATCTTTACTACTTGACCAAAGCAATAATTCTCATGACCGAGAATAAACTAGGTAGTGTGTGATTGGCTAATGGATCCCATCACAGACTATGAAATTTGTTATGTCGTTCAAATCCCTGCGGATCATGGCCATTTACACATTAATACTATTGACAAAGATATGAACCTGCAAATCTGCTTGTTGTGTTAAATCACATCGGAAGCTTTCCAATTGGTTAATCGACGTTCGATTATTTTATTTAAATTTTGTCATGTGACCTGTTTATGTGGACGTATTTGTAAGCCGTTGTTCTTTGTATCTCCCATTCCCACTTTTTGTGAGTGTTGCTATCAGTAAGTGGAAAAGAAAGGAAAAAGTGAAAAGAATGAAGCAAACATAAGAGAAAGAGAGCCAGTTATGGCTTAGCAGACCAGTAGCACATTTTGCTTGTCCGAGCTTGCCACAAGGAGACCAGGAATGGTGCGAGTGTTACAGACCTAGCCCTTTTTTTTTACCCAAAAAGGATATGATATGATACTCACCTCCCTTAGTTTTACACTCAAATAAATAAACATTAATAACACATCACTTAATAAGTCCTGGGCCTGACATATAGATGGCGCTACTACTAAAACAATCAATATGACTTTTATAAAGTACTAACCTTCAAATGGCACATGTTAAAATTTGAACCCAATCAGATTGCTAGTTTACAAATTACAGTTATTTAAGTGAAGCTACTATTGCAATTTTTCGAAACAATGGAAAAATCTGAATACCGGATCACCGTCTCACAACGACTGGGACTCCGTTTGTGCCACCCACACCAGTGTCGCTATGGTCAGGTCGTTGACGAGTTTGCCCTGCATCCTCTCTCTTGTCGATTTAGTGCCGGCCGCCTGCCTGCCTCGCCACTCTGCCCTTAACGACGTAGTCAGGCGAGGTCTCGACTTGGCAGGTTTTGCATCAGTCCTTGAACCAGTCGACCTGGACGGGATGACTGTGTTTGCTTTCTGAGCCGAAAAGCCGCTGATCTGTGACGCCACTTGTTCCGACTCCTTTTCACCAGCAAGGATTGTGGAATCCGCGGTGAAGCCCGGCACGGCGGCTCTGCTCGCCGAAACAAGGATGCGCAGAAAATACAGCTCGCTCACTGACCGTTTCGTCTTCCAACCAATTTCAGTGGAAACGTCGGGTGTGCTTGGCCCCGAGACTGTTAAATTTTTTCAGGACATTGGACGGAAGATTTCAACGTCTAGGTACGAGCCCCGTGAGTCAGCCTGGTTGTTCCAACGCATCTCCCTGGCTATCGTTTGTGGCAACGCTATGTCAGTAACGGTGGCGTCACTTCCGTTCTAATCGTCATCTGTTGACTCTCTCTTTCTTTCTCCCCCCCCTCTCTATCTACCTATGTCTGTATCTGTCTCTTTGCTTCTCTTTCTCTCACTAACTTGCCAGAGATTGTTGTAAAAAAAATTGTGAAAATAAAAATTTCAGTTATATTGTAAAGAAATAAAAAAAGGAAAAAGTGTGTTGATAAAGCATTCATTTCGTTAGGCAGAAGAACAACCGATATTTGTATGTCAACTGGTTCATGAAACAAGATGGCTGCTCTTTCTAGGTAATGATTTATGAATTTCTGGATGGCGATGAATTCGATGTGAGCTGTTTGTTTTTTTGGATTCTTATTTGTTGCATCGCTATGTATTTTTTCTGATTGAAAATGTTCTGGTTTTCTGACGAGTCCATGGAAGAAAGATCCGGGATTGACATACAAATATCGCTTGTTCTTCTGTTAAACGAAATGAATCTGTAATGGTACCAAGGTTTTTTGTTTTGAAAAAATGATTGGTAAGATGAACAAAATCTTGGTCTTTGGAATGTAGTGTAGCAAAACGTTGTTAATATATATATATATATATATATATATATATATATATATATATATATATATACAGGGTGTCTCAAAAAAATGTACTCACTCTTAGAATGACGAGACGTTTGCGAATCCCTTGGTGCGCGTTATCAGCTTTGTTTGAACAATAATGGTCATCAGTTTGAACATTTGCGAACATGATTCTTCAATTACATCTGTCTCATGTATTCGATGTTATTTCATTTCACTCTATGTTCATAAATAAAAGTTTTCTCGTCATTCTACGAGTGAGTACATTTTTTTGAGACACCCTGTATATATATTGTGTGTATTTAGGCAGCATTTTTTCATTAAGGCATGTGTGATTGAAGACGACAGAAATCTTCTGTTTAGTGATTCCTTTTTTTTCGGCAAGTTGGTTCAAATCCTTTCAGATTTGTTGCATTCACTTATGCACAAATATCAAGAGGAAAGGTATGTACCTCCTCTCTTCAACGTACCAACTTATTTTAAATAACTCATTTACAATAAGTGTTGTGTTTCAACATTTATTGTATGCTGTTAAACAAACTAAATGGAACCTTTATTTACTAAAATATGAATTTTGGAAAATATTTTCAATTCTTTTAAATATCATACATATCTCATTTATGTTCAGACATTAGTTTCATTTGGTTTGTGTGCTTAATAACAACTTTTGCCAAAGCCCTGTCTATTATAAACAATTCATTGAACACAAGTTACTATCTTGTCCATAGCAGTGGTGGAGGGGGTATACGAGCATTGTAATATATCTTCTAATATATAAAGAAAAGTCAGTTGTTAATAAATCAATATTTGATTTTGCATAGCCACTTTGTGTTTTTCACCTCTTTTCAGCATATTTTTTACAATAGCAAAAGTCTTTTGCTTAGTTTCTTTTTAAAAAAATGTATATATATTTATTCCGGCTAGGAAGATTGTTACAATGGAGACAATTTTTCAATAATGACCAAAAAAAAAAACTTTGCCCACATACGACATTAATAATAAACAAATTCTACATTAATCTATCTTTCTTGGCTATCAGATAAACAGTTACATTTGTTTAGAATAAGTATTAAACTATTTGTTGAAATTAATTGTTTACTATAATAATAGGTAAAATATTTTTTATTTTAACATCTACTTACAAGCTTCTTTCCATGTTGATTATTCATCCTAAAACAATAATTTCTTATGGTATAACTGCCCGGTTATGATATTTATTTATAAGAATAACTCAAATAATATAAAGGAGATAATTCCTATTTCAACTTGAAGGTTAAAAAGAGTCACTTTCCTTACATGACCATTGTTTTCATCTCTTTACTAATAAAATTATGTGACCACTTCGCATATTTCTGTGTATGTGTGTTTCTCACATATACATGACTTACACATCATTATTATATTTTTTAAAAAATATTAATCTAATATTTATTGAAATAATAAAAACAATAAAACCTATAATTTTATTTCTTTTCTTGTGTATAATTTTAAAAATGTGCAAGCAAAAAAGGTAAACTAAAATGACATTAATGAATCCCGGACAACGCCGGGTAGATACAGCTAGTTATTATTTTTTTTTTTGTTAAGTTACTCTTTAGTCTTTTTTGTTTGTTTGTTTACAGTACCTTTTCATGTGTCCTCACGAGTATTGATTTTTCTTACCAATGTGAGAAGCACATAAACAATTATTGAAAACAAAAATGGCTATGCAGAATTGCTTGTCGGTCCTATAAAAGGGAACATGTTTAAAGGAAGGTTTCCTGCCTAAATGTATACTTTTGTATAGATAAGTAAAATAATGGTGGTTCTGTAGTTACTGCTAATAACAATGGAGACTAATTTCCATCTTATTTCAAAGAATATTAATCATTATAAGAGAATATTAATAGTTACTGTTGTTTCAATGATTTTCTTTTGATTGGTGATTTTTACGCATATATTATAGTGGTTCTATCCATCTCGTATTTGAATAGGAAAAGATTGAGAAATAGAAAAACGGTAAGTATACTATTTTGACACAGTACATCCAAGAGAGGTACAAATGTGACAAATATCACTTGATATCAATTCTTTGATCTAATGTGAGACAACTTCACGTATGTGTATGTTTTTGTGTGTATTTCTCGCGTCAGCGTAACTTTGAATTATTATTTACTATTAATCGAATATATATTGAAATCAAAAATGCTAAGTGTAAAATTAAACATAAATTTTAAAATCCTGTTTAAAAAAAAAAATTTAATTATGAAATTAAATCTAGCAGAATGCATTTTCGTTTCTTTGTGAACAAGTTAGCTATTTTAACCTTTTATTAATAGTTGAACAAACTGAATGAATTATTTTGCAACCTTTCAAAATGTGGAAGAAATTTGGAAGCATTTAAACTGTCAAATAGAAAGTATTTTTTTTACTTTAAAATTCTTAGCAAAGTATTGTGTATTGAAAGTTTTGGAAGCCATTTAAATAATTTTTTTAGAATTTGGTATAATCTGACTACTGTTCTTATCTTGGGTGTTTTTATCACAACGTTTCGGCCGATGTAATCTCCGACCTTCTTCAGATGTACTTTGTCGAACTCGGGAATCTTTCTGTCGAACTCGGGAATCTGGACAGAATTTCGAAACGTTGTGATAAAAACACCCAAGATGAGAACAGTAGTCCGAATATACCAAATTCTACAAATTGTCAACCCTCATCTCAAAATTCCGAAACATAAGTAATTTTATTTTTAAAAAAAAATTAAAAGATTTTTAAAAAACTCCCGGGCAACGCCAGATAGGTACAGCTAATGTATATACATTTACCGTTTTGTCATGTATTTCAAGCTTTTAACCAGATGTGAGGGGTCACAGTCAGCAATTTTTGCAGCAAGTGGTTTTTATGAAAACTGACTTGGGGGGGGGGGGGTCCTTATTTTCTCTCCCCCCCTCCCCCCTCCCCCCCCCCCCCCCACGAGGGCAGAGTTAGACACAAGTTCGGTTTTTAGTGTAGGGAAAAATCAAGCTCCCCCAAGAAGGGCACTCTGGATTGGGACAAAATTAAAATTGCCTCAGTCTTGAAGGATTTCTCTTTCACTGCCCGAGAACAGAAAAGCTGGATTGAAGTATCAGAACAGATACTACACTTTGAAATATTAATTTGCAGAAAATATTAACAAAATTTACATTAAAACAAATTAGACACAAGGCCATCAAAAATGTGGGGGGGGGGGTCATCTTTGGTCTAAATTGATAAAAATGTCTATCCTACTCTTAACTAGAATCATCTCAGTCACCACTCTTTGATCCTAATAAAAAAAACAAGGACTTGAGAGTCGATTTTTTGTTGTTGCCAACTCTCCATCTGTGAAGTAGACAGTCAGTATTAGAGTTTGCAAATTTTTAAAGTGTATGTCTTTTAAAACCCAACTTTGTCTTTTCGCCGACCCAGCTAGTAACAGGAGTTACTATCGATAGACAAAGAGTTAATCTGATTCCATTCAGTGTTCTAATTTTTAACTTTCCAACCAGACGTAGTTTTATTTTCAGAATGTTTTACTTTGATATTTTACATCAGCACAAAATGAAACAGGTCTAGCATTAAACTCATCTTTTTGTATTAGCTTTTTAAAATTTATTTTCTTGATTTTTATATGCTTTTATTTTTTTTTCTTCTAATAATAGTTTTTAAATTAGACTTTTGTTCTATAACGTTTATTGTTGTCCGTTCTCTAATGAGAAAATATTTAAAGAAAAAGATTTGCAAGCAGTGGAAAATTAACACTATCAGACATCATCATCAATGAAACAGAAAGATCTCATCTTCTGAGAGCCTCACTTTCGAAAGCATAAAAGATGAAATCCATTTTCTGTCTATAGAAATTTTTAGATATACTCCTAGTGACAATACTCCTTGGAGGAATGACAATTTAAAAGCAAAAATTAGAAAAAGAAAAGAAAAGCAATCTAATCATTGTGAAAATCCAAGGGGAAATTCAAAGATAAAAATGTGCCATCAAGAAAAGTATTTTTATTTTACATTTCATCCTCGATTTGGCCCCAAGTGGTGTCTTTCCAGCTTTCAAGTATTGACTTTGATGAGGAATTGCAAATGATATGTTCGTGTTGTTTTATTAATATGTTGACATAAAGTGTTCATAATTATCATACGAAAGACAGACAGAAAAAGGGAAAAAGTTGATCAGTTTAACATTGAATGCTAAATTCTGGATATAAATGATATCATCGACATCATTATCGGTTTAACGTCCATTTTACCTGCTGGCATGTGTTGGACGGCTTTAAGAAATTGACTTCAAAACTAACCTATCTCTAGTCATGTCTTTATTTATCCCTCTTTCTCCAAGTCGATTTTATCACTTCCTTCCATGTTTTCCTTTGCCTTCTTCTGTGAAATAGACCTGATACCTTAACTGTTCTACATCTACTGACCAAAGAACTATAATCCATTCCTTCAACATGGCCATACCATCTAAGTCTCCTGTTCTGCACTCATCTCCCTATACTATCCAGATTTAATCTTCCTCTGAGGTCATCACAACTAAACCTGTCTTTAAGACTCACATTATACATTCATCGTACCATTGTCATGTCATTTCTCTCTATGCAACGCATGTCCTCAATCCTCACTGGCCAGATTTCACTTCGACACATCACACTCTGTACACATGTGTGATAGATTCTTCCCTTGGTCGATAGTGGTAACACTCTGCTGATTGGAAACGTGTCTATGCATCGAGATATTAAGTCACATCTTGTTTGTCCTTTTTAGATTGTCGTCATGGACATACACAGGAGCAAACAGATAATTTGCCCAGTTGTCAAGCTTTTTTAATCGAGGGTTATAATTTTGAAATACTTTTTAAAAATAAAAAAAGTGTTGACTTTTTTGTTTTAAGTATGGAAGGCCAGATATGATAAATCTTACTTCAGAGAGTAGCAACTTTTTTCTTTTCTCTTTTAATAAGTGGTTACATAATTTTGTCATGTTCGTTCACCCAACTAAAGTGAAGTCTTCTGTCTTCGACATCAGTAGCAAAGTTAGGCCAGGGATGAATTAGTGACCAGTTAGATTACATTATGATTATTACTGCCAATTATTTTAGTATCGAAACTTAACCTGTTTCTATGTACCGATTTTAGATGACTTGAAAAGGCTGTTTGAAATTGATCTAATTCTAAAATATGTCTGTCTTACTGTTTCCTAATTTTTGTTACATCTTGTCAAACTCCGGAATTTGTATGTCAAACTCTGGAATCTGTAGTGAATTTCGAACAGAATTCTTTATTTAATCCATGGGGTTAGCTCGCTCTCGTTTTGTCAGCCATGACCGGGTAGAAGTCTTAAGTAATTCATAATTGTAATTTATATTCTTAGTATCGCCCATACTGAGGATTGAACCTTCACACTAAAAAAGACTGTCCCTTAGAACTGGTTATTATTTAGCACTTATATCCATTGCACAAGGATAAAAGTGCTAAGTAATAATTAGTGTTGGGGCGATTAATCGGAATCAGGAATTGGAAAAATCAGAACTTTCAGGGGAATCTGTATCGGAATTGGAAAAATTTGAGCCTAATTTCTGATTCCAAAAACTATTCTTTTAATTAAAAAATTTTTTTATTTAAAACTTAATTTTTCCATTGCTTAGTACAAGCAATGGAAAAATTAAGTTTTAAATAAAATGCTAAATATTTATTCATTTTAAACTACCAGTTAAACTAAAATTTATAGACCATAATAACGAATTTTGGTAAAAATGGCACCGGAAAAATTACACATGTGGATAAATAGGAAGAAAAAATGGCACAAGGGAAAAATATACATGAAAATCTCACAATGAGTTAATCAAAATCTTAGATATAATACATGAAGAGAAAACATTAAAAAGTTTGTCAAATTAAAAAGAAAATTATTTCTACATTTAAAAGTAGATGGGAACACTCAGCTCCCCCCCACCCCCCGAATTTCGAATGGAGGATCAATTTCGCATATAAATTTATGTAATCTTCGAAAAGAAAAGGGGACAGTTTTCGTTCAACTTACGATGAACTACTGCAAATCAGGTTTGTTTCAAAAGAGAAATACATCTTTAGTTGGCTCACTATTTTCAATCAATTACGGGGAAAACATTTTAGAAAAAATAGTTAAAAGATCTACTCGTATAATGTAATAAACACCCAAGTGTATTTTTACTTTTGCAAAAATATATGCACTCATTACACAAGTTTTTACTGTAATCCTAAAATTATTTTTAAAAAAACAACTCCATAACTCTATATGGTCAGAATGTATGAAAAGACAGAAAATGTGCAAATTAATTTACCAACAATAAGTAAACAAAAACTACACCTTTCACTTTCTTTCAGTTAATATTTAATACCAGTTGTATACATATGTAAGGGGTGTGAAATCTACTTATTTTTCTAAAAGTGAAAAAGGCTGATTTTAGCCAATATTGCCTCCATTTTTTGCTACTATTTGGCTGAAATCCACCTTTTTTCTTCTCCTTCTCCACCTTCTTCTTCTTCTTCTTCTTCTTCTTCTCCTTCTCCTCATCCTCCTCCTCCTCCTCCTCCTCCTCCTCCTCCTCCATACCTGTCTTACCTTGCATATGTGACAGTTGTCTGATTTATTTGAAACTGCCAAATTTAATTTTGATTTTAAAGATCGGTAAGTTAGGACTTCAAGCAATTCTAATATTTTCTTAGAAACGAATGTAGACAGAGGGTTAGAAAGTAGAGGTTAGATGACTTTAATTGTTTCATGGAAGAAAACATATCAGCGTCATTACCTTCTACTTGTCAATTGCCTTCCTAATTTTTTTTTTTGCTAAAGAAAAAAAGGAAATAATCTGAAAAATTGATCGGTCAGCTCAGTTCATGTATTAAATTTTCATTAAAATGTGTATTTTACATTGTACTTTTCCGCAATTCTAGGCATCATCTTTGTCATTCGTCTTGCCATTTCCGTAATCATAGGATCAATTCCCACATTACTGATTTATCACTAATCATAAGTATTTTGGTTATTTTATACAACATCTATTTTTACTATTTATCAATAATAACTCATTCAAGTAAATCATCTCTGCAAGTCTTCTGTTATTGTTGGTGTTTTTTTTTGTTTTTGTTTTTTTAATCAATACCAGGATAAGAAGAGAAAGACTGGTGTTATTTCATACTTTTCCTTCTCCTAGATTAGCTGCACAGCCATGCCTTGAGTCTAGCCTACCCTATTATTTAATGCATAGCTGGAGGGAGGATATATGGATTCATACCGTTTTCTACTTTTTCTAGAGTATTACCGAAATATAGGGTATTAATGAAAGAAAGAAATATATATATATATATATATATATATATATATATATATAGTCGCGGAAGTTTCTCAACCATTAAAACTATATGAAAAAAAAAAAAAAAAAAAAAACATTTTAGTCCCAAGTCGTTCAGTGGAAAATCACTTTTCTTGTAAGTCAATTTACTTTTTGCAGTAACTATATTAGTTTGCTTCCAAGAATTTACGCTAGTCTTAACATTATTTAAGGGATCATCATGAAAAATTGTTTCAGGAATTTAAAAATAAGACAGTATTTTATCTCGTGGCTTCCCAGCAGAGTTGATCAGACCCCACTTCCCTTAAAAGACAAGAACAAAAACGTTATGTATATATATATATTAGTAAAACCTACCTGCCCTCTTGGCAGCAATTAATTGGTAGGGGGAGGAGGCGTATAGTTAGAAAAATGTTTTTACTCAGAGAATTCCAAAATTTTAACAACAATTTTGGTAGATTCACACCCTCAGCTAAATTACAAACTCTAGAATGACCCGGAAATGGAGGATCATTTTATGTTAAATTTATACGTGAAATTGATCTCCCTCGAAGATTCTAAAATAATTTTGTTATTTTCTTTTTCGCCAGGTTTTTCAGGGTATTCACACGTAATCGCCTAAAAAAGTATAATCTTATTTTATCGGGAGGAGAGGGAGGTGAAGGTGTTCATTTACAATAATATCCAAACTTTTAAGATTTTTATTTATATCTTGAAAATAAGGTATTTAATTAGTTAGATAATTTTAAAGAAGTTATTTATTTAATTTTCACGGGAAAAGTAAACACAACTAAATCAATTGCTTAAATTAAAATAAAAAAAAGGAACGTATAGTTAAAAAAGTATAAGATTAAAAAAAAAAATTGGTAAATTTGTAGATTAACACCCTCCATTAATCCCTGCCCTCACAAAAAAATGAGATTCTGCGTTTTTGGGGTGATTACGTGTGACCACCGTGGAAAAAATATTTCAGAATTTACAGTGGGAGATCAGTTTCATATATATTTAACGTAAAATGTTCCTCAATTTCCAAGTCATTCTATCTTTTTAGGGAAATTAACCAAATGTGTTTACCACTAACCCTAAATCCGAGTTGCAAGATCACAAAAACACACATAATCGCCTAAAAAAGTAGACCCCCCCCCCCCCCCCAAAAAAAAAAAAGAATGCAGCGGATTTAGCTCCCATAGCAAAAAATTTAGTTAACTGCCCTAAAACTGGACCGGAAATTGGGGATCATTTTACATTTAATTTTTATACGAAAATTTCCCCCTACTTTCAATTCTAAAATAAGCGTTTTTTTTTTCTTTCCGTCAATTCTTTCAGGGTTTTCTACATGTAATCTCCTAAAAAAGGAAGAATCTAATTTTTTTTGGTGGGGGGTGGTGTTTTAGCGGAGGATGTTTTTTGTTTTGTAATTTGGACAAATCAGTACTACTAAACTTATGTTTCCATTTGTCAATGAGAATAGTGAAAAGTTGTTTGTAAACATTAAACAATTGTTAAATTAGTTAAACTTTAAAATAAGACACATTTAATTAGTGCATTAATTAATGCATGGAGTATTGTTGCCACATCTGGGCTGGTGCATCGTCCGCTAGTCTCTCACTCTTAGACAAGGTCCAGAAAAGAGTTGCCAACTTGATAGATCCTTCACTATCCACCAAACTCCAGCCCCTGTACCATCGCCGCAATGTTGCTTCCTTGTGCCTGTTTTACAAGTACTTCAATGGATTGTGCTCTGATGAGCTTGCTGCCCCCACGATGTAGATTCACTAGACCAACCCGACAATCTGCCAAATCCAATCCATACACTGGGGAGGTCCCCAGATGCCGAAGAGCTTTCTACTCCAAAAGCTTCTTTCCTCGTGCTGCTGGACTCTGGAACTCCCTCCCTGCTCCATGCTTTCCTGACATGCAGAAATTTAAAACTAATGTAAACAGACATCTACCCCCCTCAAAACCGTCACCCTTTTTTTCTCAGTAGCCCCTTACGTCTATAGTGGCGGCCTGCCTTGTTTGTGGTGAACTATGTTTAAAAAAAAAAAAATTTTTTTTTAAAAAGGAGCATTTTACAAATATCTTGATGTAAGCCGAAACAATTGTATGCTGAATAAAAAACAAGTTTTGTGAAATGATGTGAATCTGTACTTCATAACATTGGATATGGTATAAAATTAAATAAAAATATTGTATACAACATAGCTCTAGTCTTACACTATTAAGCCATTACAATTGCTTTATGCTCTAAAATTTATATTTGAATATAAAAATTTTAAATAGAAATAGAAATACATATCTATATATTAATACGATAACGTGTGTGTTCGTGTGTCACGCTTACATCAAAAGCTCTGCACATGCGTGCCGCACCTAGATTTGGAAAAGCATTCAAGTCACCTAATTTTCGTAATACTTTCAAGTATTTCCCTTTGGCGTAACGGTTAGCGACGTGGGATTTTGATGTCGATTTTTGACGTCAACCTGACTGGTTTATAGTTCGATCCCAACCAACCTCTAAGATTTTTTTTTTCTACATCGAAGGGGGGGGGGGTAGGGAGGGGACGACCGGGAAGACACATATTAATACGATAGCGTGCGTGTTATTTTGTGTGTCACGCTTACATCAAAAGCCTATCATATTCAATGACCATTAATAAAGCTCAAGGACAGACATTCGATAAGGTTCGGATCGACCTACCACAACCTTGCTTTACTCATGGACAACTTTATGTAGCCTTCTCAAGAGCAAGGTCTATGAGCAGTGTAAGAATGAAAATTTGTCCTCAGAATAATTCTACTCATGGCCAGAGAAGAGGAACTACCTTCACTAGAAATATTGTATATCAGTTTTGTCAATTGTTTCATGTATTGTTTACTTTTTAAAATAAATATACAAGTAAAATCTTATCATATTTTATTCAAATATGTATAGGTTAGGAAGAAGATAATTAGTATTGAAAACATAATTTCGTGTAATTTACACGGGTTCTGCTAGTTTATATATAATAATCGTGTCAACTAACAAACACATACATACAAACTAAAAACTACAAATGAAAATGATACTTTCATTGTTAGTCATAGGTAAAAAACAAATCACACAAACGGTTGATAAATGGATGCATTCTTCTACTTGCGTTATAATATTGTCTTTTCTTTCACTGACTACTCATCAATACCATATGTTCTTTTATACATATATTTTTTATTTCATTGCATGTAAATGTCACTAGAACAACCATTTATTTTCTCTTTTGCGTTGTTATAAATGATAATGGTAAAGGATATTCTAAGTGACATTTTTGTACATACATTTTGGATTAAAACTACACAAGAGAAAGAATGTCTTAATGCTGAAGCAGATAAGCTTTAGAGAGATTTTTTAAAAAGACAAAATAGAATAATATCTAGAAGGAAATGCTAGAATTTAATTCAACAAATAACACTGAGAAACAAGCCGTGCGTGCGTGGTCCCCCTCTGTATGTGACTCGATGTGGCGAGTGTAAAATGCAATAAATTTGGACAATTTGGGGCATTTTTTACCCCTATTGTACCCCCTGGGGGCGCAAACCAAAATTTTTCTGAGGTCATTTTTTTCAAAACAATAACTTTTGATAGAATTACGGTTCCGTTTTGTTCCAGAAGACCAACCGACATTTGTATGTCAATATCGGATCTTTCCTCTCTGAACTCATCAGAAAGCCAAATAGTTTTCAATTTATATATATATATATATATATGAAATTAAAATGGAATAAGCGGAAGACCTAAAAAGCTCAACGTTTCGCCCAAATGTTATATAAGCTTTGTCAAGAGCGAACGAAAAAAATGACAAAAGACGAGAAAGTCTATAAATTATGAGAAATATATATAGTGGTAGGGTTCATGTAGAGAGGGAAGATATGTAGTCTTTGACTCTATACATATTTACATATCTTCCCTCTCTACATGAACCCTACCACTATATATATTTCTTATAATTTATAGACTTTCTCGTCTTTTGTCATTTTTTGCATTTTTTTTTTCGTTCGCTCTTGACAAAGCCCATATAACATTTGGGCGAAACGTTGAGCTTTTTAGGTCTTCCGCTTATTCCATTTTAATTTCATACCGTCGGATTATTTTATCCTTTCATCTATTCATATATATATATATATATATATAAGAAGATAAGCGATGAGAATACAAATTGGATAAAATACAATATTTATTGAATCATCAATTGTTCAAACCAGGGTTATATATATAAAAAAAATTAAAATTTCTTTCCTTAATTCATGGATTTTGAGATATGCCTTTATCATCAGAGGAAATTGGACGAATAAGTCAGTAAAATTTACTCTAATGCAAATGTAATAAAATAAATTTTGAAAAGCAGAAAAAACAGAAAGGCAAAGGAAATGAGGGAAAAGAAAGTGAAGAATAATAGATATGGCCAAATAGATATGGATAGGTATAGATAAAGAGAAAGGGAGAATTAAAGGGAGAGAGTGAGGTGAACCTAATTTAAAAAAGGTCAGCTGGTTTGAGGGAATAGAGTTGGATACAGTTGATACTACCGAGAGAGGGGGGGGAACTGGAAAAGGTGGGTCAAGTGGGAGAAATTGAAGAAAGTAATTGACAGGTCAAAAGATTTAAAATGAGGAGAGGTCAATAAAAAAAATATAAAACTTAGATTAAAATATTTTATTGCAGCTTATATTTTAGTTGAATTTCCACATTCTTATTCTCTCCCAGTTTGAACAAACACTACCATTTTTTTTACTCAGCCCAGGAAGTAAAATGATGGTTTTGGATACTTTTGCTATTTGATTTTTTACCACTTTTTTCACCAATTCCCTCAGGATTTATACTTTTGTATTTTTATTGGTGATTCATTTCACTACCAACGAACTTTCACTTTGGATTTGAATACATCTATCTCCTAGAATGGAACTTTTTACAACTACGGATGTCTGGATTATTCTCAACTCCTCACTCTACACTTGCTTCATACTTTGAGTCCTCGGATTTGCTTACACAAACTTTCTATACTTTTTGAATGGTTATGATTTTCTTTGCCTATTTTAATTTGTATCTTCTTATGCTATTGCTCTTTCTTGTATATCGAGCATTGACTATTCAAGATAGTTTATAATTTAAAGATATAATTTTATCTTTATTTTCTCACTTCACATATACATATACGTGTATATATATATATATATATATATATATATATATATATATATATATATATATATATATATATATATTGCATGTACATCCTTTCCCTACTTCTGTCTGGATCGCAAACGATTTCATTTTATTTCTATCTATCTTTTTATTCTACCCTTTTTATTATATCTCTCTCTTTTTATTTTATTTTACTTTATTTTATTTTATTTTATATTTTATATATTATCTTTTATATTAATATTTTTCATTATCTTTTGATTTTGATTTTGATTTTTAACATTTTGATTCTTAACGGTCCCAACCACGTGACTTTCCAAATTTTGAAATTTTAAATTTCTTTTCTTTTTTCTCCATTTCATTCTTTCCAAATATGATCTAAGGTTAAGATCGGATTCTAACTCTACCTGATGAGATCTCAGTTTATAATAGCTGTTAATCGATAACATCGACATGCCAGTGTCGCAGATTTTGTACATGTCTGTGTAAATAAAAATAATCATATACAAAAGCTCTATTTGATATTGAGCACTTTTTTATAAACCCCGTTGAAATTCTTTAGATTACTACCTTGTGGATGTTTTACCTGGATTATTATTATTATTATTATATATATATATATATATATATATATATATATATATATATATATATATATATATATATATGCTTGCTCATAAGATTTCTAGGAAGTCTGATAGTAATTAATCTAGCCTTTAAATATTCTACAACGTTTTTGTTCTAATATTTGTATTCCTTTTAATTTTTTATCTCATGTAAATTAATCTCAAAGATCATCAAATAATGTCAATAATGTAAAATGGTCTTGTCATGTCAATAATTTTTAATGTAAACACTTTCAATGGTGAGAAAATAGACCAAACCTTGGAAATACGTTCTAGTTTTTTAAATTTTTATATTAACAAGATAAATAAGTAAAAAGAAAAAAAAACACCAAACATACAGTCAGTGTATTTTCGTGTTCAGTTAGAAATAGAAATACGATCGTTTTCTAGTAAAATCAATCTGAGTTTGTATTATTTCAATGAGATCTTTGGTGGTAAATCAATTATATAATAAGAAATATAATCATACTCCAAGATGGTAACGCTTCCATTTTAGTTCTGGAGTTGCTAGGTTACAAAGTGATCGTCTTTTCTTCCCACTAAATCTCTGCATTAGACATTTTCTATTGGTTAGCACCACTGAGCGTGTGCATGTAGATACCAAACGTTTCTCTCTTCTGCAATAATGCCTTTGATATATTCAAGAGAAGTGATCATACATCTTGCGTCTTCTTCTTAGATTCCTTTCATGTCTCCGATCAGCATTAGATTGTAGCCATTTGGAATGTCATAGATTTTGTAAGTGATCCAGATGAAAAATAAAATACACCCCCCCCCCTTCTTTTTTTCCTTTTTAAGTCAACCTATACGTTGGAGGTTTTTTTGGTCCCCTGATTTATAAAATCGGGGACTTATGTTTTGAGGCATGTCTGTTCGTCCGTCCGGATTTTTCTCCGCAACCATCCATTGAATTTCTCTGAAATTTTGCATGAAGTTGTAACTTTGGTCAGGTTAGAAAGTGTGACATTCTCCGATTTTTGAAAAACAATCTGGTTAGCCCCCCCAGGAGGTCAAAAGGCCCTGAAATGGCAAAAAATGACATTTTTTGCCCCATAACGTTTGATCCATCCATTCAATTTTTCTGAAACTTGGCCAAAATGTAGAAGCAATTGTTCTGGATATAAAATGAGCATCCTTGACCTCAGAAAAATTCTGGTTCGCGCCCCCAGGGGGTCAAAAATGCCCCAAATTGCCCAAATTTATTGCATTTTACACTCGCCACATCGAGTCACATACAGAGGGGGACCACGCACGCGCGGCTTGTAATCTTTTAAAATATTCATCATTTTTACGAGCAAATATACGCTCCTTCCGGTCGCATATTTTTGCTAACCTGTGAGAATGATATCATGACGGACATACATATAACTCGCTGCCTGGGAGGATGGTATAACAATAAAACAAATATTACATTCCTTCCTCAAAGATCGAGATAATGTCTGGGATGGTGGTCTCATGACAACAGAACTGATACTAAACTACCACTCTACCCACCAACTGGTGATACCAGATCAGGCTGCCCTGTGGCTCCCTGAGACGAAATTCACCTACATTGACGTTTGTTTTTTTGTTTTTTTTTTTGTAAAACTTAATTATGTTCTACAAAACCAAAAACAACAGCCCCTCTCCCTTTCTCCCTCCCCTTTTTTATTTTATTTTTAGAACTTGAAGCATAAATCTTTTACTATAATGACCAGATTCGGCATTAAATAACCCAAAAAGGGTTGATATGCCGTAAAACAAAACTACCAAACCAAAAACGATGATTAAACATTTGAAGATATAAAGAACTTGAAGCATAAAAACTTTTACTATAATGACCAGATTCGGCATTAAATAACCCAAAAAGGGTTGATATGCCGTAAAACAAAACTACCAAACCAAAAACGATGATTAAACATTTGAAGATATAAAGAACTTGAAGCATAAATCTTTTACTATAATGACCAGATTCGGCATTAAATAACCCAAAAAGGGTTGATATGCTGTAAAACAAAACTACCAAACCAAAAACGATGATTAAACATTTGAAGATATAAAGAACTTGAAGCATAAATCTTTTACTATAATGACCAGATTCGGCATTAAATAACCCAAAAAGGGTTGATATGCCGTAAAACAAAACTACCATACCTCTACCCACCAAAAAAAATATATATATATATTAAGAATTATAATATATCTTATTTTCGGATATACATCACCTGAACATAGTGTGAAGGAATAATCCCCCCCTCCTACTATTTCAGTCTATACTACACTACCTCCCCTCTATACTATTTTATACTAAGTACAATAGTCTTAAATAGTATGGTTTCGGCTTCACACTGACAGATACACAATCACTATTATTTAATAGATCATATGAATCATAAATAACCCTTATCAGAATTATCAGCTACTAGCAAACCCTATTGAAATTCCAGGGTTGCTTTCTTCATCTATTTGTTTAATTTACTTTTAATTGTATTTCTCTTGAAATAATATCTGCCAGAGTTATTTATATTAAGAAAAGATTGGCTCTTTCTTCTACCATAAAAAATAATTGCCATCGTAAGTGAAATATTCTTTAAATAAAACGAATAGGTTTTGTATTTAATTAAAATTCTAACGATTTAAATTGTTTTAAAATATCTATTATTTCGATTATTCGGACTACTGTTCTCATCCTGGATGTTATTTTTACAATGTCTCGGCCAATGTAACCTCCGATCTTCTTCAGGTGTATCTTGTCGACCTCTGGAATCTGTGCCGAATTTCGAATGGACCCCTTAATTAAATCCACAGGAAGTAGCTTGCTCTCGTTCCGTCAGCCATGACCGGGTAGAAATCTTAAGTAATTCATAATTGTATTGTTAAATATTGGGCGAATATAATTCGGGTACAGTTGGAGTCAACTTAGTGTGCACTCGGATGTCAGCTTAACTTCCTGTATAGCAGAAGGTCGGAGGTTACATCGGCCAAAAAACTGAAAATAACATACAAGATGAGAACAGTAGTCCAAATGATCAAAATAATACAAATTATCAATCCTCATCTAAAAAATTTCGAAACATTTTAAAATAGTCGCTTTCTTGTTACCATAAAATTAATTGTTACCTAAATATTTTTTCAATGAATAAAACGAATGTTACTTTTAAAAATTTATTTATTTATTTAAAACAATTTATTTGAACAATTAGATGTGTACTAAAATTACATTAAAATAAAAAGGATCTCTAGAGTAAGCTTTTAAAATTATTTAAGACACAGAGATGACAGAATTCGATTTTGGAACAATTCATTCCAAAATTAGTAACTTCAGAATTTTTTACCTTAGCGACACCAGTTACTTTTTTTTTCATTTGCATTTCATTTTTTTTTTTTTAAGTTGATAACATCGTACAAATATACTGTACTAGCTGTGCCTACTCTGTGTTTTTACTTGCAATTTGTTGGATTTTTTTTCTAATTATACTGTGTTTTTTTTTTAATTGTTTTATTGTTCCAAACAAAGGGAAGTAATTATGTAATGATGAATACAGAATTATGGGTGCTTCTATAATAAAAAGCCGAAAAAATATCGAAAAAAGTTGTTCTTGTCTTTTAGTGTTGGAGAGGTAAATAAAGGGCAGGTAACTCTTCACAACAGCTCTAGCTTTCGAACAATATTTTTCTAACCCTAAACCTTTTATGTCTAATCGACGTTCTCCTTGCACAGTAGCCACATGTGCAACGCCAATTAAAGCCATCAGTTTTGATTACTGGAAAATCGTGTTTAAAATTCGTTGTAAGAGTTACCTGCCCCTTATTTACCTCTCCAACACTAAAAGACAAGAAAAACTTTTTTTCGGCGTTTTATTATAGAAGCACCGAATTATGACCCTTTTTTAAGATGGCATTCATATGAAAATAATTTGTACCCAATCAAAGTATTTTCTGGAAAGAATTAAATCGAATTACAATTTTATTGTTCTTAACATGCTGCAGCGATCTACGAAAAGAACTGACACATCAGAATCAAATATTGATTTTGTCGGAAGAAAGCTATCGATAACAGAAATCGAGAAAGAGACTGACTTTACTTTATATATTATTTATATATTAGATTGGACCATTCAGGTATCACTGACATAGGAGTGAAATGACGCAATGCACTGCCTGTAAAATTGGAGAGACAAACACCTACCACATTACTTATTACTAGTAAGTAATAAGTACTTCGATAAATAATTGTTCTTCTGTTCCTGTCTATCTCCATTTTTCTTTTACCCTCGTTAATTTTTTTAGTGATTCGCTTATTGAGAATGTCTATTTGACAAGCCTGCAAAATAGAACAGAATAATATTTACTGTAATGACGAGAAAGATTGAAGGAGTCTCAATTCCGCACAAAGTATATGTAATGTCAAAGGAGTTTGTGTCTCTCTTTTCATAAGCAGCCGGTTGGGAGGTCTTACTTCTTTCTATGTCAGGGGTTTCCAATATCAACTTTCATATTTTTTTTTTTTAAGTATTTTTAAATGGTGTGAATTATGGAATTAAAAAAACTACCATGATTGTGACAGACATTTTGCATCCTGAGAACAGCTAATTTTTACTTCTTTTGTAAATTACTCTTTTTGGCTAAGATCAAAGTGTAGTATCTGTTAAGATGGATACTGACCCCCATAGACTGGTATTGTCTTGGCCTTCGGGGCTTAATTTACGTCGGTCTATGGGTCTGCCCTGTGCAGTTCTAGGAGGTCCACCCTCCCAGGCTTCGCCTCCCCTCTTTGGGGAGGAGTAAGTTTATTGCTTACTGCCTGATGCGCCCCTACCGGGTAATGCCGACGGGGCTGCCCAGGCAATTTTTAATGGCCAGAGTGCTCACCTTTCGGGCGCTGGCTTTTCAAACCCCACTTTCCCGACCCAACCTTGGGTCACATCTTACTTGTGGGAGTAAGATAAAACTGGCCTTGTGCCTAACTCCTGGAGAGGAGTAAATAAATACTCTTCAAAATATAAATATGTTTCTACGGTAGTTTCTGTTGAAATAATCTTCTGGAAGTGTTTTGCAATATTAAAGAATCCGTTTTTTACAATTTACAGTTTTGTTGGATTTATTGAGTCGCTTTCACTAATAGCCTTGGAAAAGGTATCCATTCATAACTACTTCCCTTCCAGTTATGAATGAAATAGTAGTGTAGACTCTCAAGCCTTGATGGGGCAATTAATCTAAGGAGGGAAAACTCCAAAATAACACGTGTGACAGTGTGCACCTGTATAACACTCATTAAATGCCTCATGGAGAAAGTTGATTTGTTTTTCCCACCATAATCCACTTGAACCAAATTCATGTGTGAAGGTTGTTTGTTAGTTTGGACTGTCATCCTCATGATTAAGAGACTACCATACATACTATGTATCAGAGATCACGGGTCAGCAATTTTGGCGGTGAGACTTTTTAAACCTGACTTCAGAGTTAAGAGTCAGAATTTTTCAGCTCACTACCCACCTTTTGGGCAGAGAGTCATGATTCGGAATTATTGGCAGGAATCTGGGTTTTTTAAACCACACTCTATAGTCAGCAATTACTTTTTTCTTTTCTTTTTAGCCGACCCCCCCCCCCTCCACACACACACATACATCTCTGCTGTGTATATAATATTAAATGAGTGAAATATAGATAACTGGTTTTAAGCAGGGTTGCATAGTCGGAAGGTATAAGGTCTGACTCCGACTCCTAGGATTCTAAAAAATCCCACTCCTTATTTTAAAGTCTTCCAATATTTAGTAATAATCGACGTCAGATGTTTTAATCTGACTCCAGCTCCCAGCATTCTTACGAGTCCAACCCCGACTCCGCAACTTGATTTGAAGTTCATTCTCCATTGACTTAAGAGCATTTATGTAAAATTACAGCATATACAAAACTAAGTAAAAAAAAAAATTCTCTATCTTTAAAAAAAGGAGATGGTTTAATTTGAACGTAAACATATTTGAAAATAAAATGAAACAAAACAAAAATAAGCTGCTGTTTTTTTTTTTAATTAAAAAAATAAAAACTTAATCACTTGTCTCTGATTTTTAGATGAGCAATCTCTTGAATCGTATTCAAGGCAGTTTTTTTCCCCCACCATTTTTTAAAAAACTTTTTATTATGAACACCATAATCTGTGCTAGCTTTTTAACTTGTTAGATGTGCACACTTTTCAGGTTGCCTAGTGACCGATTATTATCTTCATCCAATAAAGAAGACTAACAACTCTCTTAACCACCTGTATCTCTTGTCAGTTTTCTGATTAATTTTTTATAACCATTTTTACAGTCCGAAATTGAGTTTTCTTCAAGTTTTTCTCAGGTTGGAAGGTTCAGTTTCATACTGAACTATTATTTGTTAAAAATAAATTTGTATAACATAGAAGAGACTGTCTATTTCACATCTATTGTCATCAATAGCATATGGCCGACAAACTCGATATTTTATTTATTTATTTTGATTCTTCAGTTTCTTTTGTGGAAACAGGACCCTATGTTTTCACAACAATAACAAGTAGTTCTTTTCAATTTTTGTCAAATAAAATTGCATCCCATTCGGTATTATTTTACAATGATGACATATTTCAATAATGATCAACAAAAATACAGAAACAGTAGCATATTACATTTATTAAAGCTTAGCGCTATCACACAAGAAACTGGTTCTGTATAGCTCATATGGTAGTGGATCAGACCGAACATCTTCAGATTCTGTTTTCGATCTCATCTCTTGCTATTTGCTTCCCGTCCCCCTCTTCATTTCTGAGGGAAATCCATTACTTAATATTAATAAATTGTTTAATCCCGGGCAACGCCGGGTAGGGACATCTAGTAACAAATAAAAAGTATTTGTTCTGCTTTGTGTAGTCTTTATTATATAAAACATTTGACCATAGAAAGAAAATAGAATACCGTTTCTAAAATTTAAGACTTAAGCTTAAGACCCCTTAAGAAGAAATTGAAATTCAGGGAATCTTGTTTAATTGTTGTTTAAAAACTAGGAATCAAATTCAGTGCAAATTTTAAATATTTGAATTTTCAAATGGAAGGTTGTTTCCATATTAAAAATAATATACTCCAAAGAAACTGAAATTTGAGGAATATTTATTAATTGATGTTTTATATCTATTGTTAAAATTTTATAAAAATCAGTATGATTTTCATGAACGGCTTCCACCCCCTTTTTACCCTTTTTTTTGCATAAAACTGAATTAAACTAAATATAACCCACATTACTACCCCTCAGCCTAGCAGCTGTGTTCCAAAATTCATAATGATTGATTAATTAGTTTAGGAGTGAATCATGTGCATACAAATACATAACTTTGTGCATACACATATCTAACTTTATATCAGTAGATATTACAAATGGCAGATGCGCATAACAGTATGAACGCTGGCTTCCGGTGGAAAAGGGTTGAAGAAATTGTCTACGGATGCCTGAAAGTGATACAACAATTTTTTTTATTCATATTAATTTCAGACTTTCCTTTTTGTCATATTAATTTCAGACTTTTCTTTCATCATAATCTAATAATTAACATAATACAGACTATTTGAAAAATAATTTATTTGTTTTTATTTGATTGTTTTCAAAACATTTTTTTTGTAATAATAGTGAAAACCTTTTTTCTTGGAAATGGAGTAACTTCCGGAATCAAACTTTTTTCTTAGAAATGGAAATGCCCTAAACCCCAACCCTAAACCTAACCCTAACCCCTAACCCTAACCCTAAACCCAACCCTAACTCCTAACCCTAACCCTAACCATAAACCCTAACCCTCCCAAAAAACATTATTTTCACTAAATATTAAAAAGAAAACATTGAATAAAAAAAAATCACATTCCGTTGCTCAAAAACATTATTTCTTGAAAAAAAGAAGATTATTCTATTTTGTTTATTTTTTTCAATGAAAATTTTTTTAAAGTTTTGAAAACAATCAAATAAATTATTTTTCAAATAGTCTGTATTATGTTAATTATTAGAATATGATGAAAGAAAAGTCTGAAATTAATATGAATAAAAAAAATTGTTGTATCACTTTCAGGCATCCGTAGACAATTTCTTCAACCTTTTTCCACCGGAAGCCAGCTTTCATACCTGTTATGCGCATCTGCCACAAATTCTAGTTGAGAAGTATGAGTGATCTAATGGATACCAATGCAGACTATGGAATTGACTAAGCTGAGTTCAAATCCAAATGGGTATATTAAATTCATTTACACTGTTTATGGTGAATATTCAGATACAACTCAACTAATAGGTTTAAATTGATGACACATTGTCTTTTTATTGAAGCATTGAGTGAAGACAAAGCCATGGACATGTTTTCCATAGCATTTTTTTTTTTTTTTATCTGTTGTCTTTAGCGTAGTCAAGCGAAATAAAAGATTCTACGGCTACCCGTGTCTATCAGTGCAATGGACTTATTTTTACCAATGAAAACATACATTGTAGCCTGTTTTAATAATCCGGTTGATGTAATTGTAATGTTATAGGTTTTCTCCTTTGCACATGTCCCCATTTACTGGCCTCTTTATGAGAGCAAAGTTAGACACAAGATCGGGTTTTTATGTGGGGGAATATCCAGCACCTCAAAAAGAGACACTCTGGGTGGGGGGGTGGGGGGGGGAGTGCTCCAGTTGAGAAGGATTTTCCTCTTCCAACATACTACAATTTGAACTATTTATTTACAGAAAATATTTTTAAAATTACATTTACACCAAATTAGGCGCACGACCATCAAAAGTGTGGGGAAAATGGGTGTCGTTGGTCATCCTTGGTCAGAAATAATAAAAAATGTCTATCCTACTCTTAACTAGATTTATAAAATCGGGGGACCTATGTTTTGAGGCATTTCCGTCCGTCCGTCCGGATTTTTCTCCGCAACCATCCATTGAATTTCTCTGAAATTTTGCATGAAGTTGTAACTTTGGCTAGAAAGTGACATTCTCCGATTTTTGAAAAAAAATCTGGTTAGCCCCCCAGGGGGTCAAAAGGCCCCGAAATGGCAAAAAATGACATTTTTTGCCCCATAACTTTTCATCCATCCATTCAATTTCTCTGAAACTTGGCCAAAATGTGGAGGCAATTGTTCCTAATAGAAAATAAGTATCGCTGACCTTGGAAAAAATCTGGATCGCGCCCCCAAGGGGTCAAAAGCCCCCAAAATGGCAAAAAATGACCCTTTTCTCCCATAACGTTTGATCCATCCATTCAATTTTTCTGAAACTTGGCCAAAATGTAGAGGCAATTGTTCTGGATATAAAATGAGCATCCTTGACCTCAGAAAAATTCTGGTTCGCGCCCCCAGGGGGTAAAAGGGGGGTCAAAAATGCCCCAAATTGCCCAAATTTATTGCATTTTACACTCGCCACATTGAGTCACATACAGAGGAGGACCACGCATGCGCGGCTTGTTTCTTTTCTCTTTTTTCCAGTTAAACAATCATGGAACTTTGACTCATTTTTTAAAAAAATTTATTAAACGAATCTCAATCATACATGCTGTAAAAGACATTTGTAGACATTAAAATTAATAAAATAATTTAAGTTCACTCCCAATTGTTAAATATGTAACCTGCAGGCATTCATTTATGACTAGCATGGTTACCCTGTGTTGCCCGAGAGCATGGACAAGAAAATAGAAGAATTAAAAGGTGTGTGTAACATCTTTCTTTCAAAACTTCTCTCTCTCTCTCTCTCTCTCTTTCCATTCTCTATCTCTCTCTCTCTCTCTCTCTCTCTTTCCATTCTCTCTCTCTCTTTCCATTCTCTTTTTCTCCTCTCCACCTACCCCTCTTCCTTCTCTCTATCATTCCGAGACACCTCCTGTTACCATCAATCTATTTCTATGTTGAGACGTTTTCTTTCCTTTTTCTTTCTTTCTGCTTTCTATAGTAATTTATATTTTTTTCTTATTTTATTTTTAAAACTTTCTCGTTTGAAACGTTTTCTTTTTTATTTCTTCTTTTTTTTTTACTTCACCGATTCATACGTTTAAATATTAGTGCGAACACTCGCGAAGCATAATTTCTTCCGACATATTGTACACTCGTTTTATAATAATAATAATAATAATAAAAAAACAAACAATAAGGCAACAGAAATGGATGATTTCGTTAATGAAAGTATTTAATGAAGGAACTTTTATTTGTCCTACTTCTTCTAAAGAAATCGAAGACCATTTTCTCTTTGCTGGTCAGAAAGTATAAAGTGACTAAATCCATTTGTTCATATTGAAAAGTATTTGTTGGATCAGTTTGCTTGAAGCCATCCATTGGATCACTTGTTCACTTAAGAATGCATTACTTAAGACAGCGTATCATGCGACAAGACATTGTGTACCACAAAACCATTATTATTAGACAAGCAACCCCATTAGAGTGTCTGGCATGACGGAGCATTCCTTGTAATAATAGCCAGCATTTATTTATTCATCCATTTCGTGTAACACTATTCCAAATCTCATTTGATGAAGGAGGAGAGTTGGAGGAAAAGATTGAAGTGATTGATTGCTTTGCTTGTTTTTATGACATATCAACATCTTGTGGGTCATTTAATGCCGAAACACAATATGTATTGTATATGATTCGTTGAACACAAGTCACTATTTTATCCATAGCTGGGGAGAAATTATGGGTTCATACCTTTTCCCAAACGTATTAATACATTATTGAACACAATAGATCTAGCAAGATTTGAACTCGACTTAACTGATTCCATAGTCTGCAACGGTATCCACTAGGCCAATTACGTACCCCATGCAGTGATTGAATTAGAGGCAAAATACAAGTGTAGATTTGCTATTTTTATGTCTATTTTTTTAAGATGGCAGATGTGAGTGTTAAAGACGGGCTTAGATCTGATGACCTCAGGGGAAGATTACACCTGGAGAGTATAAGGAAATGTGTGCAGAACAGGAGACTTCGATGGTATGGCAAAGTTTAATGGATGAATGAGAGTTTTTGGATTAGTAGATGTAGAACAGTTGAGGTAGCAAGTTTAGTTCACAGGAGAAGGCCAAGGAAAACATGGGAGGAAGTGATAAGAATGGACCTGAGAGAAAGAGGCATAAATAAAAACCTGGCCAGAGATAGGTTAGTTTGGAAATCAATTTCTAAAAGCTGTTCAACGCATGCCAGCATGTAAAACGGACGTTAAACCGATGATGATTATGACATTACATTTTGATTTAGCATTACTCGTTAGAAAGGTAAATATTTTCTAGTACTTTTGTTTTGGGAAAAAATGCATTGAATTATTTTTTCTTCAAATTATTTCTTGATGTTTTTTTTGTTGTTTTTTTTTGATAATGTAAATTAACAGCAGTATGGGTTATGAGTGAATTAATGATAACTGGTTAGAGATGTAAGAATATTATCATCTGAGTTCAATCGATCAGATCAAGAATTCTTCTCCGATTCTCTTGACTCCTTCCTTCCAGAAATTGTCATTTGAATCTTTCAATGGCTGTTTACATCTATGTGCTCCATTATGATAGATGTAATGTTTGGATTATTCGGGCTGCTCTTCTCATCTTGGATGTTATTCCTACAACGTTTCGGCCGATGTAACCTCCAACCTTTTTTAGGTGAGTCTTGTTGAACTCATGAATTTGTAGGGAATTTCAAATCGAACCCTTTACTTAATCCACGGGGATAGCTTGCTCTCGTTCCATCAGCCATGACCGGGTAGAAGTCCGAAAAAATTCTGTACAAATTCCCGAGTTTGAATCGACAAGATACACCTGAAGAAGGTTGGAAGTTACATTGGCCGGAAACGTGAAAATAACACTCAAGATGAGAACAGTAGTCTAAATAATACACATTATCAATCCTCATCTCAAAAATTCTGAAATTATTATAGATGTATTGCGATTCTCCCATAACTGGAGCAATGCACCTTCCAGTTGTCATGCAGGATCATCTTCTCTGATGCTACCACGTTCTCTGTCAAAGCATCCGTTTGTAGATGATTGCCACAGGAACTACAATTATCCATAAAGGATAGAGGGATTTTTTATTATCGAGATTATACCCCTCTAGAGCTGCCGTGTTCTGACTATACCCGTGCACATTAACAGAGTTACCTTATAAAAGGTGTGACTCTTCGCTATGCACAGGCAGTCATTCACTATATAGAGGCTAACTACAAACTGTAGCTACACAAAAAGTGCTTTAAGACACATCACATAGTGCATGGGGATCAGTTAAAGATACCACAAAAAGCCACTACCCCTCTGCATGAATCCCTTAATCATTGTCTGAGTTAGATGTTAACAAAATATCAGAACTGTTAAAACAGCCAAAAATATCAAAGTTTTATCAATAAATAAGTGTTCTATCAATGCTGTTTCAAAATTGTTTACTAAATGATGAAAATATAAAAAGAAATATATATGGAAAACAGCAGTTATAATTCCAATGCGCAAAAATGGTTCAGTACATTTACTTGGTAATTAGAGACCAGTTTATCCGACATGTATTTTATGTAAGGTTTATGAGAAATTAATTAGAAACCGCATTCTCCAGTGTTTAAAAATTGGTATGAATCTTAAGTGACATGGATTTATGTATGGAAAGTCAACATTATCGAATCTTTTAGAAAGTATTGATGTTATCAATGAATATTATATTATTACGAGAGGATTGAAAATGATGAAAAAAACGGGCAAATTTTAATTACTTACGGGGATGGTTTATGACAAGTATTTGTTGACATTGGATTTGAAGACGACCATGTTGAAGTCTGCAGGGAAGCAGTCCTGTAGTAATGTGTTCCACAGATGGGAAGTTCTTGCAAAGAAACTCTGTTCATGGAAATTCCGTTTGATAGGAATGCGAAAGAAGAAAGGAACTCCTGTGTGGTTGTGGTAGAAGACGAGTTCTTGCTGTGAATGTCTTACATTTCTTTTTTATTCTTATTCATTGTAGTCTCACTACTGTTGATTGCTATATTTACTTTGTATCATTGTATTTTTCTATGCAAGTTTTTAATTGTACACATGCAACCAGAGACTACTTTTGAGTTTTTAATTGTACACATGCAACCAGAGACTACTTTTGAGTTTTTAATTGTACACATGCAACCAGAGACTACTTTTGAGTTTTTAATTGTACACATACAACCAGAGACTACTTTTGAGTTTTTAATTGTACGCATGCAACCAGAGACTACTTTTGAGTTTTTAATTGTACACATGCAACCAGAGACTACTTTTGAGTTTTTAATTGTACACATGCAACCAGAGACTACTTTTGAGTTTTTAATTGTACACATACAACCAGAGACTACTTTTGAGTTTTTAATTGTACGCATGCAACCAGAGACTACTTTTGAGTTTTTAATTGTACACATGCAACCAGAGACTACTTTTGAGTTTTTAATTGTACACATGCAACCAGAGACTACTTTTGAGTTTTTAATTGTACGCATGCAACCAGAGACTACTTTTGAGTTTTTAATTGTACACATGCAATCAGAGACTACTTTTGAGTTTTTAATTGTACACATACAACCAGAGACTACTTTTGAGTTTTTAATTGTACACATGCAACCAGAGACTACTTTTGAGTTTTTTATTGTACGCATGCAACCAGTGACTATCTTTGAGTTTTTTACTGTGTATTACGCAGTGACAGAATAAGTCAGAACCTACGGATTCTAAGAATTTCTTTAAATACTGGAATGCTTATGTATGTAATTATATGTATTAATTTTTTCCCATATTATTAGTATTGACTAAATAAATGATAATGATTATATAAATAAATTTTTTGTTTCTCTTAACAGTTACCCATATCAGCTGAGTGCCTCTGCTGGACCTCCCATTTACGGAGCCCCAGGACACATCAAAATGGAACCAACAATGACCCCAGACTATTCAGGCAAAAGAAAAATCAAGTCTGAGCCTGATGAATTGGAAAAGTTAGTTTTTTTTTAAAATTATTTCAATTTTAATTTTACATTTGTGTGTTTTTTTCTTTTGTTTTTGTTTTTTGTAATGCCATCTGCTTATTTTTAATGTTTTTAAATTGTTAAAATGAAAATTAGAAAATAGATTTATTTTTAAACTTTACAAAAAGATACTGGATTATTTATGTATCGAGTTCAAAACCAAAATTTTTGGACTAATGCTTAATCTTTTATGATACTAAATGTAAGTTCGTCAACATTTGTTTCCATGAGTTTTTTTTCCTATATACTTTAATAACAAAAAAATCATGCTAAAATATATTTTAGTTCTGGGATTGAGTTATGTTTGAAAATAATTCTCTTTTAATTATTTTAATTAGCTGTGATTTATAATTAACTGAACAGGTCCTTCTATCTCTCCTTTAACTATCTATGTATTTCTCTCACTCCATGTTGATTTAACTACTCGCTAATATTTCTTATGTCTCGGTGAGCATTTAGAGAAAGAGTAACTCTTCTTTTTGTCGTCATCTAAATTACATATGTGTGTCTGTACACACCACAAACACGTATGTAAATTAGATGACAAAATAATAAGTCTCTTTCATTGTTATCTAAGAATAATAATACTTTTATATAATAATAATAATAATAATAATAATAATAATAATAATATAAAAGTAAAAAGACTTATAATTTTTAGTTATGCAAAAAGAAAGATTTATCAGATGTCACATTTGAATAATTTTTAAATGAAATCAAAGTAGAGTAGTGATAGTGGATCATCACGGGTAAACCTAGTATCTATTTGAATATGAAGTAAACCATGTAAAGACCAAAATATTCTTTAGCATATATTAATTGATACACTTCTAAACTCGGATATATTTGATATTTAACTCTCCACTTACAATTCTTACTGTATAAAAAAATATATATATACAATGAAATATAAAACACAACGTAGATTTCTGTCATATTCAAATGAATCCAATTCAAAAGGCTGGGCGTTTAATCAATATTTATAATACATAAATTTTCATCTGAAGATAATTTCCAAATTCATTTTCTCAATTTTGTGCAAAACTAATTTGAAAGATAAATAACACCACTTTTCTAGAATGAATAAAAAATAAGTTTTATAACCAATTTCTTTCTCAAAGTATTGTATGTACAGGATTCACTCCTAAAACTAATAAACCGATCATTATGAATTTTAGAACGCACTTGCTAAAGGATCCAAATGTGGGCGATGCTTAGTTTAATTTAGTTTTATGCAAAGGGAGTAAAAAGCAGTAAAAACCCTTTGTGAAAATTCAGATATTTCCAATTTTTGTGTAATTATAACAATAGGTATTAGACATCAATTAATATATATTCTCCAAATTTCAGTTTCTTAAGAGTATTTTAATGGGTTTTTAAGAGGCATAATATGGCAAAGTTGTTTTACAACGAAAGCTTGCAAAAAAAAAAAAAATTAAATAAACGATTTTTTCATTTTAATTGCACCATGTGTTGATTTTTTTTTTTATATTTCACTTAATACATTTTCATGCGTGTCTCAAAAATGTTGTCAATTTCCTTATTCAAAAAGCGCTAATCGGTGCATAACATCAACCGGACCCTACTTATCCTAACGTCTTTTACAACTTGACATGCTTTTCTGTCTCTACCGTGATTCGATTCCTCGGGGTTAATACCATCAAAATGAGGAAGGAGAAAAGAAAAAAAAAGCTATAAGACATGTCTCGCCTGACACTGACAGTTATTTTACAATGAAAGTTTAGCTTGCAAAAAAAAAAAAAAATTAAATAAATGATTTTTTCATTTAAATTGCACCATGTGTTGATTTTCAAAAATATTTCACTTAAATACATGCGTGCCTCAAAGATGTTGTCAATTTCCTTATATATATATATATATATATATATATATATATATATATATATATATATATATATATATACTAGCTGTACCTATCCGTTGTTGTCTGATATGCAGTGAAGTCATGTAAGCTTACACATTTTTAAACTTAAGGTAGACAATTCCTTTTATATTCTTTAATTTAAAATGAGTTACCCACCTTGCTGATTTTTATTTTTAGGTGATCATTTAAAAATGTTTCATATTATAAGTCATCTCGGCCAGACTAAGTTATTTAAAAAAATAAATTGTAGCTCACTACATTATTATATTGCCAATAACACGAGACAGCAATAACAAATGAAAATTGACTAGTCAGAAGCAAAGTTTGATTTGTCAACTAAATGCTATTTGGGTCTGACTTTCAAAATCTGACAAGATAATTTTTTATGTTAGATAAGAGAGAGGGGTCGGGGTGATAACAGATGTGTGTTAGCCATATTCAGTCAGAAATCTATTAGTTATTTGGATAAGAGGCCATGAAGCTGTTCGTATCTTCTTTGTCTCGGATCATCACCCTTTTAATCATAAGATAAGCAAAAGTGCCAAAGTTTCACTATTTCTCTAAGTTCTATTGAATCATAAAATTAGGAGCCTATTGAAACCCGTAAAAGAGACTAATTAGAATTCTCTCCTCCTCCACCGCCGCTGCTGCCGCCGCCTCCCAACCATTTCTAGCATTTGACGTTGATTTGAGATTGCTATAATTACTCGCTTTTTGAATGGGCAGCATTTGTAGCTAATACTGGAACTCTAATAACTCAGACCATATGAACATCTTTTCTTCTATTTCTTCACAAAATCTAAGGAGAGATGTGGTGCCTAACACTAGCAGGGAGACCCGGCGTAACTCAGGATTGCATGAAGAACCAACCTTATGTCCTTTTGCAGCCAGTCCATATGATCTTTTTTATTCTCATTTTGGTAAATGTTATATATTGGTGACATAAAAGATTTTTAAAGAAATAGTTGGGAAATTAGTCCCAAACAATTTATTTGGGTTTACCTACTCATTGGCTAAGATCAAAGTGTAGTATCTGTTCCGATGGATACTGCATTCCATAGACTGGTATTATCTTGGCCTTCGGGGCTTGATTTACGCCTGTCTATGGGTCTGTCCTGTGCAGTTCTAGGAGGTCCACCCTCCCAGGCTTTGCCTTCCCTCTTTGGAGAGGAGTAAGTTTATTGCTTACTGCCTGAAGCGCCCCTACCGGGAGAATGCCGACGGGGCTGCCCAGGCAATTTTTAATGGCCAGAGTGCTCACTTTCTCGGGCGCTGGCTTTTCAAACCCCACTTTCCCGACCCGACCTTGGGTCACATCTTACTTGTGGGAGTAAGATAAAACTGGCCTTGTGTCTAACCTCCTGGAGAGGAGGTAAATAAATACTCATATGTGACGTATTTGTGTTAAAAACAATTTGATATTCAATAGAAAATATAGCATTAATATTGGCCTTGAGTAGTTAGGGATCAGTCAGCCATGTTTTTTCTTCCACAAAACTACTCTAGGCCAATATTAACGCTAATTGCACATGCTTATATTTTCTATTAATATGGTACAGTTTCGGTGCCTAAATGGTAAAGTTTACAAAAAAAAAAAATAATGTACACACATTATTCACCCTGTTGCCTAGAATACATACCAAGCACATATTGACGCTTGCATGCACACCAATCCTTTTAAAAATGTATTTCTTAATATAACTCAAAATTTGATGCAGAGCAATTCTTTTCTTTATTAAATTTATTTTTATCTAACCTATTAAAAAGTTTTTTTGAGGGAAGGTGTGAGTTTGGGTGTAAAGTTTACAAAAAAATAATGTGTCCATGCTACTGTGTTGCCGAGAATATATATATATATATATATATATATATATATATATATATATATATATATATATATATATATTTGTTGGTGATGTTATTATTCCATTATTGCTACAAAATATATATTGTTTCATTAGCGTTCATAATGAACGCCAATTCTTCAGGCGTCAAAATGCCGAACCACGGTACTAATAAATAATAAAGAACAATGGACAAAGAAGGACCATTTCTCTTCCTTCAGTGTTTCTGTGGGCTCCTTTGACTCTGCCGATTTGACAGACTGGGTTGGCCTGTACTTACTATATAACCTAACAAAAAATCTCGAAGTCGATTCAATCGGGCTTTACAGAGATGACAGCCTAATGTATGTTAAAAACTCAAATGGACAAAAGTGTGAACAAATCAAAAAAATAATACTCAATGAAATAAAACGAATAGGCCTAAAGGTTGAAATAACATCAAATGTTAAACAGGTCAACTTCCTCGATATTACCTTCAACCTCACTAGTGATACTTACGAGCCCTATGCTAAAGATAATTCCTACCCCCTTTATGTCAACCCGCTATCTAACCACCCTAGATCTGTAAGTAAACACATCCCCGAATTAATTAGTCGTAGGATTAGCAACAACTCCTCTAATATAGATATATTCAATAAACATAAGAATTTTTATGATAAAGCACTAAAGGAGAGTGGATATAAAAATACCAAAATAGAGTATATTCCAACTACACAAAATAACCCTAGTAGGAACAAAAATAGAAATAGGAAAATTATCTGGTATACACCTCCATTTAACAATGCAACTAAAACCAAATTAGGGAAAAAATTCCTGAACTTAATAAATACTCATTTCCCCAATAACAACATACTCCATAAAATTTTTAATAAGAACACACTGAAACTCAGCTATTGTTGTGGTGACAACCTGGAAAAAATCATAAAAAAGCACAACAGTAAAATACTAAACACCTCAGTAACCTCAAATCCTAGAAGAATATGTAACTGTACTAACAAATCAAACTGCCCCCTAAACCAAAAGTGCCTATCAACCCAAGTGGTCTATGAGGCATCTATCTCCTCAACCGAAAACCCATCCCAGACTAACTATTATATTGGTTTGGCAGGTAACAACTTCAAGGAAAGATTCTACAACCATAAACTCTCCTTCAACCACCCTGACCATCTTGGCCAAACTGGACTATCACTACACTACCACAAAATAAAAACAAAAAAAGAAACTCCCATAATAAAGTGGAAAATCTTTAAAAAATCTAGCACCTGCAAATCAATGAACTCACCATGTAGATTATGTTTAAATGAAAAACTGGAAATTATCCGTTTTAAAGACAGAAATAAACTCCTAAATAGAAAACAAGAGACGTCTATCAACTGTAAACATAGTAGACTCTACCTCCTTAGCAATCCACATACTCCACCTTAACCCCACACCAACCCCCCACATATTTAAAAATGAATCATTGCATTTAACCCCCCCACCCAAATTTACCACCCAACCCCACCCCCAACAAGTCTCGATGAATCAATATATAACCACCCCACTAAACCATCAATAACATCAAATCTCTAAGTATTACCTATAATTCTCAGCCTCAAAAACCTCTCAGTCATACTACCAATTCTACCATAATCATCTCCCACCTAAACCCATAACTGTGATAGCTATTAACTCTGATATCACTTAGATTAATCTAATATCAATTACTTAATCCTTCGATTACTATCTTGAACACTTAATTATTGACTGGTGCTTAGTCTTTATTATTGGTAGTAGAACTATAAAAGCTTACCATCACTTGTAAACTTATTTTGCCCACTGACTTCACAAGTAACAGGATTATGATAATTATTATTATTATTATTATTATTGATACTATTGTCACTGCAACTATCGTAGGTACTATTGGCTTTATTATTATTATTATTATTATTATTATTATTATAGTTGTTTTTATTAATACTAAAGATAGTAACACCATTAAACTTCTTTTATATAGTAATTTTACTAGTATTAATTTTAGTATAATATAATTACAATTAACAAATATTATCACAACAAAATTCACTACCGTTACTGAGCTCATTATAAAAGCCATAAATAATTATATTGAAATAGAATGCAAAAATAGCAATTAATACCCTAAATTAAAATTATCAAACATTTTTATCTACACAGTAACCACCTATTACAACAGAAAGGACAGTTATAACTTTATAATTTTATTCTTCTTATTAAATTAAACCCACCCTGCCCTCTGCCCCGGTTGGAATTGAGGTCACGATTGCCCAGACACTAAATATCACCCCACGCAACTTCCTGAAATATCACCTGTTGGGGCCTCCCCCCTCCCCCTTTCCTGTCCTCGCTAAAGGCTGAGCCCCGTCTTCGTCCCCACCTCCCTCTTATGCATCTTCAATTTCCGGTTGGGGTTGAATTTAAAATTTTAGGCATTTAAATTCCGTTGACGCCTGAAGGGTTGGCGTTCATTATGAACGCTAATGAAACAATATATATTTTGTAGCAATAATGGAATAATAAAATCACCAACAAAAATATATTTTGCTCTGAATTTTCATTGAGCCCTCTCATAAACCCGGTTTCAACTTCCTTCGGATTTATACCCCCTGGATATTTGTAACAAGTTAATTGTATATATATCTAGATATATCTAGATATATCTGATATATCTAGAACATATAGTTACCACGGCTGCAGGAGGTTTATTGATGACCTTGTCTGTATAAATGATAGAGAGGAGTTTGAAAATACAAAACATTTAATATATCCTAGGGAGTTAAAATTAAATTGTGAACATACAGGAATACATGCTACCTTTCTAGATTTAGATATAAAAATTGATGATGGTAGATTTATTTATAAAATGTTTGATAAAAGAAATTCTTTTCCCTTTCATATCGTTCGTATGCCGCATAAAAGTAGTACCTGTCCTATGTATATATTTTATGGGAGTATAATGTCCGAATTTCTAAGAATAGCCCGCGTTACTTTAAGGTTAATGGATTTTATACCTCCAGTCACTTCATTAATAATAAGAATGCTTAAACAAGGTGGAGATCAAAATAAAATATTTAGACAATTAAATAAGGCAATAACACGCTATCCTGACGCTTTTAAATTATATGAAATAAATCAAAAGAAATTGATAAAAGAAATCCAAAACTCTACTATAAAAATGTATAACATATGTAAATAGTCCATGATGAAATAAATAAATAAATAAATAAATGTATATATATATATATGTATATATGAAATATTTTTATAAATATATATTTTTAATTTTAAAACATTTGTAGACAAAGAAAATAACCAAGAGGAAAAAGGGGGGGTTATTATAATGGAATCATCTAACTCTATAAAATAGATGTCTGTAAAATAGTAAATACTCACTTTGAAAGGAACAACACAGGTAAGGAGAAACTATATTTTATAACTTTAGAAAAACAAATCTGGAGGCAAAACTAAATCAAATATTTGTAAACTTTTTAATTAAAAAATAATTATTAAATAGGGAGGTGGTGTCTGATCAACACTGCTGGGATGCCATGATAAAGAAATACTGTTTTGTTTTTAAAATCCCGAAACAGTTTTCATGGTAAACAACTGACAATCCCTTATATAAAAAAACATATATAAAAATATATTTATATTAGAGTAAATTCTTGGAAGTTAACTAAAATAGTGATTGCAGTAGATTGATTGACTTACTAGACCAAAATCTTTCAACAAAAATTTTTTTTTTTTTTTCAGTTTTGAAGGTTAAAAGAACTTCCGAGACTATATATATATATATATATATATATGGGCACATTATTTTTTTTGTAAATTTAGGGAGTGCATATATACACCCCCTAAATGTTAAAATTTACCAAAAAAATAATGTGTCCATGTTACTCATTATGTTGCCTTGAATATATATTCAAAATTCATAATGATTCATTAATTAGTTTATGAAATTATCCTGTACATATACATTGATTGCATATTAGTTGTTGTTTACTTACTATATGATACACCAAGCTACAGGATGGTCCAAAAAGATGTAACCATTTGTGATAAAGTAGCATTTATTATTGAAAGGAAAAGTAATTTTTATTTCATAGACTTCTCTTACAGACATGTAAGTTTTGTGTGACATAAGTTTTTTTTCCCCTGTATACCGCCATTTTGCGAGCACAGCTCAATAGTGCTGAATCACTGTGGCTACAATGTGTGAAAATTGAAGTTTATAATGACCCTCCAAACGTTTGTTATTTTTATGCGACCTTCAATATTATCTTGTACACTTCCTGTCTCCTTGAATTTGTCCAGAAGGCACTTTATTGTGACTCTATTTGGGTCGTTTCTCCCGTTGAAATTATTGTTGAGTTTGGACAACCAATTTTGTTGCAAATTAATTTTCATAGAAATGATAGCGATAATAAAATGGATACATCTTTTTGGACCACCCTGTATATAATTTGTTTTTTTACTCACTATATAATACTTTTATTTACTATAATACTATGTGTATAGTTATTTTTCATACTGCTATGGTGTTTATAGTACTTTTACTTACTGTATAATCTATGCAGACTCTGTTCATAATTGTCCTTTTTTTTCTAAACATTTTTTTCGTTGCTTGCTCTTGAAACAACTTTTAGATTTGGTGTATTTTAAATATATAATGTTGATACTGAGATAATGTAAGCTCAAAGAATTTGCAAATTATATCATTTCCTTTATAAATGTTGACAGAACATTTTAAAATCTATTATTATACTAAATGTGAGTTAATGAACATTTCTTCCCCTAAGGATTTCTTCCTATATACTTTAATAACACAAAATACATGCTAAAATATATCTTAGTTATTGAGTTATGTTTGAAAATAAATTCTTTTTTAATTCTTCTAATCAGTCATAATTTATAATCAACTGAATAAGTCGCCCATCTCTTTCGTTATTAGGTATCTATGTGTTTCTCTCGCCACCTCTCACTCGATGTTGATTTAACCACTCTCTAATATTTTTGAATGTCTCTCTGAGAGCATTTAGAGGAAGAGTGACTCTCCTTTCTCAGTGTGACCACCTAATTTGCATATGGTGAATTGTTCAGTTAATTATAAATTATGGCTAATTAAAACTATTAAAAGAGAATTACTTTCAAACATAACTCAATCCCAAAACCAAGGTATATTTTAGCATGTATTTTGTGTTATCTTTATCTTTATAAAGTTAGGTATGTTTATATATTTGTATGTATAGGATTCACTCCTAAACTAATGAACCGATCATTATGAATTTTGTAATAGAGCTGCTAGGAGTCCAAATGTAGGTTATATTTATTTTTATGCAAAGGGGTTAAAAAGGAGGTGGAAGCCTTTTGTGAAAATTTAGATAGCTCTAGTTTTGTGAAATTTTAACAATAGTTATTAGACATGAATTAATAAATATTCCTCAAATTTCACTTTCTTTGAGGTATTTTAAAGGGTTTTTAGGAGGAGGGGGTATACTATGGGTACAACCTCCCATATCAGATTTGCATTAAATTTTGTCCACAGTTGATACCAATGAAGCAAGATTCCCTGATTTTCAATTTCTTCTTAAGACCCCCTAAGTTTAGCCTGAAATTTTTTACATTTTGTAGAAACAAATCGTAGGTTTTAATCAAAATTAGAATACGGATTCTAGACATAAGGTTAAGTATCATTATATCTTGATTTTAATCTTGGTAAGCGGACATAAAAGTGGTGCAAAACAGTTCTGTTCTGGGACGAGTATTCTTCTAGTAAAGTATATAGGGAAAATAAACAATGAAATAACTTCTATTTCGTCTAATAATAGATGGGTTATGATAAGTTGTTAATAGGTTTGTTTATGAAGAAGTCCGTAACTAAAATCAACCACGTAGACATAAGAATAATCATCTCATGTTTTTTTTTATTTTGAACTGTTTAAAAAATGCACATTAATTATAACCAGAATATAGGAGTTGTGAGTTGGATATTTTTGGCAGAAATTGTTTTTTGTTTTTTTAACCTATTCTAGATTCTACTTTTTTTTCTTTACTTTTTTAAAGATAAATCTCTACCTCTGAATAACTTAAAATTTTAATTTTTTTTTAAACAACTTTAATATTAGTTAGTCATGTGGACACAAATACTTGTCCAGGTATTCCAATGAATTATTTTCTTGTCAAAATCTAACAAATGGGAACTGATGCGTTTTTGTTTAAGATATTGTTGTTAGCATTCATAAGATTTAGCAGATTTTTTTGGTGGCAAATCTTAAACTTGCAAAAAAAGCCATATGAGTTTTTTAGATATAAGGGAGATAACTTTAAATAATATTTTTATTTAAAAAATAAAATTGTGACAAGCTGCATATGTTTTATTCTATTTTAAGTATGTGTAAAGGAAAATGAGTATTGGATTTGGCACAACAATTCTCTAAAATGTTTTGTTATTTAATTTTTAATTCTTCAAATTACTATTGATTAATTGATTGAGTACAAAGTTTTCATATAATTTTTTTTAATGAATTTATTCAATTTTTAGATGAGACTTCAATTTATTATATACATTTAACATAAAATGATTCCCCTGGAGTTTATATTTCCTGAGGATTTTTTTCCTTCTTTAATGGTTTTGAAAAAAAAATCTTCTAGCAATTAAAGATAAATTGACTGATTATTTAAAAAAAAAAAAAAAAAAATTAAATTAAATTTAAGGTTGCCTGTTCAATTTTTAAAGTGGGTTATGTTTGTTTTAATGTAGATCATCTCTCAGCTCTAAATCTCAAAATGGTATCAGGATTATTTTGCCTAAAACGACCAGTAGAAAAATTAAGTGAGGGGACGATTTTTTGTTCAACTTATATAGAAAACTGAATTTGCCTACTAATCAATGTATCAATGTATCAATGTGGAATCAAAGGAAATTCGTTGTTCTTGGAGCCAGAGTCGAACAAAAATCATTTCACAGAAATTTACACTGCAATAATATTTATCAGATAAAATTCTGTTAAATATTTCATCCGATAGTTCACAAAAATGTTCTTTATTTTTTCTATTATTTTGAATTTAAAATCGTCTATGCTGTTCTTAATCTAATTTGGAAACTTGTTCCAAAAATATATTACTCTATCAGCAAACGATTCAATTAGTTAATAGCAGGGTTGCAGAGTTGGAGTCTGAAGAAGTCGGAGGTTTTGTAAGGAGTCAGTCGGACTTGTAAGAATGCTAGGAGTCAGAGTCAGATTTTTTAATCTCCAAAGAATCAACAGTCTGAATATTGGAAGACTTTAAAATTCAGAGTCGGATATTTTGGAATTCTAGAAGTCGGAGTTGGAATTTTCGGAATCGTCAGAATAGGGCCTTATACCTACTGGCTCCGCAATTTTGCTTAATAGATCTATTTTTTTTTAGGAGAAATATTTAAAAAAAAATGTCCACCATAGTTAAATTTGTCATTATTTTGAAAATTTCGATTAAATTAACTCTCAAGATTAACTGAGGTGTTATTCAGATTAAGGGGGAGAATTACATCTTTATGGGGAGGAGGAGGAGAAGGAGGATAGTGATTGTAATGTTGATGCTTCGGAATTTTTTAGATGAGGGTTGATAATTCTTCGTATCGTCCGCATTGATGACGATACAAAGAATTGCGAATTACTGAAGACTTCTTCCCAGTCATGGCAGATGGGACGAGAGCATGCTACCCCCGTGTATTTAATAAAGGGTTCCGTTCGAAATTCCGTTCAGATTCCCGAGTTCGACAAAGTACACCTGAAGAAGGTCGGAGGTTACATCGGCTGAAACGTTGTGATAAAAACACCCAAGATGAGAACAGTAGTCCGAATAAACCAAATTCTACGAGTAATGTTGATATTTTATGGTAAAGCAAACATTTAGCGTTCTTGCCTTTTCTCGATCAAAAGTGTCCTAATATCATTTTCTTATTGCTTCCATTTGAAGTGTGTCAGGATGAAGACCAGTTTCACAGATGACTGAGACATAAAATCTAATATCTGCTGAGTCTATTAGAGATTAGAGCTCATCTGTGTTCAGGATTAGAATTGTTTTCCTGAAGCGTTCTTATATTTCAGGTACTATGGCTGTTGAGTAAGAGTTAAAGCGAATTCATTGCTTTAGGAGTCGGAGTCAGACGTTTGGAATACCGACTACGCAGCCCTGTTTTTTATTGCGTATGACTTTTTTATTTTTGATTCTTAAGATTTCATTCATTAAAAACAAAACAAAAAATGTTGAATTCGCAAAGCCTTGAAAAACATGTCCATCCTCGTTGAAATCAAAACGCTATAAATAATATATGGTACAGGAATTGAACTGAAGTTGGGAGTTTGGTCTACCAACCCCACAGTCCTGTCAGGAAGATACCAAAACTTAAGACTCTTTTATTTGTTTCAACTACAACAGAGTTGGATAACTAGAAGCTTACGGCACCTGATATTCACAAATGGTGACCCATCAGCACCTAGATGGGTCACCATTTGGGAACTAAGTGCTGTACGTTTGCTGTAAAGTCATTTTCTTTAATATTCCTGGGAAAGGTATGAATCCATCTTTCTCACCCCCCCCCCCCTTGCTGAGGGTAAAATAGTAGGGTAGACTAGACTCTCAAGCCAAGTTGGAAAGGCAACTAGTTTAGGAGAAAGAAAACTCTGAAATAACAGTAATCCTTCTCTGATTATCTCAGCATTGCTTAGTTATCCTTGCCACTTGGCTTGAGCCGTGCCGGCTTATAAGAAGTGATGTATGAGATTGTGTAACCGTTGCTTCACTACAAATTTCTCATAATACATACACCCTTTCAGAGGGTATCCATTCTCTCTCAAGACAGAAGGGGGCCAATAACAAGCAGGTTATCAAATATGGGTTAAGCAAGCATTGTCTCAACTTCAAGAAACTTGCTAGATCTAAAAATAATCTACTTTGTCACGATCAAAGTACTCTGACAGCAGAATTGAGAGGATGACCATCATGGTTGCCTCACTGTGTACGATGTTAGCAGACGACAGTTCTCGCATGGTATTTGTCCTGGTAAAGCCTCCCTCTTACCGAGCATATGAATGATTTTTCAAACGACAATTGAGGCTATCCTTGTCAGTTATATATAATGATATGTGTATGCAGTAGGCTTACCACTCAAAAATATTCATATATATACCAGAAAAAAAAATGTGACTTGTCGAGTAACCCATTTCGCTCTGCTTAGATTGTTTGAATCAGGAAAAGTGAGTTTGCAAAGCCAGTTTAATGTAAAAAAGTAAATAAAAAGATAAAATCCAAAATTAGTCTCTTTCTGCACACTATCTGTGCCCCCCCCCCTCTCTTTCTGTCTACAACTACGAGTTAATAATATTACTACCTCTGGTGATATCCCTTTTTTTTATAACAGACTATTCCAATGTTTTTATACTTTCCTTTCTTTATTGCCTTCAGCAATTAATAAACAGAGAGTGATGGAAGCGAGAGTGATAAATACCATATAAGAGTGAAGCGAGAGTGATAAATACCATATAAGAGTGGGGTGGAGAAAACACATTACAGTGATGGATAAAAAATTAGTAAGAGAGGGGTCACTTGTTGAGTTAATTGCAAATTACAGCTAATTAGAACAATTAAGATTGAAGTTTTTTAAAACATAACCCGATCCCAAAACTGAGGAATATTTTAGCATGTATTTTGTGTGATTAAAGTATATAGGAAAAAAGCCTTAGGGAAACAAACATTAATTAACTCAGCTTTAGTAGAAGTATAAATGTGATAGTTATTAAAATATTCATCTTTTTAATTTCTTCCAATTAAAAAAAAAAAAAGCTCTACTTTTTGTTTATTTTTCAATGTTTTTTTTATTACCTTTTGAGGTTATAAAATTAGAATATTTGGTATTCTATTTCGTCATATTTTTTTTTTTAGTGGCATTTGTGTTGGAGCCCTTTTTTCAACACGCGGCCACCATGTTGAAAATATTTTATCATGGATAACATGAAGTTGGAATATAAAGGGAAAAGAACAATGATAAAGAAAGAGTAATAATAAAGAAACGGTTGAGTTTATATATATATATATATATATATATATATATACTAGCAAAAATATTCGCCCTCTGAGTAACAATTAATGAAGCTATAGTCTTCTTTACAGGAAACAAAAGAAATAATTTTCATCTCACATTTTAGTAATTTGGAAAAAAGTATTTTAAAAAAGATGATTGTCATGGTGCTATTTGATATATTCCAATGTTGAGGAAATTTAGTGTGTATAAACATAGGCAAATTATTAATTAGGAAAAAAACAACAAAAAGGTTATTTCAGACGGTCTTTTCTAGGTACGTGCAAAATCAATGGCCAATTCCAAAAATGTAAAACATTTTGACCCCTCCCTTCACTTAAAACTTCACCAAAATGCAGGAAATCAACCAATTTTCATTAATTTTTCAGTATTTATTTATCAACGATCACGGAATATAATGAAACCATTTTTTTTTTAAATCTTAGTGAAAATCTATTATTTTTTTAAAATAAAATACACCTTTACTAAAGTTATATTTTTAAGTATTAATAAAAATTTTAAAAAAATTTTAATGAAAATAAAGTATTGTAGATGTTAACAATGAAAATTTTTTTTTGAGTATTTCGTATATATTACGAAAAAAGACCCTAAATTCCGTATTAATAAAATCAATATAACTCGAAGAAAAATTAATTTCTTGAATTAGCGATATTATCACTAAATAAAGCATTGTTTAACCAATATTTTCACCAAAAAAAATATATAATTGCAAAAAATATTTTATGTGATTTTAATGATTAGAGTTTCTGGGAAAATTTTTAATTCAATATAATTATATTTTCCCTTCCTACATGAACGTGTCATCATCAGCGTAAAACATCTTTTTTTATAATCTTAAAAATAAACAAAAAATTTGAAAAATTGAGAATCGGAATCATAATGAAAAAAAGAATTTAAAAAATTGGATAATTTCTACTAACGATTGGCTTGGAGAGGTATGGATGCCCCGTTCTGTAATAAACAGGTGGGATTAGCCCTCCACCAACCACTTACTGCCCCACCATCCTCCAAATTTTATTTTCAAAGATTGAACAATTTCGTTAATTTCACAATTCATTGTCAATTATTTGGAAAAATAAAACTTAAGTTTGTATTTGTTTTTGTCATGTTTTCATTAATAAATATTATTTTAAGTGTAAAACAATTATTTATTAATAAATAAATAGAATTCAAATATATCATTTTCTTTCAAAATTGAATTCTATTTATTTATTAATAAATAATTGTTTTAACTTTTTTTCAATGAATAAATTGTCAGTGTAGTCATTGACTTTAATTTACTTTTTCACACTTAAAATAAAAAAAATACACTTTTAGCTTTATTTTAAAAATAATTAATGTAATTTATTGTTATGACACATTAAGAATAAATCGAGTAACTAAAGTTTTTAATCATATAAAAAGAATTGATAAAATTGACGCAGTTCGTAACGTAAAAATAATTTTTAACATTTAAAAAAAAGTTTTATTTCAATTTCCACGGAAAAACATTGATAAACAGATGTCATCAATAATTTCAGAGTATTACTGAATTAAATACTAATATCAATTAAATATGAATCTTTTTAGATAAAAATAAATAAAATCTTAATTACATACATTCACAAATATTTTAATTAAATAAGCATTTCCTTTTTTATTACATTAAAATAAGAGTACTTAAATTAATTAAATTTCTTTATAACCTTAAAAAGAATAAAAAAGTTAAGGATAATAATTTTTCAATTTCTATAAACTATTACAAATCTATTTTTATATATGAAGCTAAAAATTATAAACAGAAATATTATGACATTTTTGTCTTCCATATATTCTGCATAGCGATAGCGACTTTGTTTACATATTGACTGAATGTCGGATTTTACTAAACTATGACTTTTTGGAGGATAATTTAGCTAATTTTTTAGTAAAATGTAGGAAATGTTTTATTTTAATTCAGTATATTATGACTTTAATTTAATAATTATCTTTGAAATAGTTCCCAAAAACTTATTTTTATCTTTCCAGGGATTTTCTTCAAAGTTCAAAATTAACTGAATTTTTGTTTTTTTTAGCCATCGTGATAACATTTTTCATTATAATTTTTTTTTCACACATAAATATATATAATAAGAGAATCGTACAGAATATTTATTAGACACTTTCAAAAAAATAAATATACAAATGAAGTATAGCCTTGACTATGTTTTGTAAGTTTTTCTATTAGTATATATAACGTATTTGAAAATTTTTTCTTGTATCATTGAATTGAGAAAACCTAAGGTGTTTTTATATGAATATAGTTTGGATAAATGAAAAAACTATGGCATTCATTAATTTAGATATATATCTCTTTCTATATATATAAAATTAGGTGTGTTTATATATATATATATATATATATATATATATATATATATATATAATGATATTTAGTATGAAGCTGATAGATACTATTGCCACTACTTACTTATGTAACCTATTATGATATTTAAACCAAAGAATTTTCGTAGGTACAGCTTGTCCAAATAATTATTATGATAGCTTTTTATGAACCATGTAGATAATGAGCTAACTTATAATAGGTTGATATTTTGGTACTTTTTACCTTTCTTGACTGAAGCAATTTCGTTTCGATTATTTGGGGGTTGGTGTTGCCTATTGCTACAGTGTTATGTTGCTTCCTTCACCGTAACAAAAATTAAGACCGTAACAAGAAAGATGTTTGTTTTTGGTAAATTTGTAGATTAACACACTCCTCTGAGTCATAACCCACCTAAAAAAAAAAAAAAAAATTTTTTTTAATTTAAAAAAAAAAAAGAGAGATTTTCCTTTTTTAGGCAATAATGTGTGAACACCCTGAAAACTTTTTGGAAAAAAGAAGGAAAAAAATATTTTAGAATTTAGAGTGGGGGGGATCAGTATCGTATATAAATTTAACATAAAATGATCCCGCTTTTCCGGGCCATTGTAGCTTTTTATACAAACTAATTTTTTGATAACTAACCCTAAGTCAGAATGGTTGCCAGGTAGGGTTAGGTTAGGAAACTGTAAAGAATGTTTTGAAAAATAATTTATTGCTGAAAAATAATATATTTGGATGTTTTTAAAAATAGTTTATTGGGGAGAAAGAATGCTTGAAAAAAAAAAAAGGAGCAAGAGTACAATAAGGACCTCAGTTCATTAACACAACACGCGGAACATATTCCGGAAGTCACCGGCGTCTTCTGGTTGACCTCGCAATACACTTTTTCTTAAAATACATCACACAAAATATAGAATGTTGTGCGTTTTTTTTTTTAGTAAATAAAACTAAAACAAAAAAACGATAAATTGTTTTGTATATTGCAAAACGAAAGATTACAAGTCAGCCGATTTTTTAAAAAGCGTATATATTTCGTTTATTTATTAAAATAACTTGCGTAATATTTTCATATAGCCCTCCACTTTTTCTTAAAATACACAACACGAAATATAGAATGTTCTGCATTTAAAAAATTTTTTTTTAGTAAATAAAAGTAAAACAAAAAAACAATAAATTGTTTTGTTTATTGCAAAACGAAAGATTACAAGTCAGTCGATTTTTAAAAAAGCGTATATATTTCGTTTATTTTATTTACAAGTTGTTTTGTAAATAGCGACCACGTGTATTGCGAGGTCAACTGGAAGATGATGAACTGGAAGACGCCGGTGACTTCCGGAACATGTTCCGCGTGTTGTGTTAATGAACTGGGGTCCTTATTGTACTCTTGATAAAAAAAAAAAGAGTTACTCTTGGGTGCAAAATTGACTTAACATCGATAAGAGGAAATAATACAAAAAGGATAATAACCAAAACAAAATTGCTCCAGTCAAGATAGTTCAATGGCTCCAATATTTCATAAATTGTTAGGAGAAAATTGTTACTTTTTTTTGCAAGATAATTAGAAATTAAAAGAAAATGAACTGTTAAAAATGTTTTGTATCTTTATGACATTGGATCAATCCGATGTCAATTCAGATGAATAAGTCGTATTCATATTGAATGGACCGTTATATAATTTGTTGATTTTTTTTAATTTTATTTCTTCCAAACAGTAAACCACATATAAAGAAAGTTAAACAAGAGAAGATAACTGATCACATGGTTGTGAAGAAGAAACGGGATAGATTCAATGGAATGACTGAAGAGGAAGTCATGCAACGTACGCTGCCTGATCATTTACAACCAAATTTAGATATAGTGATTGTAAGTAAAAATGCGGTTTTCTTTTTTTGCATTTGTCATTTCTTTTTAACTTTTTATATTCTAAAGAATTACATAAATAATAATGATACTCTCATTTTCATATTAAGATTGTATTTCATGGCCTACTTTGGAATGTAGATCTAATTATATTCTCATGATTTGAAACCAAATTTAGATATAAATTGATAAGCAAAATTCTGTTCATTTAAATTTTTTTTATATATACATTTATCTTTTTTTTATTCTTAATATATACTTTTTATTCGACTATAAGATCACTGAAGTTAAACGACATTGAACCTGGTTAATATTTAGATGGCTGACCATTTGGGAATACCAAGTTCTGTTTGTAAAATCCTATTCTAGTGGCCTTACAGGCTGAGAGCCGGTTACCAATCTGAAACTACACCCAATAATCCTAGGCCAGTCATTGAGATCTGAGCCAACCAGACACTGGCTAGCGATGATAGATCAATTTCAAATTCAGATAATTTTTTTATACAATTATCATTTTAACTTTATATTTTAAATAGTTACATGGAAAAGGATGATTCTCATAGATTTATATTGTAATTTCATTTGTATTTCATGGGCTATTTTTATCTGTAGATCAAATTATGAACCGGTGAAAGAAAAACAGTCTACTTGATGACTGTTTCCGGTTTTGAATTCAGAAATAGACAAACGGTGTTTATCAGAAAACTGTTACTCATTATATTTTAGGTCGAATGCTTGGGGTAGGGGCAATGACTAATTTTTTTTCACCTTTTTTTTATTTATTAACACATAAGAAAATCAAACTGCTTTCTATAATTGGAAACTTTGTAAAAAAAATTATTATAAATAATCAAATAAAACTTTTGTATAGTTGGAATGTTTTTTCTTTTTGGTTTTAAATATTTGTTAAATAGTTTATTTACTATTTTTTATAATTGGAATGGTTTTTTTTTGTTCAAAAATACTTTTGAAATAGTTTATATTGAAAATATTTTTTAAATAGTTTAATAGTTTTTTTATAAATAGAAATGTAACAAAATCTAAATATATTAAACACCAAACTAGTGTTCAAACTATTGAAATTAAAAATTCCACCAAACACTATTAGGGTGAAAATGATAAGGTACTGTTTTCTGATATAGACCGCTTGTCAATTTCCGAATTTAAAACCGGAAGTCGTCATCAAGAAGACTGTGCTTCTCTTTTACCTATAAAACTTATGATTATAATTTAGTCTAATTTTGAAAATAAACCAAGAAAATACTCATACAATTTTGTTATCAACTTATTATGAAAATCTAGGCCAAAATTGCTATTACTATTTAATTATTAACTTAACTCATATTTTCCTTTCACTTAAACTAATTAACTCTGTCCATTAAGAAAATTATTATTAAAAGCTTCTATTCTTTACAAAGATATTTGGCTAAGATCAAAGTGTAGTATCTGTTCCGATGGATACTGCACGCTTGTCCTGTGCAGTTCTAGGAGGTCCACCCTCCCAGGCTTCCCCTCCCCTCTTTGGGGAGGAGTAAGTTTATTGCTTACTGTCTGAGGCGCCCCTACCGGGGAATGCCGACGGGGCTGCCCAGGCAATTTTTAAATGGCCAGAGTGCTCACCTCTCGAGCGCTGGCTTTTAACCCCACTTGCTCGACCCGAGCTTGGGTCACATCTTACTTGTGGGAGTAAGATAAAACTGGCCTTGTGCCTAACTCCTAGCGAAGGAGTAAATAAATAACCAAAATATTTTATATTCAACTAGCTGTATCTACACGGCGTTATCTGGGAAGGTTTTTTTTTTAACTTTTATTTTTGTTTCATTCATTCTTTGTCTTTTCTCTTAATTAATTTTCTACATTTTTGCAAAGATAATTCAATGTATGAATAGATATGTCAATGAAAATTTGGTTTTTCAATAAAATCGATCGGACATCTTGAGAAATGTTGAAATTTAAATCTCAGAAATACTTTTGAGTTTGGGGGTTAAATTTATAAAAGAAAATTTAATAGGATTTTTAAACTTAAAATCATTCATTACATTTTTCTTTTTAATTAACTTTTTAAAATAAATTGTCAATTAATCGATTTTAATTTTTTTAAATTTTACAAATTGCGTTTATTCATAGTTACACACGCATACAATATTTGATCAAATAATTTATTTACTATTTGTCTAAATTTTTTATATATTTAAAAAAAAATTTTTTTAGATTGGTTTCAACCCCGGACTTACAGCTGCTTATGTTGGTCATCATTATGCTGGACCTGGGAACCATTTCTGTAAGTCATTTCGTTTTCATTTTTTATTTTACGCTTTAAAATTATCTATTTATTTATATTTTTTTTGGGGGGGGGGGGTAATATATTTTAATATACACCAATGTAATATATATTTCATATCATTGATGAGAAATGACATTTGTTTGTATATTACTGTCAGCAGCGATTTTACGTTGGACAAAACACATCTCTAAAATTGTCAAGAAGACTGAAGATATTTTGACATGAGTCAGCAAGACTTTTGTTAACCGCTCTCCAGCAATCTATCTAAAACTGTATCCAGCTATGATGTGACCACACTAAGAATTCATATCATAAGTCTGACTTCTATCTTGCTCGGGGCATTAACCGCATGGAAACCATTCAAAGACGTGCAACCAAGCAAATATCAGACACCTGTCATACTCTGAAGGCCTTGCTTCTCAGAGCTTGGATTCATTGAAATCTAGCAACTTACCCACAGAATTATTGACCATCTCACCACCAACAACAACCTTAGGCACTTTTTTGATCTCCTTGTGTCTACAAAAATTGAGAAACAGAACAGCCCCTATGTTACATGCAAGTGAATGCTGGGCTCAGACTAATTCGGTCATTTTGAGGACACACAGGAATGACAGGGTTATGATTTGGTGAATTTGTGGTGTGCATCTTGAGGACAGTTAGTTCTGCCCTTTGCAATTCAAGTACCCGGACTGAAATCAGCTCTGTGTTGCCACCGTCCATGGTGGTATGGACATGCTGAATGAAGCTCTGGTTGGATAAATAGATGTACACACATCTCAGTTGAGGGTAACCAAGGAAAGGGCAGGCCAAAGAAGACTTAGAGTGACTCGATCAAAGATGACCTCAAGCAATGGCACATCAAAACCGACATAAATGATAGAATTTCATGGTGAAAAATAACTTTGTACCGCCATAGCTAACATGAAAAGATGTGGTGATCTACGACGAAGAATTCTCTCTTGTCTTCAGATGTATGTCGTATTTGGTAATCATTTTTTATTTTTCCTTACAGCTACGCTTACACAGTAGCAATTCATCTGTTAAGTCTTACATTTTGATTTAAATCAAAGGATCATGTGTATTTTCAGCACCCCAATTATGTTAGCAGCTGAAAGGAATGGATTTAGAATGACACTGTATATGACGTTACTGGAAGGCCAAACATAAACAAAACATGCATTTCCAAATTGACTTGTTTTCAGAATAACATTTTTTCAATTAAAAGTCCCAAACTATTTATATTTACTTAAAATATATATATATATATATATTACACATGTTTTCCTTATGTTTGAGATAGCGTGGTCTGCAAGTGATGTTGGATACATTATCATGCTAAACTTTTTCCTTTCAACTGTTAGCATAATTGTGATGCTAAATTACACTAGGTCTGAAGAAAAGTATCATGTTCAGAAAAAAGAAAGATGTCAAATTATATATCTTTTTTTAAACAGTTCACAAATCTTTTGAAAGGTAATTTTTGTGGCTTTGAGCATTTTAATAAAGCACTTTGTCTTTTTACTTTTTGTTCCAGGGAAATGCTTGCATTTGTCCGAACTAATTCCAGAACCAATGACAGCTTATGATGACAGTAAACTGCTGAAACATGGAATTGGCTTCACAAACATTGTAGACCGGACTACAAGAGGCAGCGGAGATTTAACAAAGTATGTTTCTTCTCTTTCTCTTTTATTTTGATGCATAAACTGTCTGATTAAAAGGTTCTATTCTTTACAAAGATTACAATTAAAAGCAGAGAATCCACATTAATTTGAAAATGTTTTTGCTCATAGAATAAGAAAAATTTAATGTGTAGCAGTCACACGTTTTGATGCACTATTTTTCTATTGATGTGAATGGACAAAGTTTAGTGCTAAGTAATTGGCCCAGCGACCAATGGAATGGCTTGGTGTATGAATACAGTTTGTTGGACTAGTTCTTCGAAGCATGCCCATGCAAGCGTTTTTCCCATTTTCAAACAGTTGGAGTCAGGCTGCACAAAGAATCGAACATGCTAAGGATGGTCCTTATAATAATAACAGGAACTAAATCTGACACAACATAGTTTGCTGCTGACTTATTTCTAAAGTAAGCCACTTTATATTTCGGTCTGTCTGTATTTTAACAATATAAAAAAATAGAGCAATTTAATTAAATAAATAAGGAAATTCATGCCCCCGTGTCCATATCTGTTTTAAACCCAACAGTAGACATGGAATTTCAGTTACACGAACCATTTCAATTTTTACACACCCGGTAATCTTTCAAATTCACATATTTAGGGATATTTGGTACGGCTACCGGCGTTAATTAAACCTTTTTGGACTAGCGATAATAGACTCCCTAACGGTCGTCTATTTTTGCTAGGCTGCCGCGTTCTTGGGGGTGCAACATTTTTAGTTAAAAAAAAAATTGTCTCTGAATATTTTTTGTTTAAAAAGGGAAAAAAAAATTGGGGGGAATGAAGTCTGTAGTGACCCACTTTTTGTAACAATTACTATTGTCTGGTTTTAATCCATTTCCAGTATTTCCAAAATGAAAGGTATTTTTTGTTAAACAGCAATGCCGTTGTCTACTCTTTCTTCTGTGAACCGAAGGGACTTTCTATCTAACAGTTTAAAACATGAAGTCAGAGGAGCCATCAGGCTCAACCAAAACTTTATTATATATAATGGTTATGGCTACCCAATCACCTCAACTTCATGTATCTTTTGACAGAGTTTTACTACAATAAGAATAAAGTAAATATTGCAGAAAAAAAAATATGTACCAGTTAATGTTATCAAATTGATTTTTTAAAACAGTATGTAATATAACAATAATCATGATTTCATTAAAAAAAAAAAGCTGTTTTCAAGTAATACTGTAATGTATTCGTTTATTAAAACACTTTCTCTAAGTCAAAGTTCCTTACTTCAAAATATTCTCGTATACTTTCTCTTTTTGTATACTGATGCCTGACGTGCCGTCGCCATCATTATCACAGTGTGTTGTCTCTTCGCCCTCATCATCGTAGTTGTGGGCTGCCTTCGCTGTTGTCATCGTGATCGTTGAGGGTCTGTAATTAAAACTTTTCATGCACAGAAAGGCGCAAAGCGACAGAGAGTTGATGGTTGTTTATTTTGGAGAGATTTTCTCGTCATGATTATAAAACTCCACATTCATTAAATCGTTACGGGAATAGGAAGGAAAGGCTATCAACTCACTATCACTCTTTTAGGAATTAAATTCCTATTTCCCATTTTCTGTATTACATTTTGATTTTGCATCCGTGCACCATGCTTCCGAAACACAGCCTGACTAAAAAAACTTCTTTCTTTTCTCATTCCCACAATTGTGACGTAATTGCCTCAAATGGGGACTCTGAGCCTGTCACCGTGCACCTGTTAGATCAGAGATCAGGGAGGGGTCAAAGTTAAGGTATATTTATATTTTTAGTCTGAGCGAACTTGTTCCCCAGATTTTTGTGTCAAGATTATGCACTGGTCCACCTAGATACCAAATCCATACTAGCTGATGTAATCGTTAACATACATCCATTCATTATGCAACAATACGCAAGGTCAATAACGTATCCGGACACATGTAAACTAGGAAATTACCTGTCGTTTTCTCTTTCAAATGTTTTATCCAAAGGCTTTCTTCTTCGAGGGGGTATTGGTTTATACCTAAAATACCCCACACCCTCATCCCACCAAGAATACTGACTTCTCTTCCTTCATATTAGAATCAAAGTGAAGTGTCTTCTGTCCTCAGTCAGAGGAGGAGTGATCCTTCTTAAATTACATATTTTAAACTTCTGTGGAATATTTCCAATCTAACCCTATTTTTACACACCCACATCTAAATATTATTGCATCTTGTAGGGTGTAATAGATGCTAGTTTTTTTTTTTTTTTGGTGACCAATGTTTAGAATGTAAGGTACACATCAGAAACAATTCTTACATATATATATATATACATATATATACATATCCCTTGATAGCGACTATGGATTTTGTTCGCTTCTGTTTCTCATGGTCCCAGGTTGACACTGTTCTCTTGTTTCTTCTCTTAGGCAGATAGCTGAAACATGAAGAAAGATGCTACCAATGTTTTTTTAATTTTTATTTTATATTTTACTAGCAGGACGAGCCAACGTTGCTCATGATTTAATGAGGAACACTATATTCAGATACCTCCAATTTTGTGAAATTTTAACAATAGATATTAGACTTCAATTAATAAATTTCAATTTCTTTGGAATATTTTAAAGGGTTTTTAGGAGGCATTGAAAATTCAAATATATCAGATTTGTATTGAATTTGATCCATAGTCATTAGAAGTGAAATAAGATTCCCTGAATTTCAATTTCTTCTTGAGACCCCTTAAGTTTAATTTTTTTACATTTTCTAAAATCATGGATTTTGATCAAAATTAGAATGATGATTCTAGATATAAGGTTTAGTATCATTATATCTTGATTTTAATCTTTGTAAGGTGACATAAAAGTAGTTCAAAACTGTCCTGTTCGGGGAATAATTTTCTACAGTTCTGGAATTCTTCTAGTTTATATATATTTTTTAAAAAAAGTTTCAGTTAAATAACTCAAAATATTGCTATATTTTAAAATTTTAATATAGATATATATATATATATATATATATATATATATATATATATATATATGTATATATATATATATAATTTAAAAAAACGAACTTTCCCAAATTTATACCATGCGCGATTTAAGTTCAATTTAAAGTTCAATTTAAGAGACATTTGCACCGTTAGTCCACATAACATCGGACGTCACTTCTAGAAGACCAGGAAGGATTATTACGGAAAAAAAAAGGTTAATGCCTTTTATTTGTCTAAAGCTCTGTCGAGGCTTGTTATATCAAGCGAAATATTAGATTAAAAAGTCAAGATGAAGAAAAAAAAAAGAAAAAATGTTTTTATTTTTTATTTTGATTTTAATAAAAAAAATATCTGCATCTAACACATGGTTCTTTGAAGGCATTTTGCCTCTTTCTTTATGTTTATATATATATATTTTGGTAGAACTTTTCAATATGTGTTTTTGAGTTTATTTTTGCTAATTGTTGATTTGCTTATTCTTTATTCCATTTTTATTTTTACATTTTGTCTGAAACATTGTTTCTTTTATTCCTCATATATATATATATATATATATATATATATATATATATATGGATTAAATGTGAACTATCGAGATCCATCTTTTCTTAGCTAATGTGTACTTTTTTTATCTTCAGAAACGACATAAGGTGTATAAAGCTCCTATCTAGCATTATTTTGTTTCATCACTAACATCAAAACTGTAACTGAAATCTCATTTTAAATCCTGTCTCTGTTTTAAACTAACCAATCATCCTGTTTTGGGATATTGGGTTATAGCTGAACCTGGTGCTAAACCTTTTCAATCATATTTAAGTAACATTATCTCTGTAATATATAAGAGCCTGTCTGTTTCACATATATGGTCATCGATAGCATATGGCCTACAAACTCAATATTTTATTCCGATTCTTCAGTTTCCTTTGTGGAAACTTGGCCTATGTTCTTAACAACAAAAATTAGTTCTATTCAATTTCCGTCAAATAAAATTGTATCCCACTCGGAATTATTTCAAATGAAAAAAGTTTTTTTTTTTCTTTAAATTGCAATAAAATAATTAAAAAACCATAAACATGCGCATTATTCAGGTTTATGATGTTGATCAATATCAGGTTAGTTTTTGTTCTTAGGTCAAACGTTTAACTGCGATACACATACAGACAACTGTGCTTTATGTATATAGAAACAACCTGCTGTATATAGTTCAAGTGGCAGCTGATCAGAGTGAACCTCTTAAGGTCCATTTTTATTTCAGCTCTCGTCGTCCGCTTTTTTCTTTTATTTTTCCCCCTTTTTTTTTGAAAATCCATTTCATTGTTTAATCCCTGACAACTAGGTCATTATACATCTGCACATTAACCCCAAGAGCAGATTTCTGCGAAGTAATATGTAACTCAAATACAATTCTTTTTAGTGCCCAACTGCGTTTGTAGACAAAAGTTCAATAACCATTGATTTTATTGCTTTTGCCACATTATGCATTACCAACGGGTTCACTGTGTCTGAACTGCTGTTCTCCATCAACTCCTCTAAAATCTCTGCTGTCTATCCTGTTGCAGCGACATCTTAGATGGTTTGAACATGCAAATCATTGCTCAGAAGAAGAATTAATTCACAATGTAATCCTCCCAACCTCTCTGCTTGGTGGACAACTGAGGATCTGGACAACAATCATTAAGGAAGAATCAGCTGAGCTCTCAGGTCCACAAGTGGTCAATCTTCGACTGGAATCGCAATTGGTTAGCTATCTTGTATGACCTTGCTTAGGACCGCCGTGCATTGGCCACCATGGTTTGGGATGGAGTGCTGGCCAGGGAAGTAGCCGGCTCGACCCAACCAGGGTGAACACCATTACAACAACACAACAGCAATGAGAAAACTGAATGAAAAATGGAACGGAGAAATTTCTTAATTATTTTCACCTCTTTTACCATAAGAAGAAAATTATTTAACTCTTATAAATGAAAGAATGTATTATTCATATTCGTAGTATTTATTAGTAGTAGTTACATTTGCTGCTGATAACAAAGATGGTGTCCATTTTAATTTAAAAAATTTGATGCTAATAACAAAGATGGTGTACATTTTAATAAAAAATTTGCTGCTAATAACAAAGATGGTGTCCATTTTAATCAAAAATTTGATGCTAATAACAAAGATGGTGTCCATTTTAATCAAAAATTTGATGCTAATAACGAAGATGGTGTACATTTTAATCAAAAATGTGATGCTAATAACAAAGATGGTGTACATTTTAATCAAAAATTTGCTGCAGATAAATATGGCCTCCATCAGTTTGAACGCTGTTGCAATAACAACTGATTTTACTGTAACATTCCCAGTGATTGTTTGCCTTTTCTCATTTTCTGTACAAACTATTTTTGTAATAATAAGAAAACACAAATGTTATTCTAAACTGATCTTTTTGTTTCTTTTGCAATCCATCACGATTCTTTCTTAATCAATTTATTTTTAAATCACCATTTATTTTCAGACAAGAGATCAGAGATGGTGGAAAGCATTTACATGAGAAGTTGAAATTTTATAATCCTAAAATAGCCGTGTTCAATGGAAAAGGTTGGTGTGAATCTATTGTTTGTAAAGTTGGTCATCTCTCACTATTAATCAGGAATGTGAGATCTCCATTTTTAGTGGGATCTTACTTGTTTTAAATACAGATGCTAGAGCATCTCATAGACGCGAGTTCTTTGCTTTTTGGTTGAAATCTTTCTTTTTTTCTTTTTTTTTTTCAAATAAGAAAAAGCCGATTTTTACCAAATTACTAGAGCCTCTCGTCCTTATTTTCTCTCTCTCACTTTGTCTTTCTCTCTCTTCATTATACTCACTCTGTCTTTCTTCCCCATACAACAACTGCAACAATTCCAGCAATTGTTTTTCTCATTTTCTGTACAAACTGTGTTCAATGGAAAAGGTTGGTATAGAATCTATTGTCCATAAAGTTGTCTCTCACTATTAATAAATGAATTGATTAAGACAGTGATTTGAATATATTTCTTCATAAGTGTACTTCAGTATCAGATATTAATCAAAACATGTTATATTAAACCAAGAATTTAAAATTAAAATATTTTACAAAATTTTAATTATTATAATAAATCATTTTAAAGAAAAGAAAAAAAATGTCTCAAAGAATATTTCAGCTTCAGGACTGTGTTTCCATCGAGCACACCTACCTAGGAGAGAAGTAAAACTTTGATTATAAAAGTTTATTTTTGTTTTTAAATGCAAACTTGGCTTGGCAGTGTTTCTTAACTTTGAATAAAGAGTGTGAAATTTCCTTCCTAATTTTGGATGCTTAATGTAAATATAATACGATGAAAAGTTAGGATATAATTATTAACTTTAAACTGTACGTTATTAACAGTGAAGTAGTTACTGCATTTTGGTAGTGGGTTTCAACGGATTTGCACAAATTGAGCAAAACTTTTCCTCTATTTAACCCATTTCTAACATAAAGTTGGTGCGTTGCTTTTATCAATAGATAATTTGCCGGGAATGATCAGATCATCATCATCATCATCATCATATCAAAAATGTCAATTTTGCATGACAATCTATTTGAACATTTTTTTTAAATTTTGATTTTGCTAAGAATAGATATTTTTTCTTTTTGAAACTTTTGTCTGATTTGAATCCATTATTTAATTAATTATTATTAATTAATTATTATTCCTTTTGTCTGCTTTGAATCCATTATTTAATTAATTAATACCACCCCTTCATCAGCGTCCAGTGAAGAGGTCATATTCAAACCGATGAGATTGTTTTTACCTATTGCATCAGAAATTGCCTGTACAAATGGCTAATAAGCACATAATTGTATGATATTATGCATAAATGCTTTTGCTAACCTAGTTGAACACTCTGTCATTATTTTTTCATATACATTATACTATATGTGTATAGAAATATTATGGCAAGTAAGCTACACAGAAACGTTCGTGTTTGATTCCCGAAAGAAATCAAGTTCAGTACAAAATAAAATATATTCCAAATCGTTTTAGAAACGATCAGACAACAAATGTTCATTGTTTTTGAATTCTTGGAATTGATATAAATAATGTGCTAATTTTGTTTATCTCGATTAACTTCATATATATATATATATATATATATATATATGAATAATAAAGTACGAAAATATATTTATGGCATACTTTACTACTAAGCTCTACTCATGTATTGAGCACTGTTGACGTAAATACTGAAAATCTATACACAATATATTATATCACCATATAATAGTATACATGTCTATATGAAATAATAATTATATATATATATATAAATATTAGTTAACATTAGAATTTATTTCCGACAGTATATTATGTATCACTCTTTTCATATTTATTGACACTTCTATTTGGACTAAATTGATCATTTATTTAATGGTATTTCCTATGCAAACACGAATGTTAACAAAAAGCTTGTGCCCCCTCCACTTCCCCACAAGTGCATGTGAATCAATTGCTTGTCATTCATTTAGAAGATAGACTATGATAAAAAAAAAATTCATTTAGAAGATAGACTCTGATAAAAAGTTCATTAAGAAGATAGACTGATAAAAATTCATTTCGAAGATAGACTCTTATAAAAAAAATTCATTTAGAAGATACTCTTATAAAAAAATTTATTTCGAAGATAGACTCTGTTAAAAAATTCATTTCGAAGACAGACTCTGATAAAAAATTCATTTAGAAGAGAGACTCTGATAAAAAATTCATTTAGAAGAGAGACTCTGATAAAAAATTTATTTCAAAGATAGACTCTGATAAAAAATTTATTTCAAAGATAGACTCTGATAAAAAATTTATTTCGAAGATAGACTCTGATAAAAAATTCATTTAGAAGATAGACTTATAAAAAACATTTTTTTTTTACCTCCATTCTATCTCAATTTTGTTGGTGAGAATGTCATCTTTATTGCATTACACAGCTGCGGTTGAGCTGGTGGATGCTGGTAGACACCACTGGGTGTTGCCAACTTAGTGATCATCACTGACATCATAGTCCAAACAAATGTCATATCTATTTAAGACTATTTTGTCAGTGTTTTGCCAACACACACATTTGTTTCTATTTATATCATGTATGAATGAGAATGTCTGGTATAAAGAAAAGACATTTATTTTCCATTAATACGAAAAGTAAAGAAAACCATTCTCAGTCATTAAAATAATGGCCGACATTTTTTTCATTTAAGATCAAATTAAGTATTTACTTTTTCACACATTATTAAATATTTGTTTTTCTAATCTTTAGGAATTTATGAAATCTACAGTGGACAAAAGAATTTCATATTTGGAAAACAACCTGATAAAATTGATGGGACTGAGATCGTAAGTTATTTTGATTTTATTTTTAAATTTCATCTTTTTATTTTATTTTATTTTATTTATATACATTTTGTTTTCTTTTGAAATATTCATAAAGTTTTTATACACCAATTCTGCAATTTTGTCATACTAAGTAAAATCCTCAAATAGGGGTGACGGTCGCAGGCCTGACGGGATGACTGTGTTTGCTTTCTGAGCCGGAAAGCCGCTGATCTGGGACGCCACTTGTTCTGACTCCTTTTCACCAGCAAGGATTGCGGAATCCGCGGTGAAGCCCAGCACGGCCGCTCTGCTCGCCGAAACAAGGAAGCGCGGAAAATCCAGCTCGCTCACTGACTGTTTCGTCTTCCAACCAATTTCAGTGGAAACGTTGGGTGTGCTTGGTCCCGAGACTGTTAAATTTTTTCAGGACATTGGACGCAGGATTTCAACGTCTAGGCACGAGCCCCGTGAGTCAGCCTGGTTGTTCCAACGCATCTCCCTGGCTATCGTTCGTGGCAACGCTATGTCAGTAACGGCGGCGTCACTTCCGTTCTAATCGTCATCTGTTGACTCTCTCTTTCTCTCCCCCTCTCTATCTACCTATGTCTGTATCTATCTCTTTGCTTCTCTTTCTCTCACATTATTGTTTTATAAATAATTGGACTTGTTTTGGTTTGTCTTCACAATGGCAGCCATGATTGTTTTTTAAAAAAAACAAAAAACAAAAAAAAACATGTTGATCTAATTTATAATAAATATGTCTCTATTTATTTGCCACCCAATGAGGGCAGTGTTAGACACAAGGTCAGTTTTTAATGTGGGAGTAAATTCGGATCCCCCAAAGACAGGCACTCTGGATTGGGATGAAAATAAAAATTGCCTAGTGTCTAAAAGAATGTCTCCTACATTGACCAAAAAGAGAAAAGATAAAGTGTAGTATCAGAAGAGATACTACACTTTGTTCCTAGCCAACATACTTATGTATTTATATTATGTCCTACATTCATCCATTGACATCTATGGATAGAAGGATTGTTTCCTGGATCTGTAGATGATCAAGTTTCATATTCCACAGAAATAAATATATACAAATTCATTTAATATTATGTTTCAAAATTGAGAGTGAGAAATGTTTCATTTTTCAAATGAATACATCAAATGTTGAAAAAATAGGTAAGCTTTTTACATGAGAATAAAATGTATTTCACTTTAAGCAATGACGTATTTGCATCATTCTCATCAAAATTAGTTTCATCCCCATGGGTCATTTATTTCTAATTTACATCAAGCAAACATAATTGTTACTTTTTATTGAGGCAGCTGCTACTTATATACTGAATTACCTTTTTTAGTGTTAAAATATACATATGTATATATATATATATATATATATATATATATATTTTTTTTTTCTAATATATAAAATAATGTCAGTTGGAATCTCAAAGTGTTTAGGTTATTATTGAAAATTGTCTTCCTAGCCAGAATAAGTATGTTTTTAAAGAAACTTAAGCAGAAAGACATTTTGTTATTGTAAAGAACATGGTAAAAGGAAAGAAAAAAAGATAAATTGGTTAGGAAGAATCCAATATCGATTTGTCAGGTTTAAGTTACCAATGACAAACTTTGTGAATCCGACTGATTTCATTTTAACTATAAGATATATATATATAAGTAGAGACACAACTTGTATTGTTATGGTTGATTACTGCTGTATTTTTTTTGATTTTGCTTATAAAAATTTGCAGCCCGGTTTTGGCCCCACTGGCTCCACCCGTGTTAAATGACTGACTGATTCTAGAATCCCTGTTCTCTTTGCAGACTATCTTTGTGATGCCATCCTCCAGTGCCAGGTGTTCCCAACTTCCACGTGCCATTGACAAGGTTCCATTCTATGTTGCCCTGAAGAAATTGAGAGACTATCTTGTCGGCAATACCGAAACGTTAAATGAAGCTGAGGTATGCTTCCCAGATCTGGAACTGAAAGTGAAAACAGACAAAGGTGATAAAAACAAGAAGTCACCGAAACAGGAAAATATACCCTACGTTCCGCAACCCCCTCAGTCCAATTGTCTTCCTATAGAATACCAGCGAGACAATAACTACCATAACCAACAAGTCCAGCCCCAGGGGTCGTATGTGAAACCAGAACCTTTCTTCAATCCCGAGGACTATGGTCGGATGCCTCTTCACCAGGGTTTCCATCATGATAAAGGAGCATTCGCCACCACGCCATCTGGAGTATCAACTGTGTTCCATAACCTGCCCTATGACACTCTGTCCCCTCCCCCGCCCAACCAACCCATTCCTGTGGGTATGTCACAGTACACCAACTACCCCCAGACACCTTATGGCTACATTCCTTTCCCCACTTGAAATAAATATTCAACAGGCATCCTTCAACTCAGGGATAAAGTCTTTGGGGATTCATTCTTCACCGAACATAGCTATCTTGAGAGACATATGTTTTCTTTTTATTACAGATGTCTTGGAGGGTGTAGCTATCTTCCTGTCTGTGGGTAACAAAAAATAATGAAGAAAAAAAAGAACCAAACAAAAAAAAAGAACCGAATAACAAAAAAAAATAACCAAACAAAAAAAAGAACCGAACAACAAAAAAAAAAAGAACCAAACAAAAAAACAATCCTTTATGGGACAAGCATGATTTTTATTTTCCTTTTTTTTTTTTGTGACATTTTCATTTTCTTTTCTTTCTTTCCTTTTTTAAAAAAATGCTAACTATTACCTTTTTTTACTCATTTTATTGTGTTTCAGTAGTGATGATAACGTAAGTTTCGTCTGTAAAATTAAAAAAAAAAAGATTTGTATTGTGCTTCGGTGTGAATTGTCTGATCAACAGCATCTTAAATTTATCAACAGACGACATTCAACCTTCTCCTTCTATAAACAAATATTATTTAATGAAGAAAACAAAAACATATCTTCCCTAGTTTTCCTTAACAAAAAACACAGCAACAAAAATAACTATCCGCATAGATATATATATATATATATATATATACACGCATACACACATAATTTTTATTCTATTCATAAACTTTTAAATGTGAACTAATCTATAAATATAACAGGCGATTTTTAAATCGGTTTAAAAATTTTTTAAATATTTTCTTTTTAAAAAGCTAAAATTTAAAAACCCATTCAAATAATAGTACCTTTTTATTTATTTTATGATTTATAATCCCTATCCTGATCATAACTGTATTTGTTCAGCAATGAAAGCATAGCTTTTTGAAATTTTGGAAATCCTTTGAATTTGCTTTCAAGAAAAACATTTTTCTAAAAACTATTTTCCTTTCTTTTCTATTTCTTTTTTGTATTTTCATTATTTATATTATTATTATTACTTTTCCATATTCTGTAGTAGTATTATCATAAGATTATTTAAGAATAAGAAATAATTATATATATATATATGAGAGAGAGAGATAAAATTATATAAACATTAGAAACAGTGTCCACAGTTTATCCGTGTAGACCATTTCTAATGTTTATATCATTTTATTTATAAAGGCTCTACTTTGTATTGAGCACTTTAAAAAAAAGTATTGGTGTTAAGTTCATGTTATCAATGTATTTGAACTTAATTAATATATATATATATATATATATATATATATATATGAATGAATGAAATGAGTTGATAAACATAAAACAAATTAGTTAAAAATATCGACACAGAAACATGTTTAAAACGTTCATAAGCTCTGATATTTCGATTTGCATCGTCAAATCTTTGTTTACCAACTCATTCATTATCCCTATAAGATATTAATCTATTCGTATGTGTGTCTAGCTTAAACTAGAATATTTAGAATCCCCCCAAGAAAAAATAATAATTCAGCGTCTTCTTAGCAACATTTGGCAAAAAATAAAATTATATATTTTATTTTTGTGTAAATTTAATGTTTGCAAATTAAAAATTATGTAATAATAACATTAGAAAAAAACCAAAATTATACAGTGACAGCATTTCAAAAGTTATGGTAAACAAAAAATAAAATACTCTAGAGGTCTTAATTCTGAATTTATATATTGCTGATGCTATTTTTAATACGATACGTGTGAAATACATTTAATTTAAATAAATAATAAAGAAATTAAATTGAAAATGATATATCCTAGAAGCATGGGAATTGTTTATAATTTGTATGCATGGTTTCTAATGTTAACAATTGGATAATTTTTTTTATTTTATATAAAATACATGGGCAATTCCTTATAGTCATGTGTGTATATATATATATATATATATATATATATATATATATATATTTTGGTACAGAAAAATTAGTACAACATTTGTACCGTCGGTTTCATATATATATATATATATATATATATATTGGCAGCAAATAATTATTGAGGCGGGTCTGGTTAAAGACGTTTTTTGTATTTTTTAATTGTGTTTTCGATCTTTGTGGCAGGAGTTAGTTTTTTTTCATTTGCTATATTGTTGTTGTTTTTGTAGGATTTTTAATCGTCTCCTGCAGTTATTTTTGTGTATGATTTTAATATTTTTTCTTCCACCAAAACTATAGACTACAATAATAAAACATCCTACAAAAACAACAACAGCAACATATCCAATGAAAAAAAACTAAAAGAAACTAACTCCTGATGACGATCGCAAAGATCAAAAGTGCTTGCGATAGACCAAAAAGCAACTCTCGGATCCATACTCCACAAATTACCACCAGAAACACGAAAGATAGATTGTAGAGTAGAGAAGATAATAAAAAAAGATAGAAAAAAGGGAAGACTGTCGTTTTTAACCAGACTTGCCCTGGTATATATATATATATATATATATATATATATATATGATTGTACAAATACATTTTTTCCAAAAATTTAATTAAAATTAGTTTTATTTTTTTACATTTCAATATTTCTATTATTATATATTCATTAGTTCTCACAAGTGTCATGACCAGTGATTGCTCACTTGCAAAAAACAGATGGCATTCTCTGGAGTCTGAGTGACAACAAGTTTCCTCAGAATTATTATTATTATTACTTTTCCTTGTTTTGTAATAGTAGTAATATTACTCTAAGTTTCTTTGAGAAAAAGAAGTGATTATTGTGGACTTGTGTGTAATTGAGAGAAAAAGAAAGTGTGGTATGTGGGTTTAAAGCTTATTATTCTTACATAAAGCTTTCACGTAAATGCTTACTCTCTTCCTTGTTAGCCAAAGTGATGTTATCTGTTTGTCCATTAACTATATGCTAAGGTTAACTAACCCTTCCCAATCATAACAGTTTTTAGAAATTTATTTTAATTTCTGGAGTCCTTAAGACTCAGCCATTTACCCTACTTCTTCTCTCTTTGCATCTTACGTCTCTTGTTCCCATCCATTTTACTTCTACTTCCTATACAGTTCACTTTTTGGATCCGGGTTTCAGATTCAACTTATAAGAGCTTATTTAATTAAATAAAATTTTATATATATATATATATATATATAAACAGCAGACTGAATATTTAAAAAAAAAAAAAAAAAGAAAATTAATAAATAATTGCCCGATACCCTAAAGAAGAAAAAAATTAACTATCAAAATTTCAACAAATCATAAAACATTTTAAAATGATGTAGCGTGATTATAATTCAATATGCTCTGCTTTTGTATTTTTGTTTCTTTCTTTTGGTCTATTTAAAATCATGTTGGCTTTTTTTGACAAGCAACAAAATAAAACATCAAACATTTTAAATACTTAAATTCTCTATCAATATTAACTCTCATAAAAAAAAAATTCTGTATAAAAAAATATATATATTCTATTCCATTATGTCATGTCCTCTCATTGATTTTTTTTTTTGAGGGGAGTTATTTTTCCTTATATTTATTTATTCGTTTTTGTGTGTTTATAATATATATATATATATATATATATATATATATATATTTTAACTTATTTTATAAATTAACTATTTGTTGTCGGCACTCTAGTTGTTGTCAGCAAGAGTGTCATTATCATCATAAAAAAGTGAAAAATTATATATTTTTAGAAAAATGATCACATAATTTCCCATTCTAAATTCTCTTATAATAATTTTTGGTTGAAAACAAAACATTTATTTTTTGTTTTGTGAACATTCTAAACTGACTTTTTATTATTATTTTTACAATTTATCCTTTTGAAATTCAAAAAGAAATAACAATCTTTCAATTTTTCTTTACTCCTTTTTTGTATTTTCATATTCATGAATTCAAAATGAATTTTGTTGGTTAACAAGGCAGATACATTGAGGGAAAATCTATTTGTTTCAAAGAACTTAATTTCTCAAAGTCCTGAAAAGGAGAGAAAAAGTAAATAAGATGTTCTCGTTTGCTGAAAGCAAATATTTGTAAAAAATTATCTTATTTAATTTGCTCTTCATGGGATGATTTTTTTTTTCTGATTTTGGTACATGTCTCTATTTACATCATTTACATATTTCGGTCAGTTTTCCTCATTTTGGTTGCTGTGATTTTCACAATGTTTTGACTTCAGGTGTCTTTTATTTTGGTTAGTAACCTCTTATGAATTTTGAACTAAACCTCTACTGAAGTAGAACGCTCTCATTCCTTGCCTTTTGGATATCATAGATTGTCCTACTAGACACATGGTCAAGTGGATAAAGGTATTGATTAAGTGATATTCTAGAGTTAATTCAACCTTGTTGTTATGAGTTCAATCCTAGATGAAGGAACTTAACTGATTACTAGATATCTAAAAGGCATGGAATGTGCAAATTGCTCGTGTAGATTAAATAATAGGTTCAGTTTGAAATTTCCAGAAGGTTATGGCAAAGGGCACCTGAAAAAGGCCTGAGAGTATAAGTGTCAAAACATTTGAAAATGGAAGCAGTTTGAAATATGTAAATGATATAAATAAAATAAAAAATAACCTCATCTCAGAAATGTCTTTATTTAATTTTTGTTACGTTCAAATAATTTACCTGTTATTCCCGTACAGAAATTTTGTCAGAAAGATTTTAATTTTCTTTCTCTCTTTTTCCTTCGTCAACTTCCACCATTTTATCACACATTTTAAATTCAGTTCCATTTTGTCTAGTCATTCGATAAGCATATAAAAACCTTTCGTATAAACAATATACTACATTAGGAATTGTATTGATATAGATTTCTACCGATCTAACCATATGCACCCTTTTGTAGTACAGATTAAATTGAAATAGGTTTTACAAAAATAAAATGCTTAGCCTTCTCCATTTTATTTATATTTTAAAAAAATTTTAGGTTCAGGTAACACTTAAACATAAACACTCATATATATTCCAGGTCTAATTTTGTTCAGAGATGTACAAACAATCTCATGAATATTACAGCATTTATATAATAGTGCTCAATAAAATGTAGAGTTATATATTTATTGAATATAATTTTTAATTTTTATACAGATGCATACATAATTCATCCTGGTAAAAAGGCCAGGTATCATTAGGTAAAGATAAAATAATACTAAACGAAAACTAAAAAATTTCTGGAATAAAGACCTTATCTGGCGTGCGCATGTGTGTGTGTGCATATATAGATATGATTATCCACGGACACGTGTTTTGCCGTTTAATGGCTCATCAGCATGGTTAATTCTAGCGAGATTCAAAAACTGGGACCATAGATATGAGATACTCATTGGCTGAAAGAAAAAAAATAGGTAGTGAGGGGGTAATAAAAAAAAGGACTCTGATAGATTAGCAGCTAGAGTAGGCACTGGTTAGCTATAAAAACAATCTTAAAATGTAAATCCATGCAATTAGGTTGATGATTTTTCTTGAAAATCAAACACAAACGCATAGGAGTGTCAGACATTGAACTGACCGTTTTACATTCCTGCATTGTAGATGAAATAAATTATTATGTCTAACTAACATGATGTTTTGAGTTATTTTAATTCTAACTTCATTTTGCTCTGTATCTACATTGAGATATCCTGACAAGAATAATACATCCAACTCTAATCTACAATTTATATATATATATATATATATATATATATATATATATATATATATATATATATAATATTGGCGTTTTTGTGTAAGAGTTAGAATTAGATAACAAATAATGAAACACTTTAAATGTAAAAGTTAACATTTTAACCAACAGATTTCTTTTCTTGTGTAAAACTGATAAATATTAATCTTAATTTACCGGTCATTTCATCAAAATCTTCTGAGTTTCTTCTGTTTCTTGACAATAGACATAACACAATTAACTTCCAATAATGTAAAAAAAATAACACAATCTTTTCTTTCATAAATTAACAAAATAAATGATTGTATCAAGATAATGATAGATATGATTGCATGTTATTAATTTTGAGGCCTTTTGTTATTAAATAAAAAAAAAGCTAATAAAAAAATATGTCTGTCTTTATAGGCATAACATAAACCTTTCTTTTATTTTGTCAGAGTTCTATTTAATAAACAATGGCTTTAGTGCCTTCCCAACTGGCAATTTTTCAACCAACCAATCTACCTGCACCGTTAACTCTCATACATATGTACAAATTTTGCACCTGCTTTCTACCAAAAACAAAAGTATTATGTTATATACATAGATCGATTCTACTTTTTTTTTCATTCATTTCAATTTACAAAAAATTGAATAAAAAGTAAAGCAATTTTCTTTTGACATTTTGAAACAAGAAAAATAAGGTTGTAAAATATATTTTTTATCGATTCGTACTATTTTTGCACTAATTATGTTAACTCAGCCAAATAAATTCCCCAAATCACAAATTTTCTTATTTTGAAATGTTAAAAACTTGTAATTATATATTCCTATTGGAAAACAAACTGCTTGTACGATATTTAATATAGTCATCCGCAGACAGATAGGATATCTTTATTAAAATAATATTGTGTGGTTTTGTTCGATAATAAAAGTGTTTAACCATGCATTAAAAATTATAAAATTTTAATGATATTTACAAAATGTGTCAAGTAGTCAAGAAGTCTCTATTTACGTGCCTCCCCACAAGGGCAGAGCTAGACATAATGTCGGTTTTTTAATGTGGGGAAATCCAGCTGCCCAAAAAAGATTAACTGGATTAGAATAAAAATTAAAATTGCCGCGGTCTAGAAGACTTTCTCCTTCACTGACCGAGGATAGAACAGGTAAAGTGTAGTATCAGAACAGATGCTACACTTTTATCTACACCAAAAAGGAGTCAATTTTTAGATGACCCATCTAAATAGGATAATGTCTGGCATAGCAAATAACATATTCTAATCACCTAGACATGAAAACAGTATGTTTTATTTTTATTTAAGCAGTGTTATCTCAATAAAAAAAATGACATATTTTGTACTCTAAATTGACATTGAAAAAAAAACAACTGTAACATATAAATTAAGTCAACTTAAAGAATTAAGAAATAATTTTATTAATATAGAAATAGAAATTAGTTTTATAGTTAATAAAATGTCCTTTTCCCAACTCAATATGCAAATATCAGGAGGTTTCATCAGATGCCTGCTGGCTTATTACTTTAATTATGGAATCATTGAAGCTATCAGAATTATACGAAATTACTTTAATTTTGAACCTAAAAGAGAGGGCAGTAAATGCTCTATCTTTGAAAACTATTATTTTAAATTGTGTTCTTAACTGCCACAAGATTAAAGGGTTTGCAAGGAAATCTGCTCATTTTTACAAATATGAAACTGCCTTGCATTCTTTGAACATGTTCTCTTCTTTTTTAAGAATGTTACAAAACTTTGTAACTACCTTAAATTAAGAATATTAAAAAGGTTTAGTTTAATTGTAAATTCTTTGAATGTAATTTTTTCCCGACTACTGCCAACTTCTTTTATATCAAGGAACTTCTTTTTTTTTCTTTTTTATCATTTTGTTTGGGTTTTATTTTATTTTAATTAAACTTAGCTTTTGAATTCATATACAACATCTATTTTTCTGCCTTCAAAATATCAGTATTTAGTACAAGTGTTACTACTTTTGAATTTTTCTTCCCCATTCCCTTCCTCCTCCTCCTCCTCCTTTGTAACTGAAAAGACATTCCCAATCCTGCATTTTTTTATATTCTCTTCATTGTAGATGCTTAGAAAATTATAGTTTTTTTTATTTACTTGATAAATACATAAAAACTATGAAAGTAATAATCAGTTTTATCCTAATTTTGATACAATTGATTTATCTACTGCCATTTTTAAACAAAACTGCTTAAAATTCTGAGCATAAATTTGGCCTTATATCTTTATCTTACTTAAAACTATTGTTCAAACCCTTTCCATAAAAATATGGGCCATTAAAACTTTTTAATGGCCCATATTTTTATGAGAGGGATGTCATCTTTTATTTGGGGGGGGGGTACAATCTCAGCTAACAAAGTCGTTAGTAATTGTCGAAAAAAAAAAAGAAAGAAAAACATAACCTTTTTGTTCATAAAATCAAAAATATAAATTAATTAGAAACACATAAGAGATATCTATAAATAAAACATATGTAATACAATATTATATTGATTAAAACAAATTGTATAAACCTGTCTGAAAAGTCAAGTCTGTTTTTTTTCTTTTTCTCTTTTGTTTCAATAGGCTTGAATTTCACTTACAATCTTCAATTTTATCTTTTGAAGATATCTCATTGTTGAATGAATAGAATTACTTGGTCTCATATATATATATATATATATATATATATATATATAATGAATTAGTGCCTCTATTCCTTTTTTTGAACTGTCAAATGAAAACTGCAATTTTTTCTACTGTTATTTTTTATTTCTTTGAGAAAAAAAAATTCACTGATGTTCACTTCAAGCCAAGAGGTAATAAAATATATATATATTTAGTATCAAAATCTCCACCAAAAAGTATGTAGCGATTCCTTCTGCCAATTCAATTATTAAAGAATGTATAAATTTACTCAAATTAATTTTTCAAATTGATACATAATTTTAAATTAGCAAAATAACTATAGAGTTTGTATAAGATATTCATGTTTTTAAATAGTTCAAATACCATTTTATTTTAAAGTTTTATTTCATTTTATCGTCAGAGGTAAAGCGTATTTTATTTATTCATTTCATTTCATTTTTTTATTAAGATTCCAGATATAGCATTGATATGAGTATATACACATTTTAGTGAAGCTATAGAACGAAAAAAATCTGAGGAAATTTTGTTTTGCAGTTAAAAACGTTATAGATGAAAAACATATTTTTTGATTGCTTAGTGTTTTTAAAATGTACATTTATGAATACATGAGTTCTGTTTTAACTGAGATTTTATTTTAGAAAAAAATATATATTTAAAAATATCCAATGACATAACACTGACACATTTCAGTTAAACAAAATATGAAGAGAATCCCTTTTAAAAAGTTCAAAGTTTTTTTTTTTAATCAAACATTTTCCTTTTTAAAAAGAAAAAAAAAAATCAATTCATTGAAAAAAAAATCATTGAAGTTTAGTAAAAAAAATTTCAATAATTGAATGTAAGTAATAAAAACAGAAATAAGTCCCTAATGTCTTGAATCAGAAAATTTATATTTTAACCATATGCTATCGATATCAATAAGTATAGATATCCAAATATACTGCCTAATATAGCATACATAGATATGTTTGTATCTGAAATCCTGTCATTAGAATACACTAGCATGACCTGTGGAAATTCCACAGTTGTATCCTTCATGTGTTGTATCTTGCTGCCAGGCTTAAAAATATTTCCGTTCGATGGACATCCGCTGTGAATGTTGGCCCCATGAAGTTATTATACCATCTTTGTTTAAACTGAAACATACTTATCAAATTACTATGATAAGTAATTTCAAAATGTATCTGGTTATGGGGGGAGGGTCTATCTCCAGAACTCTTGTAGGAGTTTGTGACATATTTCCATTCTATGGACTTTCAGCACATACGCAGACCCCATATTATTGTAGCCCAAAGGCCAAGAAAGTGTATTTTAGCTCAAGTTTCACGTTCGACACAACAACGACATCAGATGAAATTAAAAATTACTTTTTTTGCATTGCATCTTCGGCAATCCCATCTTTTTATTATGTAGATGTCTGTAAAATATATATATATTCTAGTAACTTAAGAAATCAGTAACTTAAGAACAGTTTTAGATATGTTTCTTAAGATAGAAAGATTTTTAAAAAAACAATAATAACCTCCAATTATTCCAAATTATAAGCATCCATTTAAAGAAAAAAATGTTTCCCAGATCAATTATGAACAACCATATTTAGTTGCATCTAAAATGCATATCTAAAATATAAATTTAAAGCCAGAAAAGTAATTCTCTTTACAAAATTAATTGAAGGAGTTTTATGTATTTTGTTTGCTATGTTTATCCAGAAAGCATACATATACTAAATAGTTGGACTTATTCAGACTATTATTCTCATCTTGAGAATTGTAGTCTGAATAATCCAAAGTATCAATCCTCATCTAAAAAATTCCGAAACACCAAATAGTTGTATTTATGAATAAATAAATACATTAATTGAACAAAAGTAAAAAAAAAAAAAAAAAAAAAAAAAAAAAAAAAAAGTTTGAAGCAAATTTAGTTTTTTACAAATTACACGTGTATAAAGTAGAGTCTAGTTTTTGCACCTATGCATTACAAATACTTATATATATGTAATATAAAGCTTGAACTTTCATTGTTACATCCATAAACATTGCAAACAAACCCAAAGTCATATATTTATTATGTGCATATGCAATTTAGTGATCATATTATTATTATTATTATTATTCTACATTCGCTTGTTTTCAACCTATTCATTAGCATCTTATAAATCATGCATAAATTACGGACATATCATTTTTATTCAAATTGAAACTCGAACATTTGCATATGGATATACAATGTGTGTGTGTGTGTGCAATTAGATTACTTTGGTTTGTATATGAACTATTTTATTATTAGTATTATTGTTTTAAACCTTATGTAAACCTTTCCATATAAGACCACTTGTTTCATATTAAAGTCTTAATTACAGCAAAGATCATTTAATTTTCTTAGTTTATTAAGCAGTCTGCATTTTCACTGGCAAAACAAAAACTATATATATATATATATATATATATATATATATATATATATATATATATATATATATATATATATATACCAAGTCTGATATGGGGGTGGGGGCAGTATAATGCTCAATTACAGAGGTAAGAGCATAATATTTATTAATGTAAATACACAGGCCTTAGGGCATGATGGAAATCGGGGTTTCACAAATAGACTCGACCCAGCTTAGAATTTCTGGTTAGAAAAGGTCTACCCAATCATCAGTCCAAAGTCCTCTGTAAGAAACATGAGAAAACAGAACTTTTCTATCATGAAGTAGAGGCAAATGAAAGTCTAATTTCCGTTTCCGCCCCCCCCCCTACAGTGTATTATATATATATATATATATATATATATATATATATATATATATATATCCAACAAAAAGAAAATTAAAACATTTTTTCAGGAACAAGATCTTATTTATTTTGTTGTTGTCATCGTTTTGCTCATTTCGACTTGCCTTACGGTAAAATTACTTTGGACTAGTCTATCTTGATCGTCGTTAATATAAAAGATAACATTATAATATTATTCAAAGCCATTTATTTGACCTGCAATTAAAAGGAGTATAAAATACATTTCTAAAATTTCATCCTGAGACAATTTAGAATGAGCAAAATGTCGGAACAAAAAGATAAATAAGTTTTTTCTCATAAATAAGTGTTTTGCTTTTCCGTTTTGCATATATGTATGGTGGTTACCATCATATATATATATATATATATATATATATATATATAACAAAAACAAACTTATTTATGTATTCATCAACATTTCGTCTTTATTTCAAGACTTCCTTGGAATGATTTCTTCAAATCAATCATCACGAAGAAATCTTGAAATAAAGGCGAAACGTTGATGAATACATAAATAATTTTGGTTTTCCTTTTTTTCTTTTCCATTACGTTGGAATATTATTTCCATTTTTTATCATATATATATATATATATGAGGATAAAATACACGATGTATCATAAAATGAAAAGTCATGGAGACACAATATATGAAAATCATCACAGAAAAATAATTAAACATAGGAAAAATAAAGAAAAACACGATTTGACCAGTTTTATTCAGATTACTTTTTCTAAAGACATCCGTTGGTCTGAATGAAACTGGTCAAATCTCCTGTTTTTTTTTTATTTCTTCCTGTGTTTAATTGTTTTTATTTCCTGTCTTGCATATAGCAGTAGATACAGAGAAAAGAAGAAAAGACAAAAAGTGACTCTGTCTTCAATTCTATTTGATAAGGAGATTTATTCTCGAAATATTGGAAAATATAATAACTATTAACATCTGAGTTATTGTATTTTATTTTAAGCATTTCTTTGGGAGTTTTAGTTTGTTTGTTTTTTTTTGTCTTTTTTTCATTATTTTTTATCCTCTTTTCTCTGCTCGATATAAATAGAAAATATTAAAAAAAAATTAAATATATATAAATTGAATTTATTTTTTCTATTGTAAATGAGATAAAAAAAAATTAAGAGTAAAATAAAAAAATAAAACAAATTATATGTTTTAACCTGCAGCTTCAAAACATTGGTGATATTTCGATATGTTTTTTTGTTTTTTTTTTAATTTTGTTTTCGGGTGCTGTCCAAGTGTTGTTATCATAATTATTCATTATTCTTTCTTACTTTTCTTTTATATTGATTTTGTTGTTATTTTAGCTGTTGTAGTCGTTCACTGAACTGAACATAATGACCATAACAATCATGTCTGTAACGTCTGATAATCTCACTACTTCACCAACTCAAGAACCGACTTTCTTGGTAGTTCCTCTTTTGTCCTATAGTCGAAAAATATATCTATATTGTAAGCCATTTTTTCCCTTGTGTGGATGATATTTAAAAATAAAAATTAAAAAAAAAAATCAACAAGCAAAAAAACTGTATTTTTCTTCATTTATTTATTTTTATTAACACAGCACTCAATAAGTTCCGGGCTTAACTAATAAAAAGATTTTTGGACAAAATTCGATTTTATTCATCAACATAGTCTCCTTACACTAATTCCAATACTTCTCTAACAATTCGATGCCTTTTTTGTAGAACGATTTGTCTTTGGCCTCAAAATACGCCTCAGTTTACGATAACACTTCTTCATTGAAGCCAGATCTCTTTCTCTGAAGCATTCTTTTGAGATCTGCAATTATGAGGGACAACTGCCGAATTTGTATGACTTGAGCGTTCAGCATTATTTGTGTCTGTACGACCGCATTTAAAGTCGGCATACCACCTCTTAACCGTTGTTTCAGACAAAACAGAGTCCAAATAATATTTATCAAGCCATTGCTTTGCTTGAACAGTATTTTTCCCATCAGAAAGCAATGCTTTATCAACTCGCGAAATTCATATTTTTCCATTGTTTTGAAAATGTGCAACAGTAGCTTCACTTAAATAACTGTAATTTATAAACTAATAATCCGATTGGTTCAAATTTTGACATGTGCCATTTGAAGGTTAGTACTTTATAAGATCATATGGAATGTTTATTAGTGGCACCATCTATATGTCAGTCTCGGGACTTATTGAGTGATGTGGTGTTTTTTTTTTATTATTATTATTGTTGTTGTTATTATTATTATTATTATTATTACTTGCAATAATATGTTCCCTCCAGTCGCATATTTTGTTAGTATATATGATGTAAGTGTTAAGTTTGCTAACGAACAGCGTGACAATTTCTTGTTGAAGGAGGAGGTAATGCCTGGGAGGATGGTCTTATAACAACAGAACAGATATTACGCAACCCGCACGACCGCCCACCCACTCCAAAAAACAATGTCTAGTAGGGTGGTATCGTGCCAACTGAGTAGATACTACATGACTCCACCTCCCTGAATTAAGAATTAAAAGATAGTACAATTAGAAGTAATAGTATAGTTCGGCTTCAGACAGGCAGATATCAAATCTCCATAAGTAACACATCATGTTGCATGTATGTGATGAGTGCCGTCACAAACTGGAAACAGCTACATCAAGTTCAAATCCAATCCAATGGAAAAAAAACGTCAACCGTTGACTTTGCTTTTATTTTTATTTTCTTCCTTTTGGTTATGGGGGGGGGGGGGCGCTAGACATTAAAAAATAACGCCGATGTTAAAAATATGTTAAACACATCAAAGACGTTAACGGTTAAAAACGAAATTTAAAAAGAACAATCGTTACTCACTTAAAAAAAATAAGAAAGAAAGAAAAGATCCGAAACTGGAAAATTTAAGAAAAGAAAAAAAAGGAAAGGAAAAGAAATGTATAAATCTGTTTAAAAAGGAGAAAAAAGAAAGAAAACATTATGGAAATAGAGTTGCGTCCTTCTTTCCCTCATTCGTCGCTCAGACTTTTGTGTGATGACATGGATATATATTTATTTACAAATAAATACACATTGCTTTTTATTATAGAGTGGAGGATTTTAAAACAGTATTTGTCAAAGGCAACTGTAGATTCTTGTTGTCCAATAAGTGCTGGCCTACAGCAAAGTTAAATTCTGTGTCCAATTAATTTATTTACCTTCTGGCACGGAGGTTAGACGCACGGTCAGGTGAGATTTTGAAAAGCCAGCACACTAGGTGAAATGCACTCTGGCCTACAAAAATGCCTGAACAACCCTGTCGGCATTCCCCGGTAGGGGCGCCTCAGGCCATTAGCAATCAACTAATGCCTTGTCAAAAAAAAGAAGGTAAAACCTGTGACGGTGGACCTTCTAGGACTGAACAGAACCATACCTCAGCCTGACAGAAGCAAGGCCGCTGCCGGACTGATTGTTGAGGACGTATCCTTAACTGGTATGAACACACACTAAGACTGTACCAATTAAATTGCACAGCCAGTTCTGAACTCTGGTTGCACAAATCATTTAGTCTAAAAGGCCAACAGACACCTAATGAAATCTGAAGGAGAATTAACTTGAGAATCTTTATGTCGAACTCTGTAATCTGTACGGAATTTCGAACGGAACTCTTTATTTAATCCATGGAGGTAGATTGTTCTCATTCCGTCAGCCATGATCGGGTAGAAGTTGTAAGTAATTCGTAAAAGGTGTCTTTCAATTCTTTCTTTAGTCTCTTTGCTTAGGCATTTAAAGTTTCAATATTTTGACAGAAAGAGTTTATGGGCCTATTCTATAATTTAAATGTTTTCATCCAGTCCGTACTCAAGAGGTTGTTTGAATTGTTCATTATGAACATTCTTAATTTCAAAGGCTTTTCTTCTAATATTAGGTTAGAGATTAGCTCGCCTTCAAATTTTATTTGTTCACCAGTGACGCTTTTTTTCCACGTTCAAAGATTTATTAGACAGATCTGAGTCAGAATCAAGTTATAGCTTTTTATCTATATTTAATATTTTTACCTTCACAAATTTCTTGATTTTTTTTCAACTTCTTCACTTTTAGCAATTTTGATAAAGCTTTTTTAAATTTTATTTTTAACTCTGGAGTTTATACTTTTGTGTCACATACGATCGCAATTTAAACTCTTTTTCATTTTCTATGGACAGTCATCGCAATGTTTGTTAACTCCGCTAGTGAAAGTAGTGTAGTCTTTTTCTTTTTTCCTTGTGAAATACAGACGTTTTATGGCTAAACAATTTAGTTAATAATTGTACCGCTTCAACACATGTCAGGCTGGAGGTTTTTTGTGGCAATATATAATTTTCGAATTTGGTATGTTCAATTGTACCCAACTTTCTTAAGAGCAAATGAACCTTTTTAAAATTAGTCCAATTCGCACAGTCTGTATGATAAAGATCTTTGTATCGTCTAAAATACAAAGCAAACGTAATTTCGTTCTCAGGGTCGTAAGTAAAATTATCGATAGTGCTTCAACATTTCGATAATGCGTATAATTTTTTCTGTTCTTATTGGGTATGAAGAAACATTTCCTCAATTTTTTTTATTTGCTCCAATTATTTTTCTTGAAATTTCTTTTCTAGACGAAGCTTTTCTATTTCCATTTTCTTCTGTTATTCCATTTGTTCTATTTGTTTATATTGAAATTGCTCTCCTAGTTGAAGTTGTTCTTCTTGTTGGTGTTTAATATTCTCCAACATGGCACTTTTTAATTCCTCCATTTTCGTCACTACCGACTTTTTTGTGTTTTTTTTTTTTTACACGGTCGTAACTTTTCCTACGGGAAGATAAATTTTTCATTTCTGCGAGAAAAAAAAAGTAAACTTGTTTAAACTTATTTAAATGTTCCTGATTAAACAATAAAAAACGAAAACTTTTTTTTAATCCATCCTATTTTCTGACGTTGAAGACTTTCTACTCCGCAGATTTGGTACACTTTGTGTGTTAAAAATCCAGTATATGGCTTTTAACATATCACTGTTACTGTTATAATTAACATTTTTTTAACACACCACCTAAGTCTTTTTTCGAAAATCCAACATCACCAGTTGTAGTAATGATTATGTTGTATTCAACACGAGTCATAGTTGTGACATTAGTCCGGGTTATGTTGTGTCCGACTAAGTTCGAGTTCCTCGTCATCAGTGTTGTGACCTTGAAGGGCTGATAATAAATACGACAACATGGTGGTATATTTACAAGAGTGTGTATTTACAGAAGAGTATGTTACAGAGAGACTGCTCGTCCTTCGTCATACATAATGTCTAGAAGAGTCTATATAGTCACGAAATAGGGTAGATCACTATCACTGTATAACATATCCACAACACTATAATTGTTATCTGTATACAAGTTCCAATTTGGTGTTGTTCATACCAGTCAAGGAGATATTACATCCTTGAAAATCCATCCGACAGTGATCTTGCTCCTTTATTAGCACAAAAACGCAATGAAAAGTTTTTTTAATCAAACGTTTATAATCAAAATTGTTTAGAGATTAATCTTTAAAATGAATTTTCAAAATAGGATAAAATTAAATGATTTTCGGCACACAAAATGTACTTCATTTAATTACTATAAAAACAAACATGTTTCTTTAGTTATTATCGTTAAAGACTTATTTTTGATAAATTCTTTGAGTAATAATGATGATGATGATAATAATAATGGAACAATTTTGTACAAATATAAATTGTCAATCATTTTTTTTAAATATTTGATATATTTATTCATTCAGAAATAAAAAATACTTGTCATAAATACAAAAAAAAGTTCAAAGATTTCTACAAAGTGACTGACACCTTTGAAGGGACTTTTACCCGCCTGCCTCCTGTCTTCTAAGAAAAATGACAAATCATGTTTGCTTCTATACAGAAATCTGAGAAGTCCAATTTTTTCTCTCTCTCTTATACATTTACTATAATTATTTAAAAAAACCCAAAAAAGTTTAGCTTAAACCTAAATTGTTTTACAAATCTACAATCCGACCATGTATGGAGTACTGTTGTCGTTGGAGTACGCTGGTGAATCTCTGTCCCATTTGAGGGTTCTTGATAAAGTGCAGAAACGTATCTGTAATTTGATTGGCCCTTCCCTTTCTTCTTTGCACCCTCTCTCTCACAGACGTGAGGTTGCTAGTCTTAGTCTTTTCTATAATACTATTATGGCATGTGTTCTTCAGAATTATGTGATCTATTCCCTGCTTCTTTTGTTCCAGCTCGTTTGACTTGTTGGTCTAGTGGTCTCCATACATTCGCTGTTTTGATACCTCATTGTAATACAGCTACCTATTCCAGTAGCTTCTTTCCAAGACAAACTCTTTTCATCAAAGAATAAAAAAAAAAACGATAATGTAATTGTAAATATTATTGGCAACATTTAACTTTGAAAAATTTATACACAAAAAAGATAAAAAGAAGAAGATAAAGAACTTAAAGTTATTTATTTTCTGTTTTTTTTTCTTTTTTGTGTATAAATTTTTCAAAGTTAAATGTTGCCAATAATATTTACAATTACATTATCGTTTTTTTTATCCTCTGATGAAAAGAGTTTGTCTTTGAAAATCCATGGATTAAGGATATGAAGCTCCTTGCTTTAAACTTCTGATGTTCTAATAAATGTTGTATCTTTACAATTTTTTATTCTCATCTTTCATCTCTTGAATTGATTGCTCTATTCAATATATTGAGCTTTATATTATCACGATAGATTATTATTAAACGATAAATTACTTATCTTTAATTTAATTTAATATTCTAATATATATATATATATATATATATATATATATATATATATATATAATATAATTACTATACTAAAGTTGAGTTAATCAACGTTTGTTTCTTTTTTCCTATATATTATAATCACACAAAATACCGTTTAAATATTCCTCAGTTTTGGGATTGAGTTATGTTTGAAAAAACTTTAATTTTAAGCATTCTAATTAGCAGCAATTTACAACTAACTCACCAAGTGATCTATCTCCTACTAAGTTTCTATCTATCACTCTCTCTCTCTCTCTCTCTCTCTCTCTCTCTCTCTCTCTCTCTCTCTCACTGTATGATGTTTGACCCTTATTATTTTATACGGTATCTATCTTCCTTGCTTTCGTTACTCTCTCTTTCTCTCTCTCTCAGTTGAAGGCAATAAAGGAAAGAATAAAAGGATTGTCCATTATAAACAAAAGGTAATATAATTATACTTAATTCGTAGTTGGAGAGAGAAAGAGAGAAAAAGAGATAGGAAGATATAGAAAATAATAAAAGACAAATTTTAGCTTTTGTCTTATTATTTTTTTATATTTAACTGGCTTTGCAAACTTACTTTTTCCTGATTCAAACAATAAAACTGAAGCTTAATGAGTAACCCGACAGGTCATATAAGGGAGTGAAATGACTCACAGCTATCCACATTCATTTCACTCCCTGCCACCGACTTCTCTCAGCCCGGACCTTGGTCCTGCGCTCCCAGCAGTGGCTACTACTTCTCATTAACCCATCATGTCAACCCAATATTTCTATGTACTTGCATGACATTTTTCTTAAAATTATCATCCTGAGGAAGTCTTACAAATAAAGACGAAACGTTGATGAATACATAAAAAATATCTTTTGGTTTTTCTTTTTTCATTTCCCATATATATATATTATATATATTATTATTATTATTATTATTACAAACAACACTTGTACATTAATTCGATCGACCATCGATACCTGCGGTTTCACGGAAACACTGGAAATCCAGCACATTGGGATAAAGTGTAGCCATTCTTCAGCCGATGGTCTGAAAAGTGGTTCTGCAACAAATTTGGCAGCTCTTTGTGACGTGAAAAAAACCACTGAGGTAAGATTTAAAAGTTGAAATAATTCTGGTTATTGAAGAAAAACGGAACACGAAACGTGAGTATATCTAAGTGAAATCGTGAACTAAGTATAGTGTTATTTGTAATAATATATTATGCTCTTACATATGTAATTAAACACTCTGGTCATTTCTCCTGTACAAAACTACAGAATTGTATTATGTATATACTATAAGAATAGCCGTCCCAGGACGGGGAAACTTAATTCTCGGAACAGGACAGTTTTCTACCACTTTTATGTCCCCTTACGAAGATTAAAATCAAGATATAATGCTACTAAAACTTATGTCTAAAATCCATTAAATGATTTTGATTCTAGAAAATATCTAAAATTTAAGGCTTATGCTTGAGGGATCTTAAGAAAAAATTGAAATTCGGGGAATCTTGCTTAATTAATGTCGATGGATCAAATTTAATGTGAATCTGAAATGTTTAAATCTTCAAATCGGAAGTTGTGCTCATATTATGCTCCCTTAACCCCTTCGAAATACTTCAAAGAAACTGAAATTTGGGGAATGTTTATTAATTGATGTCTAATACCCAGGGCGTTACGGACCCCTCTAAAAAGTAGCGCGCTCCAGGAGCACGCTCCTTTTTGCTGGAGTGAAGGAGAGGAGGGCTCATTTTATATTCAGCGGGAGTGGAGCAGGAGCAATTCCATTTGGGACTAAAGAGCGGTGGTTTTATCGCTCCTCGCTCCAAAATTATTTGATTTTTTTTTCTTTTAAACATTAGTTTTTTATTCAGCAATAAAAAGGAAAAGAAAGTCTCAGAGTTTACTCTGAGTTATTTTTTAAAATTATATCTGGTAAATGTATATGAGATAGGGAGAGAGAGAGAGAGAGAAAGGGAAAGAGAGACAGGGAGAAAGAAGGAGAACATTTGGAGTTCTCGGATTTTTACATCTATGTGTTAAATTTTTGATGGGACAGTTTTCTTAAGGCAGAAATCTATAGATGTCTTTGAAGTTATTTTTTTATAGATTTGAACTTTTTTTGTATTTATGACAATGATGTTTATTGTGATTGAATAAATAAGCCAATTTTTCTTTTAATTCGTGTTTTTAAATAAAGAATTTTCGGTTCAATTATACTATAGGGGCCGTTGGATTTTCTCGCCCATTTCGCTCGGTATTCACCCAAATGTTCGATAAAATCGATTTTTGAGTTGAAATGGTACATTTTGTCCTGACAAAAAATTATAATTTATTTTTTAGCATATATCAAATTGAACTTTTATGCCACATTCTTACCCGTTTTCGGCGACATTTTTTGTTATTCTTAAATTCACGACTAGTATGTTTTAACCTTTTCATGTTTGCTTTTAAATTCGTTAAATTCCGTTAAAACTTGCTTTTGTAAATAGAATGTTCAAAGTTTGTTTTTTGTGTGTAATAAAATGTTAAAGCAGTAAAAAATATCTTTAGTCCAAGGAAAACATATATTTAGTCCAAGGAAAAAAACAATAAAAACCAACATGGCCGCCAGCGATTAAAAACTGGAATTAAAGTTAGATTCTCAACACTTTAAAAAGTAAATGAGAATTTTATTTCAGGACCAAAAATACAATTAAGACCAGCAATCAGTTTCATCCTAAATTTGGGCGAATACCAAGCGAAATGAGCGAAAGAAAACAGCAGTCCCTATTCTACAATTAAACCGATGTTTAAACTTAATTAAATTGAAGAAAATATCTTAAATTTTAATTTAAAAAAGCAAATAATTAGACTTTCTGACTAATTTGTTGTTTTTTTAGAACCGAAAGTAGATATCTTTCTTTATCTTAAAAAATCTATTATCGAATATTAAAATTGATCCGATATTTTTTCAACTCCCAAGGTCTAGACCAGATATTTTGTATGAAATTTTAAGACATTAAATAGATCTCTGAATTGTTTATTGACAATTTATTGATATTTTGGGGGCAACTTATGAAAAATATTTTTTTTATTCAATCTTTAAAAAATAAACTTCATTGGGTTTTTTTCGCCCCAAATTGTACTATAGAAAAAAATGGATAAATCGATTTGTTTGAAAGTACTTGCGCGTTTCTCTATTATAAATAATAATATACATTTCTGTGCCTTTTGGCCAAGATCAAAGTGTAGTATCTGTTCCGATGGATACTGCACCCCATAGACTGGTATTGTCTTGGTCTTCGGGTCTTGATTACACCGGTCTGTGGGTTTGTCCTGTGCAGTTCTAGGAGGTCCACCCTCCCAGGCTTTGCCTCCCCTTTTTGGGGAGGAGTAAGTTTATTGCTTACTGCCTGAGGCGCCCCTACCGGGGAATGCCGACGGGGCTGCCCAGGCAATTTTTAATGGCCAGAGTGCTCACTTTCTCGGGCGCTGGCTTTTCAATCCCCACTTTCCCGACCCGACCTTAGGTCACATCTTACTTTGTGGGAGGAAGATAAATAGAATAGTTACATTCGTAAAACAAACAAATATTAAACAACAACACGACGAGTAATGTTGTCCTGGCTGTCTCTCCTCTTCCAGAGAAATGTTTTCTTTAAAAAGAAAATAATCACTAATAATGTTTAAAAGTAAAACTTTATTTACTTAAAACAAATCTAAATTCCCTTCCAAAATAAATAGAAAAAATATCGGGTCAAATTTTCCTTTCCTGAAAAAATAGGTTGTTAATGTAATGAAAATTAAAATTGTTTTAAAATACTTCAGGGATTTTTCTATTTCTATTTTATACCTCTGAAAACGAAAATTTACGTATAATCCTATACTTCGTCTGACATGTTCTCCTATAACTCTCAAAATATTAGCGAGATTTTGTCAAATATTATCTTACGGTCTTACACTTAAAATGACATCCCAACCCATATCGATGAGATCCTTTGACGCCCACCCCTATCCTTCGACCATTCATTGGCAGAATAGAACGTTTATGAAAGAAGGTACATTTTCATTATGGGGCGCTGAAAAAGAGCCGCTCCTTTTTTATAGGAGTTGGAGCAGGAGTGGCTCCATTTTGAAAATGGGGAGCATGAGAGGAGCCAGCTTCAATTTTGGGCGTTGGAGCAGGAGCGGGAGCAGCTCAAAAAGTAGTGGAGCGCGTAAAGCCCTGCTAATACCTATTGTTAGAATTTGACAAAAATCAGAGGTATCTGAATTTTCTTCCACACCCATTTTATCTCATTTGCATAAAACTAAATATAGCCCACCTCTTACGCCTAGCAGCTGTGTTCCAAAATTCATAATAATTGGTGAATTAGTTTAGGAGTGAATCCTATACATACAAATATATAAACATATACACATACCTAACTTGATATAAAGTATATATATATATATATATATATAAGTCAGTTCATATTATATTCCAATAACCATGGTTTTATTTTATTATTTTTATTTTTTCACATTTCCAAATAACATAACATTTCTGTGAGATATATTATTTACGGTCCGTTTCATTTGTCTTATGCCAAACAACGTTTTTATGTCAATATCGTCTCTGCAACACTACAAAATCATCAGAAAAATTCACAAAGAGTAAAAAGTTCTTGGATAAAAGTATCTTGAAATAACCTACACTATACAGTGGTTTATTTTTGGGTGAAACCAAACAAAAAACAAAGAAAAAGAGCAAACTCACACGTGGGGTAACCCACTAATATGCCACTTATATTTGCTCTGTTGTCACTAATTGACAATCATCGAGCTGAATCTCTTAAGGAGACTGCAAAGTAAATGGGCACTGATAGTATATGCTAATACATATATATATATATATACATATAGTAAGCTATGAAAATATATTTATGGTAATTAAGCTACACAGAGGCTCCCGTGTTTCATCCCCGGGGGAGAATCTTTAGCCTGAAGATTCCCCCTGGGGATGAAACGCGGGAGCCTCTGTGTAGCTTAATTGCCATAAATATATTTTCATAGCTTACTACATAGCTCTACTTATGTATCGAGCACTGTTGAAGTAAAAATTGATGAAAATTGATACATAAAAAATTATATCTCCTTATAAAATTTTATGTGGATACATGAAATACTAATATATATATATATATATATATATATATATATATATATATATATATATAAACACTTTGGACTTACATTAAGATTATGTTGATCAGCTACAAAGTGAGAATATATTGTTTGAAATAACACTTATTATTTAGGCTTTTATTTTCTTTCTTGCCATTTCTACATATATAAAGACAATTTTTGTCCTACTAAATGGTTTGCTTGAGATAAGTGATTTATAAGAAGGCCAGAAGAAGAGGGGAAAAAAATCAATGATTCTGAATGAGTATGTCCAGTTGGCCGGAGTGTCCTTCTTTCACCACTGACCTTCTGTAAACCTGTACACAACCTGCGAAGGACAGGAGAGGTTGCTCCATGTTTGTGTGTTCAGCTAATGCACAAGGCGGGCTTGGGAAGCAGTTAGTTAGCCCGCCTTCTCTCTTCTGCATGACGTTGCCACTGACTACTGCTGGCTTGGAATGTGCCAGAGAATCATTTTGTTGGATATTGGCAAAGATATGTAGTAAAGGAGGCAGAAAATTAGCAAATTTTCGGGGAAGCCTTATGTGCATATATTAAAGAATATGCGTGCGAGTAAAATGATTCCATTTATGCAAGAAGAATCTACCTAAATCATAATTTCCAAATGGGGGCCCCTTGGCTCCCAAAGAAAGAATTTCAATTCTTAATAAAGGAATATTAAATTAAAGAGGAAACTGCAGAGGAATTTGACTTATATACTAGAAGAATATCTGTTCTACAATGGGTAAAATTAATTCCCCCGAACAGAACAGTTTTGCACCACTTTTATGTCCCTTATGAAGATTAAAATCAAGATATAATGATACTAAATCTTATGTCTAGAATCTTTATTCTAATTTTGACCAAATTCATTACAAAGTGTCTAAAATGTCTAAAACTTAACGGGTCTTAAGAAAAATATGGAATTCAGGGAATCTTGCTTCATTGGTGTCCAATGACTATGGATCAAATTCAATGCAAATCTGATATATTTGAATTTTCAACTGAGAAATTGTGCTCATATTATAACCTCTAAATACCTTTAAAATGCTCCAAAGAGATTGAAATTTATTGAAATTTATTGAAATTTATTGAAATTTAGGAGATATTTATTAATTGCGGTCTAATACCTATTTTTTAAATTTCACAAAAATCGGAGGTATCTGAATTTTCAGAAAGGGATTCCACCTCCACTTTGCCCCTGTTTACATGAAACTAAATTAAACTAAATATAGCCCACATTACCAACCCTTACGCCTAGCAGCTATGTTCAAAAATTTATAACGATCAGTTAATTTTTTAGGGTTGAACATACTAGTTCATGCATATACTCTCACAATGACTAAACAAACGCAAACATATATACACACACACTGTTTACATAGTCTACTGAACTTACAACTTGTCACACAGATATTCACACTAATACCTGGTGAACCAAGTGCAAAAGAAATCCAAACCACTGCACTCAAGGGAACAGCCAGAATCCTGAAAAGAGCTCTCGGTTGGAGTCTGTAATTAGCGAGTGATCGTATCACATTTGGAAGAATACCCCGTGCCCAGCAAATGAATGAAAAGAAAAATTTTTAAAAAGAGAGAAACAAAAAAAAACAACAAACATGTCTACATTACACAGACTAAACAATTTCTTCTTCACTTGAAACTTTTTAAGATAAACGGAACTCTCTTTCACTACAAACTCATCATCATCATCATCATCATCATTATCATCATCATCACCAACAACACCACCAACAACACCACCACCACCACCACCACCACGACATTACTGTTGGCTTAGAATCACTAGCAATGCTCTCCCTTGGACCATATCAAAGTTATCTCCCCTGAATTATACTGAGCAACGGAAACTGCACTCTCCTATTTCTAATAACCAGTTTAACGTCCGTTTTACATGCTGCCATGCGTTGGACAGCTTTAAGAAATTGACTTCCAAAGTAGCCTATCTCTGGCCAGGTCTTTATTTGATCCCTCTTTCCCTCGGGTCCAGTTTTATCACTTCCTCTCATGTTTTCCTTAGACTTCCACAGTGAACTGAACCTGCTACCTAAATTGTTCTACATCTACTAACCCAAGAACTCTCATCTATTCTTTCAACGTGGCCATACCATCAGGCTACTGTTCTGCACACTTCTCGCAATATTGTCAGGGTTTACGCTTTCTCTGAGGTCATCAGATCTAAACCCGTCTTTAAAATTCACATTACATTCTTAGATTGAAAAGCAAATAACAAGTCAGACAACCCCCACCGTATGAAATTAATTTGGAAAACAATCCTCCACTCTAAATAAAAAGTCAACTAGGTGTTTTTTTTTCTTTTGGTCATCAGAAATGATAATTTTAATTTATAAATAAAAAAGTTAATTACTGACGTAATTCTATGATTTTTAAATGAATATTAGTGTGAACACTGGCAAAGCATAATTTTGTTTTTGTCCGTCATTTTTGATGAAAGATATACACTAGTATATAATAAGCATATTATTGTTTGGTTGGTCTGTTTTATGGCATTGCACCATTTTCTTTAGGTTATTTAACACCAAAACACAATACTTATTGTAAATGGTTAATTGTATATGATACGATTACGCTAACACAAGTTGCTATTTTAATCATAGCTGGAGGGAGAATGTTGCACCCAATGATATTAATGAATAAGTGAAAAATGTAATAGATGGAATTTGAACTCATCATATCCGATTCTCAAACCCACATTGGTATCATGTACACCACCCATGCTCCCCCATCTCAATACTAGTCCACAACTCACCATTGCCAAATATACAAACAACAAAATTAGACTGTCACAAAAAATTTGGTCAGTAAAAAAACGTGCCGGACGAAACCATTTCAAGTGTTGATGGGAAACGAGAAAGCAAATAACAAGTCAGACAACCTCCACCAAATGAAATTAATTCGGAAAGAAATCCTCCACTCTAAATAAATAATTAACAGTAGGTATTATTTTTTTCTCTTTAAGTCATCAGAAATGATAATAATTTATATATGAAAAAGTAAATTACTGTTGTAATTCTATGATTTTATATGAATATTATTGTTAAATATCCAAGCCTGGTGTACCGAAAAGGTATTCTGGCAGGAATAAATACAATTGACACAGACACGCACCTGGCCAGAAATAAAACATGATTGATTGTCGAAAATAAAATAATCGTTGATTGAGTCAAGCCACCTGGTCAGGAGAAACAAAAATGGTGGATTGTCAGAAATAAAATAATTGTTAATTGAAACCACCTGCAAAGGTTATCGACAAAAGAAAATATTCCGTCCCCAAATAAACGACCGGGAGGTGGAGGCATGGCTACATTGACAGCAAAATCCCACAATGAGTGTTTGTGGGTATCACAAATTATTATATAATATCAACCCATAATTGATATCGTCAGTCAATTTGTGATTTGAGCCCGAGAAAAACACCCTGTCAATTTCCTTCCTCACAAACCCCCCACTCATTCACCGCCACTGACAATGAAGATATATTTGATATTTTTATCCATTAGAGTTGTTATTCTTTTGAGCACAACAGAAATACAATATTAGCGTGAATACTCACAAAGCATTTTTTGTTGTCATTTTTGACAGTGAGTGTATGCTAGTATTTCATAAACAATCCTTCTAAAAACAATACTTTTCACTCTTGACTCGTTTAAATATTTTATGAGTTAGTTATAACAATGTGATGTAAGTAGAATGGTAATGTAGAATAGCATGGAGGGGGGGTTTCTTCTTCTTCAATCCCCACGGATTGTCCATCGTTTTCTTCATCGAGAGAAACAGCTGTTAATCTTGCTGACACATAAGAAGTTAGTAACGTCTCGTTGTAAAGATTGTCGTTGCTGTGATGTAGTGTAGAAAAATAAGAGGCGGGTGTGTCAAAATAGCATTAGAATGGTACATTCATACGTAAGGTTAAAAGTGGGATGAAATTTTCTAGTTAGTTGATTGACAGCTATGTGTCCCAGCAGTGACGTCATGAGCACAGGAAGCGACTAAGCTGACGTGGCGAATGGGTAGAGAGAATCTGTCTCTTTCGACTGAATCAGCAGAGAGAAAGAAAGAGAGTATTACTGCCTGTGATGATATTTCCTTTTGTTTATAATGGACTATTCCAATCTTTTTATTCTTTTCTTTTTTGTTATTATCTTTAACTGTTGATAAAGAAATAGAGAAATAATAGAGAGAGAGAGAGAGAGAGAGAGAGAGAGAGAGCAGTGGGTTTGGATAGCTGCTGTCTACGACCCATGGAGGAGAAGGTTAGGTGTTTTGTGCGTATAAATGTATGCTATGAGAAAGAATAAAACCCCAAAGAAATCTTTGAAACCCGATTGCATTATTGATGTTTCTTTATTAATAATGTTTATGAATACTGTTATTGAGAATTAGAAGAGGAGGTAGACGAAAAAGAAGAAGAAGAAGAAGAAGAAGAAGAAGAAGAAAAAGAAGACAACGACAGAGAGAAGAGAAGACGAAAGTAATTCGACCAGTTGATTCTTCCGACGAAAAGGATGCTCTGTGAGGATTGAAAGAAAACCCAAACTGCGTTACAGTAGTAGTCATAGAGATGTTATTGCTTTCTTTTTTATTCTCCCTTGTGGCTGGAATAATAGGAGCAATTAAAGAGATCAACAAATAACTGCATTATTTGCTTTGGGATTTGATTTACATACAGAAACAGCTATTCGTCTTCTTGACACATAAGTAGTTGTCTCATTGGATAGTGACGTCTCTCACCAGTGGTGACAGTAGCAGCCATAGAGATGTCATGTTCTTCTCTGTTTATTCTCCCTTGTAGCTGGAATAATAGAAATAATTAAAGAGAGCAACAAACAACTGCATTATTTGCTTTGGGATTTGATTTACATACAGAAACAGCTGTTCGTCTTCTTGACACATAAGTAGTTGTCTCATTGGATAGTGACGTCTCTCACCAGTGGTGACAGTAGCAGCCATAGAGATGTCATGTTCTTCTCTGTTTATTCTCCCTTGTGGCTGGAATAATAGAAACAATTAAAGAGAGCAACAAATAACTGCATTATTTGCTTTGGGATTTGATTTTTACATACAGAAACAGCTGTTCGTCTTCTTGACACATAAGTAGTTGTCTCATTGGATAGTGACGTCTCTCACCAGTGGTGACAGTAGCAGCCATAGAGATGTCCTTTTCTTCTCTGTTTATTCTCCCTTGTGGCTGGAATAATAGAAACAATTAAAGAGAGCAACAAACAACTGCATTATTTGCTTTGGGATTTGATTTACATACAGAAACAGCTATTCGTCTTCTTGACACATAAGTAGTTGTCTCATTGGATAGTGACGTCTCTCACCAGTGGTGACAGTAGCAGCCATAGAGATGTCATGTTCTTCTCTGTTTATTCTCCCTTGTAGCTGGAATAATAGAAATAATTAAAGAGAGCAACAAACAACTGCATTATTTGCTTTGGGATTTGATTTACATACAGAAACAACTGTTCGTCTTCTTGACACATAAGTAGTTGTCTCATTGGATAGTGACGTCTCTCACCAGTGGTGACAGTAGCAGCCATAGAGATGTCATGTTCTTCTCTGTTTATTCTCCCTTGTGGCTGGAATAATAGAAACAATTAAAGAGAGCAACAAATAACTGCATTATTTGCTTTGGGATTTGATTTTTACATACAGAAACAGCTGTTCGTCTTCTTGACACATAAGTAGTTGTCTCATTGGATAGTGACGTCTCTCACCAGTGGTGACAGTAGCAGCCATAGAGATGTCCTTTTCTTCTCTGTTTATTCTCCCTTGTGGCTGGAATAATAGAAACAATAAAAGAGAGCAACAAACAACTGCATTATTTGCTTTGGGATTTGATTTACATACAGAAACAGCTATTCGTCTTCTTGACACATAAGTAGTTGTCTCATTGGATAGTGACGTCTCTCACCAGTGGTGACAGTAGCAGCCATAGAGATGTCCTTTTCTTCTCTGTTTATTCTCCCTTGTGGCTGGAATAATAGAAGCAATTAAAGAGAGCAACAAACAACTGCATTATTTGCTTTGGGATTTGATTTACATACAGAAACAGCTATTCGTCTTCTTGACACATAAGTAGTTGTCTCATTGGATAGTGACGTCTCTCACCAGTGGTGACAGTAGCAGCCATAGAGATGTCCTTTTCTTCTCTGTTTATTCTCCCTTAAAGCTGGAATAATAGAAACAATTAAAGAGAGCAACAAACAACTGCATTATTTGCTTTGGGATTTGATTTACATACAGAAACAGCTATTCGTCTTCTTGACACATAAGTAGTTGTCTCATTGGATAGTGACGTCTCTCACCAGTGGTGACAGTAGCAGCCATAGAGATGTCCTTTTCTTCTCTGTTTATTCTCCCTTACAGCTGGAATAATAGAAACAATTAAAGAGAGCAACAAACAACTGCATTATTTGCTTTGGGATTTGATTTACATACAGAAACAGCTATTCGTCTTCTTGACACATAAGTAGTTGTCTCATTGGATAGTGACGTCTCTCACCAGTGGTGACAGTAGCAGCCATAGAGATGTGATGTTCTTCTCTGTTTATTCTCCCTTGTGGCTGGAATAATAGAAGCAATTAAAGAGAGCAACAAATAACTGCATTATTTGCTTTGGGATTTGATTTACATACAGAAACGGCTGTTCGTCCTCTTGACACATAAGTAGTTGTCTCATTAGATAGTGACGTCTCTCACCAGTGGTGACAGTAGCAGCCATAGAGATGTCATGTTCTTCTCTGTTTATTCTCCCTTGTGGCTGGAATAATAGAAACAATTAAAGAGAGCAACAAATAACTGCATTATTTGCTTTGGGATTTGATTTTTACATAAAGAAACAGCTGTTCGTCTTCTTGACACATAAGTAGTTGTCTCATTGGATAGTGACGTCTCTCACCAGTGGTGACAGTAGCAGCTATAGAGATGTCCTTTTCTTCTCTGTTTATTCTCCCTTGTGGCTGGAATAATAGAAACAATTAAAGAGAGCAACAAATAACTGCATTATTTGCTTTGGGATTTGATTTTTACATACAGAAACGGCTGTTCGTCCTCTTGACACATAAGTAGTTGTCTCATTGGATAGTGACGTCTCTCACCAGTGGTGACAGTAGCAGCCATAGAGATGTCCTTTTCTTCTCTGTTTATTCTCCCTTGTGGCTGGTATAATAGAAACAATTAAAGAGAGCAACAAATAACTGCATTATTTGCTTTGGGATTTGATTTACATACAGAAACGGCTGTTCGTCTTCTTGACATTTAAGTAGTTGTCTCATTGGATAGTGACGTCTCTCACCAGTGGTCAGAGTAGCAGCCATAGAGATGTCATTTTCTTCTCTGTTTATTCTCCCTTGTGGCTGGAATAATAGAAGCAATTAAAGAGAGCTACAAATAACTGCATTATTTGCTTTGGGATTTGATTTACATACAGAAACGGCTGTTCGTTCTCTTGACACATAAGTAGTTGTCTCATTAGATAGTGACGTCTCTCACCAGTGGTGACAGTAGCAGCCATAGAGATGTAATGTTCTTCTCTGTTTATTCTCCCTTGTGGCTGGAATAATAGAAGCAATTAAAGAGAGCAACAAATAACTGCATTATTTGCTTTGGGATTTGATTTACATACAGAAACGGCTGTTCGTCCTCTTGACACATAAGTAGTTGTCTCATTGGATAGTGACGTCTCTCACCAGTGGTGACAGTAGCAGCCATAGAGATGTCATGTTCTTCTCTGTTTATTCTCCCTTGTGGCTGGAATAATAGAAACAATTAAAGAGAGCAAAAAATAACCGCATTATTTGCTTTGAGATTTGATTTACATACAGAAGCGGCTGTTCGTCTTCTTGACACATAAGTAGTTGTCTCATTGGATAGTGACGTCTCTCACCAGTGGTGACAGTAGCAGCCATAGAGATGTCCTTTTCTTCTCTGTTTATTCTCCCTTACAGCTGGAATAATAGAAGCAATTAAAGAGAGCAACAAACAACTGCATTATTTGCTTTGGGATTTGATTTACATACAGAAACAGCTATTCGTCTTCTTGACACATAAGTAGTTGTCTCATTGGATAGTGACGTCTCTCACCAGTGGTGACAGTAGCAGCCATAAAGATGGCCTTTTCTTCTCTGTTTATTCTCCCTTACAGCTGGAATAATAGAAACAATTAAAGAGAGCAACAAACAACTGCATTATTTGCTTTGGGATTTGATTTACATACAGAAACAGCTATTCGTCTTCTTGACACATAAGTAGTTGTCGCATTGGATAGTGACGTCTCTCACCAGTGGTGACAGTAGCAGCCATAGAGATGTGATGTTCTTCTCTGTTTATTCTCCCTTGTGGCTGGAATAATAGAAGCAATTAAAGAGAGCAACAAATAACTGCATTATTTGCTTTGGGATTTGATTTACATACAGAAACGGCTGTTCGTCCTCTTGACACATAAGTAGTTGTCTCATTGGATAGTGACGTCTCTCACCAGTGGTGACAGTAGCAGCCATAGAGATGTCATTTTCTTCTCTTTTTATTCTCCCTTGTGGCTGGAATAATAGAAACATTTAAAGAGAGCAACAAATAACTGCATTATTTGCTTTGGGATTTGATTTTACATACAGAAGCGGCTGTTCGTCTTCTTGACACATAAGTAGTTGTCTCATTGGATAGTGACGTCTCTCACAAGTGGTGAGAGTAGCAGCCATAGAGATGTCCTTTTCTTCTTTGTTTACTCTCCCTTGTGGCTGAATAATAGAAACAATTAAAGAGAGCAACAAATAACTGCATTATTTGCTTTGGGATTTGATTTTTACATACAGAAACAGCTGTTCGTCTTCTTGACACATAAGTAGTTGTTTCATTGGATAGTGACGTCTCTCACCAGTGGTGACAGTAGCAGCCATAGAGATGTCATGTTCTTCTCTGTTTATTCTCCCTTGTGGCTGGAATAATAGAAACAATTAAAGAGAGCAAAAAACAACTGCATTATTTGCTTTGAGATTTGATTTACATACAGAAACAGCTATTCGTCTTCTTGACACGTAAGTAGTTGTCTCATTGGATAGTGACGTCTCTCACCAGTGGTGACAGTAGCAGCCATAGAGATGTCATGTTCTTCTCTGTTTATTCTCCCTTGTGGCTGGAATAATAGAAACAATTAAAGAGAGCAAAAAACAACTGCATTATTTGCTTTGAGATTTGATTTACATACAGAAACAGCTATTCGTCTTCTTGACACATGAGTAGTTGTCTCATTGGATAGTGACGTCTCTCACCAGTGGTGACAGTAGCAGCCATAGAGATGTCATGTTCTTCTCTGTTTATTCTCCCTTGTGGCTGGTATAATAGAAACAATTAAAGAGAGCAACAAATAACTGCATTATTTGCTTTGGGATTTGATTTTTACATACAGAAACAGCTGTTCGTCTTCTTAACACATAAGTAGTTGTCTCATTGGATAGTGACGTCTCTCACCAGTGGTGACAGTAGCAGCCATAGAGATGTCATGTTCTTCTCTGTTTATTCTCCCTTGTGGCTGGAATAATAGAAACAATTAAAGAGAGCAACAAATAACTGCATTATTTGCTTTGGGATTTGATTTACATACAGAAACGGCTGTTCGTCTTTTTGACACATAAGTAGTTGTCTCATTGGATAGTGACGTCTCTCATCAGTGGTGACAGTAGCAGCCATAGAGATGTAATGTTCTTCTCTATTTATTCTCCCTTGTGGCTGGAATAATAGAAACAATTAAAGAGAGCAAAAAACAACTGCATTATTTGCTTTGGGATTTGATTTACATACAGAAACAGCTGTTCGTCTTCTTGACACATAAGTAGTTGTCTCATTGGATAGTGACGTCTCTCACCAGTGGTGACAGTAGCAGCTATAGATATGTCATGTTCTTCTCTGTTTATTCTCCCTTGTGGCGTGAATAATAGAAACAATTAAAGAAGGCAACAAATAACTGCATTATTTGCTCTGAGATTTTATTTACTCTTACAATAATTTGCAACAAGCACATCAAGACGAACTGCATCTTCCTGTTCAAATCCCAGTAGTGTTGAGAAAAACTCAAACGCCCATCCAATCACTTTGATGCCTTATTTCCTAGTTTTTTTTTTGCCATGACGTCATATCTCGCCACATAGTCATAATTCTAAACTTTTAATTTCTAAATGGAATTTTCCACTCTCTGCCTAGTTTTAACCTTATATGGAAAATACTGTCCTTAACATTATTTTCACAACCCCACATGTAAATATTGCCATATAAATATGTAAATACCAAATGAGGAAGGCATTGTATAAATGTAGTATTGTCAAAGGAAGAATGCAACTAAGAATTACTGCTCTCACAGAAAATAATGAATTTGTGCCATTACATTGGACATACCACTCAAAGGTTTATAAACAGCACTTACCACTAAATATAAGACAGCAGAAATCTCTTCCTACTTCCCGTTTTCCCGCTCAACCAGTTGATACAGCCGTTAGTCAACATTTTATACATAATACTAATTATTCATCTGACAATGGTTTTAAAATTCTTAGCACTAGCCATTCTTCATTCCATCTCAGTTTTGGAATCTACTTATATCAATATACTACTATTATAATATATTCCAATATTATAAAATAATAATATATTATCTATTAAGTTTTAGTATTTACTCAATTTGTAAGTAGAGCTTAATAGTAGTATAAAAATATACCTATGGCAAGTAAGCTATACAGAAAAGTTTACAAAAGTGAATGGTATATTTCATTCCTGGGGTAAATAATCAGGCTGATTTGCAATCAACCTGATCTTTAAAATTTAAATACAGGAAAAAAAAAATATATATATATATATATATATATATATATATATATATATATATATATATATATATATAAGCTATAATAAAATGCTAGTACAAGTATCATTGCCAACAAAACATTCATTTCGATTATTAAAACTAAGGCAGTGGTTTTCCATTGCTGCGATAGCTGAGGTCATCAAAGCCGACAAGAGCAAGGGTCAAGCTAAGGTACAATTCATGAGTGCCAATTTCAAAGCAAGCCATTCACATTGGAAAGAGTGGCATAACACAATCTTCCTATTCACCAAACAAAACTGAGCTTGGTAAATTTCTAGAAGATCAAATCCTTTTTTTTTCTAAATAGAAAAGGGGGGGGGGTCATAAATTCAATCTTCTTTTTGGAGTCAACCTTTAAATTAAGTTTTAACATTTTCAATTTATGTTTTAAATCATAACATATTTTCTTTTATATTTTTAATACAATAAAATATTGTTGACTTGAAATAAATTTTTAAAAAAACAAAATTTCTATGAGCAAATTTTTTTTTAAGAACTTTCCATCTGTGGAACACAATATCACAGGGCTGCTTCCCCGCTGACTACATGGTCGTTTTCAAGTCTAATCTTAACTAATTCTTGTTCATTCGTCCCCTTAAATAATCAAATTCTGCCCAGTTTTAACCATAGTTACCAATCCTTGCGGTGTTACTCACTGTCCACCTGACAAACTCATAAGCCCTTATCTTCGAGTGGCCTTTGGGCATTGATAAGCTCTCAGTCGTTAGCACATAACATTATATGTATATATATATATATATATACACTAGCACCAATGTGCTTCTTCTGATCACATATTTTTGCTAGGCTGGGAAGATGATATCATGATGAACTAACATATAATAAACCGACCCCCAAAGGAGAAGGTCATGACTGAGAGTATGATATCATGATGAACGAACATTACCCCCTCATCAAAAAAGGAGAAGTTAATGCTTGGAAGGATGATATCATGACAACAGAATTAATAGTACATTAACCCCCCTCCCCAAAAGACAAGGAGAATGTAGTAGCTTGGAGGGTAAGATGGTCTCATGACAACAGAACAGATACTACACATTACCCCCCCCCCCCCCTCCCACAAAGGAGGATGTGTAGCAGTTGCATGACAGATCTACTTTGTTTATATGTACACGCAATATCTTGTGTTATGTTCAGTTGTGATTAGGCTTGGTACATGCGCAGTAACGTCTAGACTTATATAAGTGCGTAGGCGTGAGAACACCACTTCACAGACGCAAACAAATCAATGCGCACTCAGCAAGTTAGTACGAAAGACAATTTAGTCCCCGATTTTGTGATGTTCTCGTCTTGCACCAGAAGCAACCAGGAACTCCAGGACACCACATTCTGTTATCGACGAAAGCTAGCCTACCTAACAACTCTCTTCATGTTCCAGTGATCGCTTTGAATAAAGTTGATTTATATTGTAGTAGAGATATTGGTGTTTTTCATGGAAGATGGTGACCCATTTATTATTCAATATTCAATTAGATGCGTCCAGACACGACTAACTCAACCAAGTTACTTTCTTCATCCTGACATTCTTCCAGACCCATCATCTCACAACTAAAGATGTAATATCTGGGAGGACTAGCCCCAACCGCTTCAAAAGGAGGTCATTTCTGGGAGGACGGTGTATGACAATAGAACTGATACTACACTACTCACATCCATTAAAAGATAATACAATAGATAAAATCAGATCAAGCAGAGCTATAGTAGAGTAAATTGAGACAAATGAAATAATGTTATAAATTTATTTGTCTCAAATTACTCTCTCTCTCTCTCTCTCTCTCTCTCTCTCTCTATATATATATATATATATATATATATATATATATATATATATATATATCTATATCTATATCTATATATCTATATATATATATATATATATATATCTATATCTATATCTATATATCTATATATATCTATATATATATATATATATATAAGCTCAGTCATTAGTCAACATTTTATACATAATCCTAATTATTCATCTGACAATGGTTTTAAAATTCTTAGCACTACCCATTCTTCATTCCATCTCAGTTTTGGAATCTACTTATATCAATATACTACTATTATAATATATTCCAATATTATGAAATAATAATATATTATCTATATATTTTTAGTATTTACTCAATTTGTAAGTAGAGCTTAATAGTTGTATAAAAACATACTTATGGCAAGTAAGCTATGCAGAAAAGTTTATAAAAGTGAATGGTATATATTCATTTCCAGGGTAAATGATCAGGCTGATTTGCAATCAAACTGATCTTTAAAATTTAAATACAGGAATATATATATATATATATATATATATATATATATATATATATATATATATATATATATATATATATATTCCAGTATTTAAATTTTTTTTCTGTTTGTCTTTTTTCACACATCTTGTCTTTCACAGCATTTCATTTTAATGAGATATCGTGCATTTTACCCTCATATATATATATATATATATATATATATTAAAGAAAGAAAGAAAGATGAAGATAAAGAATTGTACATAAATTAATACAAATTTTATTACATCGAAAGTTCAAATGCAAGTTGAAAATTCAAAGTTCAATTGATATAAATACCATATTACCAGATTTATCCTCTGACGAGAAGAGTTTTATCTTTGAAAAACCATGGTTTAAGGATTAATGTAACTCCTTGCATCTGAACCTTCGATGTAATAAAATTTGTATTAATTTATGTACAATTCTTTATCTTCATCTTTCTTTCTTTAATATTGATTGCTCTACTCAACGTATTGAGCTTTATTTTATCAGGATAGATCACTACGATATTTCGCTTATCGTTAATTCTATTATCATTAGTATATATATATATATATATGTATAAAAAAATAATATGAAAAATATATAAATGTTTATATCTCTTCTCTATTTATTTCTTATTTGTTCACGTATAAGAATACGAAATGTCTTTTAAAAAATATTTTTTCTAAAAGAACAGAATTTTCGGCAGTTCCTTCGACCTTCTTCAGTGTATGTGTGTGTGTACGGTGGGTACTTGTAGCAGTAGATTACAGCTAATGAGATGAAGAAATGTTTACATGTGACTCGTGTGTGTCCTTTATATATATAATCGTAAACATATATATACACCTATATATTTTGAAAATTCCTTTGACGCCAGGGGGTAGTTTGTAGATCAGAGTTTGTTCAGGTGTAAAAAATTGCGAAATATGGCTAAATCGAGACCCCAACTCTGTCAGGAGTCAAAAAAGATTATAACCTTGTTCGCAAGAACTCTAAAAAATGTAACAATCAATAGAACTCTCACGAACTTTCCAAATCAGAACTTTCCAAATCACAGAAGGGAGAAATGCTGCTAAATAATCAGTAATCGACAAATATGCAAATTACTCCCTTCCGGTAGGCGGTATAAAAACAAAGCCAAGATCATTACTAGGTGTAATGAGTTAGTCAAAAGGATAGAATAGAATGAGTTTAAGAAGACTGAGTTTGCTTGAAGAAGCTTTATTCGACAAAGATCTATGCAGGGATCGAATCTCTACGAGAAAACAATGGCTGACTAAAAAAGAAAGAGTGATCAAGGGAAGTAATTCACTTCCAAAGCATAGAAGGGGATAGAAGAGTTCTCTTTTCATAACACTAGGTTTAGACTCTGAGCAAGCCAAAAGGAACCCAGCCCTCCTCCGATCATCAGCAACCCCATGACACGTAAGCCATTTAACTTATTTTTCTCACACACTCCCGAGAAACAAAAACAAAAAACAAAAACTTAGAGAAAAATAAGGGAAACTATCAATTAACCCTGACAGGGGATAAACAGCTGCTAGACCTTGTCATGGGCCACCTGGTGGCAACAGTAGTTCAGGGTATCTTCATTATGTCCCCTAGTTTAAACTCTACTGTCAGATGCAGTTTGAGGTCTTACCCAGGACTGACAAATTAATGTGGGAAATAAGCTGGGCCTACCTTGCCAGCTTTTTTGTGGAGCACATTCAGGGCAGTACCATTTCTGCCTCTCCGGAGGAGACACCTTCACTTTTACACACTCAAAGTGGTACCACAATCATATTTAAATCTCCCTGGGGAGAGTTGCATGTTGGATAGAGCCAAAGTTCAGCCCCATCTCCGGAGGAGAGAGGCAAATTGGTATCATCGGTAGGACTCCCAGACGAGAGAGGGAGGGGGGCAATTTCAGTCTCACTCTCGATGTTAGGGGAGACGGACTGTTCCAATAAATAAAGATGTTTTAGTGAGTGCACTCATACAGGACCATCTCCCTGTTTAATGAAGACTGATCTAATGACACCGTCACCTCAAACAATTCCAAAACGGTTCAAGTATCCAAAAAGGTCTAGGTTTGAGAGGTCTTTTCACAATAACCACATCATTGACCTTAAGTCGGTTTCTAAATGGCACTTGAGACTGTCCGAAAGACTTTTCTCTAAGACTCAGGAGATATTCTTCCGACCAAACATCCTGGAACTCGTTCAACCAAACGTTTCCTTGCTCTATCGATTCTATTAACCTCCGACTAGGATGAAAAGAAGACGAAGGATCACTTTCTTCTAAGTGTAATAGCAATCCAGGGTTTTTATTGGGTCTCAGAAACATGTTGGGAATAATGGCCTCCAATTCTCTGTCTGCTGCTTCACAAAAGACAATTATTTACTACCCTCTCAATTATTTACTACCCTCTCAATTATTTACTACCCTCTCAATATCAGAAATGATAGTCGGAAGAGAAAAGTAGTTCCCATTTCCCCTGCCGATAACCTTGTATAGGCAAGTCTTTATAGTCTGGATACATCTCTCCCAAGCTCCACCAAAACAAGGAGAAAATAATGGAATGGTCTTAAGTTTAATATGGCATGTGCCAAATTTCTCCTGGTACTCGTGGTATAGTAAAAGACAACTGAACAACTTGCTACAGGAAGGTCTTGGCATTGTCACAAAGATGAAGGAATGCCAAACAGGTTGGTAAAGCGAACTACTTACTTATTATTTGTACTTGTTTTGGCTTGCACCTTTTAGGTTGAGTCAACCCCTTGATTCGCACCGTCATGGATAAATCCTGCCCCTTGCATTTGGTTGAGCGTTAAGTCTACAGGAGCCACTCCTTCTTCCATCAATGTACACAATGAGGGCCAATAAGGGAAGTGAGATCGGCCTTGACTGTGTCTAATCAAGTCTTCAGCTGACCACCATGGCGGCAGCCCCAATGTTGAAGGGGTTGGGGATTGAGAACATTCCTGAACATAGTTGTATCAGGACGTCTGCAAACGTGCCCGAACCATCACAGGTGGTTTCGTTTCAGAACCCCTTCAATAGGTTGAATGTTTCACCGCGAATGGATGACAGGATTGGGAACTCAGTCCGGCAGGGTGAGTCGTAGGATCCTCTGCAGACACCAGCAGTCAAAAACACCTATCCGGCAAATATCCACGGCTCAGAGCGAACTAAAGCCTTAAAAGCAAACTGAAAGAAGGATAAAATGCTCATATTGGGCGCCACCTCAATATGCACCACTTGTACACATAGGTGAAGAGGAGTAGGTACATCTTTTTTTGAAAGGTTCCCTCTCTAACCCAGATGTGTCTGGTGAAGTCCATTCCAGTGTTCTTAAAGGGCACGTCAAACCCTACACATGAAAGGGGTAGGCTGGTAAAATTTGGAGGCAATACTTGTCTGGCATTGAATCTTCTGCATAAGATGCAGGATGCTAGAGCCTTCCAGACGGCCTATCTTCCTTGGGGAAAGCAATATCTACTGCGTCTAAATTCAGTCAAGGTAGATCCAATTTCTAAGTGTGAACACCTTGAGTGGCAGTCCATAATAATCCGTTTTGAAATGTGGTGGTTCTTGCTGAGCAAAATGGAGTTTTTAACCTCGTACCCCAGATAAGGGTGTCTATTAATTCGGCTACTGGAACGTATCAATCCATCTAGATCAAGGAACAGGTTGAGATCCTGAACCAAACATGGTAGGGACTTTCCAAAGGGATCCAGAAGAAACTGAAACTCCACCGCAAATGTCTGGTGCCGCATAACCTTCATTAAATAGACCGAGGCTCTCCTTTCACCATTCTTATAAAGTCCTCGCAGTCTATCAATAAATTTATGTATCAAGGCTTTAACTCTCAACAGACGTGCAAATCCAGAAAATCGTTCCAGAGCGATGATGGAAAGATATTCTTCCTCTAAAACAACAGATACATTCACAGACTCATGTAAAATTTGTTGACTGCATCTGCTGAGACAAGGTAAATTCTGAGGTGGCCATGGTTCTCCTACACCATGTAATCAGGCAGGTCCATGGCACCAAAACTAAAGATTTGATCTAAATTTCTTTAATGATAATCCTCTGGTGATGAGGTCCGCATGGTTTTGGGTCGTGTGGATATATCTGAAGCAAGGTGTCAGGTCAAATTAGATCTCCAAGTCTTCACTCAGTTGAAGAACATTTCGTAGTCTATTCTTTGTAAAAATGTTCTTGCTGGTCATATAACTGGAAAGAACCCAGGATAACACCACCTGGGCATCTGTGGCCACGTATAATTTTGAAGGCAGGAAACCCTTGCAGCTGTTTACGATAGCAGGCAGACACTTCAGGGCAAGGTACACTGCCATCAGCTCCAGGGTAGGAAAGCTTTTACTCTTTATGGGAGTGACCTTAGCCTTAGATCAATTCTGACTGATGATCCTGCACAACATAGGCAACAAACCCATAAGCTTCCACTGAGGCATCACAGAACATAAACAATTCTCCAACCTTGTTCCGTCCGAAGGCCTGCCGATCGAAGTGAATAAGATTCAGCCCACAGAGATTTGAGACTTGAACTCTTTTGGGACACGTTCGTCCCATCCTGACCCATGCTTCTACAATTCACCAATGAGAACTCGACTCTGCAACTTCACCGCAATGCAGAGAGACAGGGGGTCAAACAATTTGGCTGCTTCGGATATGATCCATCCTTTGGTTGATGCATTGGAATTGGGTTCAACAGGGGCAACACAATTTTTTTCCAAAAGGGATTGTACAGATAGCCCAAAACTTTCGTTTGTATTTTACGACTAATTATGAAATAGCATTTCGTGAGAATGTCCCGCGTAATTGGTTTGTCTAAAAGGACACTTATAGATGCCCCTACGTATATCTGTCCGTAAAGATTGAACAGGCCCGTCTTAAGACTGTCCATTTGTGTTTTCAATTTTACTTGAATTTTGCTTTTCATGACAAATGTTGTTATTTATATGTCATTCTTAATTTTTTGCTGGGGCAATCAATTACTTTTTATCTTATTTCATTTAAAAGATTATTAAGAATGATTTCCATTTAGATTGATTAAAGATTTTGATTGAATCAACGCAAATCTGTGGATATCGATGAGAGCAAAAAAAACCTAGTAATTTCTAATTGATTGATCGCTCGATTAAAACAACCAATTTGTATTTCAAGAAACGTTGTCTCGCTTTTACGTCGTGGTCCATCTAGTCTCTAAGGGAAAGACAAGTAGAGTTACATGACTGCAGCTCAAATCCACCTTTCTGTAATCGCTCTCTGGATAGAGAATATAAATCTTCCAGCTTTCCCGGATTCGACTCAAAGTGGTCCATGTAAAAATGATCGTCCATCATGGTTCTACACGTGGAATTTTAGTATACAGACAAGGATAAAAGGTATAGAAATTAATCCAAAAATGATGGTGGTATAGCGGAAACAACGCAGCTGGTCCCCATCCTTGAGAAAGAAACAGAATCTGTTCCTATCAGCTCTAATTACAAGCAGATCATTAAAAAAGCCTTTCTGATATCTGCCAAGAGAATGTATTCATCCATCCGGAAAGATAGCAACAAGCTCAGCATGTCGCCAGTCAAATTCATGCCTGAATAGGCTGCCTCATTTAAAGAGACAGAATCACCAGTCTTCAGCCTGCAATTAAAAACGGGACATAATTTGGTTGTAGATGGGGGGGGGGGGGGCACAAAGATCTCTTCGATGATACCATCTCGCTCCTGCTGACGAAACACCTCCAAATATTTCTGATAGATCCTCATCTTATCCAAGTTTCGAACCACATTGTCCAAAATATGCAGGAATACTTCATGGTTTGATGGAACTTATCCGCATGCCAAGGCAACTGTACGTAATACTTACTGTACTTCAGGACAATAGTCTCCTGTAACTCGGCAAGAGGGTCCATATTTGTGGCTTCAGATTTCAAAACGAAACATTTAAACGATTTAACTGGAGCAGTATGACACAGTATAAAGTGGAAAGGAATACGAGCACTCTCAACAGGGGATCATTCTTGCTTGAATTGAAAAGGCCCACCCCTGCAGACATGGTACAAACTGCAAGACACCCAATCATGTGATGAGATCAAGTCTAATTATACCTTTGATCGAAACATTATCGAAACTCAGGTCAAACCTTCCGGCAAGGGACTAGTTGGCTTCCCGAAAATTATCCCACAGAGAATCCAACTGGGGTATGTGGATTGACAGATCTAACGTTTCATCTACCAAGGCTGGGAAAGGTTACGAATGGCCAATGCCTAAATCAGTATTCAAAATCACCTGAAATCGCCTCTCACATTCTTCCAGCAGCATAAACAACTTTAGGTCACAGTCAAGTCTGAAAGATTCCAAGCATTCCAAGAGTTTTAATACTTGTCCTGATAAATATGTGTGTCTGCTCTCAGTATCCAACAGCAGAAAAGGTTTTGCCGTTTCTACCAAAGGTCACACATACTATGGGTGCTAGGTTGCATGAGCTACCTGATAGGACGTGTACTTGTAAATGTAAGTGCCTCTAGATCTTAGAGGTAGGTATTATTTACTCCTCTCCAGAAGTTAGGCACAAAGCCAGTTTTATCTTACTCCCACAAGTAAGATGTGACCCAAGGTCGGGTTGGAAAGTGAGCACTCTGACCATTAAAAATTGCCTGGGCAGCCCCGTCGGCATTCCCCGGTAGGGGCGCCTCAAGCAGTAAGCAATTAACTTACTCCTCCCCAAAAAGGGGAGGCAAAGCCTGGGAGGGTGGACCTCCTAGAACTGCACAGGACAATCCCATAGACCGGCGTAAATCAAGCCCCGAAAGGTAGGTTCCTGGAAGAACTCTGATCAACATTAACAGGACGCCGGAGCACTTCATATCCCTTGATAAGTAGTCGCTTAATGGCTTCACTGAATGGAAGACAATGAAGGTATCCTTCTCCCAGACAGCTGAATCACCTCTCCCTTCAGCTCTCGGGAAATTTAGAGAAGAGTATTTTAGCCATGAGTCGGGCTCTAGCGGAAAGATCGTCAGAGAAGTCGCAAGCAAAAGACCTTCCCAATTCACTGAGAAGTGATCCCGTTCTTAACAAAAAAAAAAACATCCATGGTCAGAGTAAGACCTTTCACGTTTGGGAAGATAGTCAATAATGTCCTGAAAAATATTATCGATAATTTCATCAACATCAAAATACTCAGTTTTAAGGATGTTGGTAATCTGGTCTTTAAAGTTGGTCACATTCAGGTGCTTGATTAATAGTAAGGGTCTGTTGGACAGGGAACATTTAAAATCTTTTTATCTCTCTGCATCATTAGCCATACCCACCACACAATTCTCAAAGTGAGACAAAAAATTACGGAATCCCATGAAGTCCCTGTTCATCTCCAGACCACTGAAGGTTAGTTCCACGATTTGGACTTGTGGAGGTTCCACCGTAAAGGAGGATATACGACTGCCTGACGGGGAAATCAGAAGCACATGGGGAGAGAGTCTGATCTGGGAAAGCATTATAACATACTGGAACTAGAACAGAAGCAATTTCTTCCATTTCTTTGTGGAAAGTCATCTGCCCAGCCAACCAATTATCTTCTATCTCTTCTGCTTCAACTCAGGAAGATGAAGAGAGCTGTAACTTGGTTAACACAAATCTCGATTTCTGTCATGTATTATTCCTGGATTTGGCCCTGTAATACAGAGAACATCCAAGCGGTTACATCCTCTCCATGACACTTCCTCAGTCTGCTTCAAATCTTGAAGAGAGATCTGATCCAGTATGTCATCTCATCTGTCCGCCATGAAACAAAAATAGCACAACACGGCTTGTATAATATCGTGGGTAACTGTACATACCATGTCGCGCATGGAAAGGGACCCTATAGTTATCCCAGATGGGCTTTCCCAAGACCACAACCCCCATGGACCAAGTCTCGACTAATGGTCTGATGGTGCGAGCTTATTGGCACCAAACAAACTCCCACTTTGCTCTCCCCACTCTATCTAAAACCAAAATGACAATACGAATAAAAAGAAACAAATCTAAACCAGACACCCACCAAAAAACATCTTTGTTACATTAGTTACTTATATTTCTGATACCGTTCTCCTTCGACCCAGGACTGTAACCTGCTTAACTTTGTCTCTGAAAGCATAGATTCAGCACTCTCACTTGTCTCGAGTGCCCAAATACATATATTTGGAGATTTTAATGCACGTCACCATGACTGGCTTGGATTCTCCAGCTATACACAGGCAGCAGGTATCTCCACATATAGTTTCTTCATAGTGCACTCCCTCTCACAGATTCACTTTCCTGACCCATCTCCCTGATCGTGTGGACCAGTAAGCCTCACTTCTCGATCTGTTCTTGACCTCACTGCCCGAGGCTTGTGTGAAAAATGCCCATAGCCCGCTCAGGAACGCTGATCACCTTGTGGTAATGATTTATATCACCCTAAAATCTCGTCCTAAAGCTGATGAGCCGTTGCTCAAAACGACAAGATACTACAAGCAGGCTGATTTTGATTCCATCAGAGATCACATCAGAGACTCCCCATGGAGTAAAACTTATTCTCTCCCTGCTGACCAGTGTGCAAATAGGGTAACCGAATGGGTCAAAGCAGGCATTAGAGCATATTTCCCTATGTGAAAATTCTCCACTTTCTACAATGGCTCACCTCGAAATGTGCGGCTGCTATTTTCTTTTTATGGAAATCGCTCCAGACAAGGCATGAAGCCACTTGATGTAAGAAGCTAACAAGAACACATATGATTACCGCAAAGACAGGAGATGCCTATTGGCCTTAGTCTTGAAAAGACCAAGATTATAGGTAGGAGGTAAACAGTCAGCAGGGAGAGAGTTCCACAAGCCTGCAGCTGTTTGAAAGAAGCTACTGGAATAGGAAGTTATGTTACAATGAGGTATCAAAACAGTGAATTGGTGGAGACGAACGAGTCAAACGAGCTGGAACAAAAGAAGCAGGGAATTGATCACATAATTCTGAAGAACACATGCCCTGATAGTATTTATAGAAAAGACTGAGACTAGCAACATCATATTTTTGAAAAAGAGGGTGCAGAGAAGAAGAAAGGGTAGCACCAATCAAATTATAGATACGTTTCTGCACCTTATCAAGAACCCTCAAATGGGACAGAGATTCACCAGCCCAAATATGACAACAGTACTCCATACATGGTCTGATTGTAGATAGAGAATAGCCTCAGGTGTGAGAACGTGTTTCGAGCGATAGAGAAAACAGAGTTTACGAGAAACAGAAAGAGCAATGTATCTAATGTGTGAACACCAAGAACGATTTGATGAGAGTGAAAGACCAAGAAGTTTCAGAGTCGATTTCTCCTCAAGAGCAGAGTCATCCATGAGAATCTCAGGAAGAAAAAGGACACGCCTACGTTTGAAAAACACGGGCCGAGTTTTAACTGGATTAAATGAAACAATCCATTTCATACTCCATCCACAACTAAACCTAGGTCAACTTCTAGATCAGCTGCATATTTCGACTGATCCGAGGGAGATGGACGAGAAGCAACTCAAGAGTATTGCTCAGAGGCAGCAAGCATTCCAACAATTCGGCTGCCATAAGTCAGCTAGGAATAGACATAAATTTATAGCGTCAATAAAAAATCGTAAGACTGTGATAGGTGAATTAAAAAGAAGGTATAAAGAGATGACTAGAAAACACATTCAGTCGCAGAAACTAGGTACTCGTGATTTCTGAAAAATCTTCAATAGTGTGGTGAACAATGGGAAATCAACACTTCTCCTGCTATGCAACCACAATGATGTCGTTTGCATGGCAACTAACAAGGCTGACCTACCTGCCCAGCGTTTCACCTTAAACTCCACTTTGGACTCCACAAACCACTCCTTCCCAAATTTCCCATTGCGGACTGAAGCCACACTTGATGACCTGGTCATCACCTAATCTCATGTTCGAAACATCATAAAAAACCATGACACCTCCAAAGCATGTGGGCCTGATCTTATACTAGTAATATTAATAAAGAAATGCTCTTGTTCTCTCCAAACTCTACAACAGATGCCTTGCTGAATCTTGCTTCCCTGATAGCTGGAAAATTGTCTCTGTGGTACCAGTCTTCAAGAATTCTGGGGATAGAACAGATCCTCAGAACTATCGACCAATCAGTCTACTCCCAATCTTTGCTAAAATCTTTGAATCTTTAATCAATCTAGTGATAGTCCGGCACCTAGTTAATGCTAAACTTCTTTCTGACCATTAGTATGGATTTAGACAAGCACGATCTACTGCGGATATCTTAACGGTCATCTCTGAACGCATATATCATACACCGGACAAGGCAGGTGAAGCTAGGGCAGTAGTGCTTGATATATCCAAAGCCTTTGACAAGGTCTGGCATAAAGGGCTTCTCCTAAAAATTAATTTGTATTGTATTACTGGATAAATATTTAATATAATTAGATCCTTCCTAACCAAAAGAAAGATCCAGGTTGTCCTCGATGGCCGTTCATCCAAACAACATGACATAAATGCAGGTGTACCCTAGGGATCGATCCTTGGACCTTTATTGTTCCTAATTTTCATAAACGACCTCCCTGATGATATTGTGTCTGAGATGGGTATACGTACATAGATAATAAACAAAACAAATATATATATATATATATATATATATATATATATATATATATATATATATATATATATATATATATATATAACATTATACCATTTTTGATTCGATACAATATGTTATTATTGGATTCTTCACTTATATGTATTTCTACCTTTGTAAAATAACTTGGGATTGTTTTAGTGGCTGAGCCAGTGGCATGTAGAGGGGAGGGGGATATCCAAATGGTGGGAAGAGGGCATCAAATCAGAGAGGGAAATAAGAAAGATCCAGGTTGTCCTCGATGGCCGTTCATCCAAACAACATAACATAAATGCAGATGTACCCCAGAGATGCATCTTTGGATCTTTATTGTTTCTGATTTTTATAAACGACCTCCCTGATGGCATTGTGTCTGAGATGGGTATATTTTCCGATGACACCATGCTCTATTCTTGTCATGTGGGTAAAACCGACGTGCACATATCCTATCCGAGGCAATGGCTGAATCCTTAGAAAGTGACCTCCAGTCTGTAGTGTAATGGGGTCATAAATGAATGGTAACATTTACTGCTGCTAAGTCAAATCTCCTTTCCTTCAACAACTACATGTAACCTCTTCAACCACCGATTGCCATGGCAAATAATACCCTACCTGAGAGTCCAACGTTCAAACTCCTCGGCCTAACATTCACAGGTAACATGAATTGGAACAAATACATAGAAGACATTGCCAAGGCTGCTGCAAAGAAAGTGGACTCCCTCTACCATGCTAGAAAACTTCTCACACCTGACAGTATCCTATATCTCTACAAAGCCACTATCCACCCATGCATTGAGTATTGTTGCCACATCTGGGCTGGTGCCCCATCCACTAGTCTTTCTCTCTTAGATAATGTCCAAAAAAGAGTCGCTAATCTAATAAGTCCCTCACTATCCACCAAGCTCCAGCCCTTGTCCCATCACCGATGAACTTGTAGCTCTGGTGCCCCTCGATGTAAATACACTCGACCACCTCACTGTGGAGGTCGCCAGATGCCGGAGAGCCTTCTACTCCAATAGCTTCTTTCCTCATGCTGTCATCCTTTGGAACTCCCTCCATGCTTTCTGTTTCCCCCGACTGTACGACATGCAGAAATTTAAAACTAATGTGAACAAGCATCTCGCTGCACAGCTCCCAATTAAGAATGAGCCCCTAAACTTTCAGCCTAATTCCTAGTTCCTTACGTCCATAGTGCCAACTTGCCTTGTTTGAGGTGAACAAAAAAACAAAACAAAAAAAAAACTACAGAAAAAAACAGATATTTTGCGAAATGTCAAAAATTCCAAGGGGTAGTTTGCAGATCAGAGTGGGGGCAGGTGTAAAAAGTTGAGAAATATTGCTAAATTGTTTCCCAAACTTCGTCAAGAGTCAAGTACCAAAATAGATTATAACCTTGTTCGCAACAACTCTAAAAAATGCGACAATCAATAGAACTCTTATGAATGTAACAGTCGCCAGAACTTTCCAAATCATACCGCCCCCCCCACAGAAGGGAGAGTTTGAATTACCAATTAGACACCACCCTTGAATGTCTTCTGTCTCTCTGTACAAGGGTTTGTCAGGACAACCTGACATGAGGATACTTCCCCTTACAAGTAAACCCTAACCAAATATTCAAAATAACATAGTATTCACAGCAGATATAAGATTTTCTCGATATGCCTACACCACACTGGCTTATATGAGAAATGGTGCACCTTCCCCAAGTGATGTTGCCTATAGTAACAGCACTAAGCTGGATACTCCACCAGACTAGATGAATTCTTGTCCTGGAATCCGGTAAGACTAAGAGACCACAAGAAAGATATACTATAACATAATTAACTGGTCAATTGGGAGAGGAAACTTAATGTTCTTAACTTCTTTACTAATTCAACGTTTGACAGGTATAGGAGAACTTTAATGCAATATTCGAATATCTATGTATAGAGATCAAGTGTTAGCTCCAGGAAGCGCCTCCTTGATTTCTGAGAACTTCGACTGAAGTAAATTTAAACAAAAGTGAAAAATGCTCTTAAATATGCAGTAATCGACAAATATGCTTTCGGTAGGAGGTATAAAACAAAAGCAGGATCGTTACTAGATTTAGACTTTGAGCAAGCCAAAAGGCACCCAGCCGTTTTCCGACTCCATGACACGTAAGCCATTTAACTTATTTTTCTCACAATATTTTATTACCTGCAGTAATATAATTGCGGTAATGGTCCTCTGAGGAGAAGATTTTCTTTGAAAACACATGAGTTCAGGACGCAATATCAATCCTTATTTTTGAACTTTAATAAAATCTGATTAATTTCTCATTTTATTATGTCATTCAATTAATATTATTGCTCTATACACTATATTGAGCTTTGTTTTTATCCTGATAATCTACTGGTTAAAGAAATTATTTATATCTTTAAAGTATTATCTTACTCTCTCTCTCTCTCTCTCTCTCTCTCTCTCTATATATATATATATATATATATATATATATATATAAATGTATATATATATGTATATATATGTGTGTGTATATATATGCGTATATATATATATATGTATATATATATGTGTGTGTATGTATATGTGGGTATATATATGTATACATATATATGTGTATATATATGTATATATATATATATATATATATATATATATATATATGTGTGTGCGTGTATATATATATATATATATATATATATATATATATAGTCATCCACATACAGACTGTTTCGCTGTTTCACAGCTCATCAGTGCGGCTAGACCAGTTAGTGCCTTAATTTTAAAGCTGACTTAATCAACGCTTGTTTCTCTAATCCTATTTCCCTATATACTTTAATGATGCAAAATACATGCTAAAATATTCTTTAGTTCTGAGATTGAGTTATGTTTGAAATAAATTTCATTATAACTGTGCTAATTATCCGTAATTTGTAATTAACTTAACAATTCATTCAGCTCTCACTTAGCTATTTATGTATTTTTCTCGCCCTCTCTCACTGTATGTTACTTCAACCACTCTCTTATATTTTTAATGTCTTCTCGAGAAAGAGTTATTTTCTCTTTTTAGCTAATTTACATAGTTTGTTTACACATACTGCAAACACGTATGTAAATTAGATAGCAAAATAAAAGATAATTTTTCCTTTATATGATCCTCATGGTTAATATAGAAGTAAAGAGGCTTATTATTTTTTAGTTATGCAAAAAGAATTTCATAATTTATGAATGTTCAAATGAAATCAAAGCGGAACAAATAGTGGAAGTAGTTGTGACCCAACGGGTCACAGGTACGTCTAATTACATTTATATTTTAAGACAGAATACGGTATAATTTGATTCAAGTTATGATCCCTTAGATTCCTATAAGAAAAGGATATGTAGAGTTATGGGTGTTGAGATGCTTGTTGGAGATAACCATTTTGCAGTAGCGTCGATGTGACGTTATTGATGTGACTGGCCTTGTTCGATAAAAAAAGAGGGTCACTAGGTTCCAGTTAAAAAGAAAAACATCTTTTATACAATTTATTTTTATTTCATTAACTTTATTTAACAGTTTCATCAACACAGGAACACAAGCATATAATACAACTTGGTTTGTCCGGCATGTATTAGAGAAAATGAATGGAGTCCAGGTATTTGTCTCACGACTCATCCAAGAGGCAAGCCAGGAAATATCACGTCTGTTCACATTGTCATCTCGCCTGGAACTCTTCATATTTGGGTGCGGAAGCAGGCCTGGGCGAAAATTGACAGAAAGAGGCGCATGCCCAATGTATTACTACGCAGATTGGACATGCCTGTGTTATCCGAGTGAACCACATACCAGTGATTACATGTTAGTACAAAAGAAAGTAGATCTCACTCATGCAACTGCTATAGATTGAAACGAATCTATAATTGATAAAAGAAAGACAGCAGACACATGGGTTTCATTAAGAACAGACAATTTATTGGAACAACCAATGAATAAAGAAAAGAAAAAGAGATAATTTTTGTTTTTTGTACGTGTATGCAAAGAGTACGGCATTCAATAAGGAATTTGGATATCATGTTTTCTTATATCAATAGAATTCGAATGATGCTTATCTGATTTCTCAGGTCAATAGTTCCATATTATACTTGAGAATTAAATCTGGTAATTTCCCGATGAAACTGTTCAACAAATTTAAAAATATTAACCATCCAAGTCCACATACAGTCGTCCAATGAAATTCAGGTAGCCTATGGCGAGCAAATTCCATTTGAAGTCATAAAATTTAAATTCTCGAATCCTTTAATCAAAATACAGGGCGTTCGTAAAATCTGGACACAGGATAATTCACCATGGCAACATTCTGGCAACCTAGATGTTGACTTGAATAATCAGACCCTTCTTTGTCAGAATTAGGTATTGTTTGGCTTGGTTCTAGGGGTACACACTCCCAGACGTTATCTCCTCCTTTGGGAAGAGGGTTGGTTTATTGCCGATCACCAGGGAATGCCTAAGGGTCTGTTGTTAGCTATTTTGCACCCGATCAGAATGTCCCCTTGGGGGAGCTGATTTTCCTCACTTTCAAGCCTTGTGCCACATCTTGTTGCAGTGGGAAGCAAGTAAATCCCAAACTATTTCTTTTTTTACAAATCTGTCCAGACTTTACGGACACCCTGTATATCCATATTTGACAGAGATCACTGTTTGTACCTCATTTTTGATTTCAATAAATATTCAATTAATAGTCAATAAAAAATAATAATTTAATGTGCAAGTTATGTAGACGCAAGAAAAACATACACACACACAGACACACACACACACACATGAAGTAGTCTCATAATTTTATTGATATAACTACAGTGGTACCTCGAACAAAGCCGCCCATGAACACATTTTTCAAACAGATTTCATATTCACTTACGAACAATGTATTGATGTAAGTGTAGAATGCTTCTTAAATCTATATGCACGAAATTGAATCAAATAAAAAAAGACTGTATAACAACAGACGAAAGTGAATTTATTTCAATGGGTAAAGTATTACCGTTTGGTAAAGTAACAAAATATTGGACAGTGTCCAGAAAGGAAAATAAGAGAAGCGTCAACGTCGTGGCTGCTGCTGGAACAATAGTCAGGCAGGAGAGAGCTGTTTCCTCGATCGCGTCTCGTTTCTCTCTGCCGATCTCGTCCCAAGACTAAACTGTCAAAGTAGTCCGTTTGGGGACAGCTAGAAAATCATACGCCCTGCAAGCTGATTGGTCAGTGTATGACCAACTTGCCTACAGGGGACAAGCAGAAATAGGTCATATGTCCGACCGCTACATAAGAACTCGCAAACACAGCAGGTTTTTGTGGTGCATGTGCATCTCATGGAGCATCAGTTGTACTCAGATTTGCATAGTGTAAACATTCGCACACTGATAAACAGGACATCAACCATCTGTACGTAAAAAACAAAGATGGCTAACTTACTTTTCAGTGAAATGGGTTCTTTTTTGATAATTTATTTTTATTAAATTAAATCATTATTTTATCTTTTCCCTGAGCAATGCCAAAACATGGCTATATCCTATTTTAATCGCCTAAATTATTTACAGTGAAATGGGTTCTTTTCGGATTTCCTTTTTTCAGAATTAACACTAATATTTTTTTTTATTAAATGAAATCATTATTTTATATTCACCAAAACATGGCGAAATCCTATTTCAATCAGCTAAATTACTTACAGTGACATGAGTTATTTTCTGCTTTTTTATCAGAATTGCTACTCTAATGGCTAAGATCAAAGTGTAGTATCTGTTCCGATGGATACTGCACCCCATAGACTGGTATTGTCTTGGCCTTCGGGGCTTGATTTACGCTGGTCTATGGGACAGTCCTGTGCAGTTTTAGGAGATCCACCCTCCCAGGCTTCGCCTCCCCTCTTTGGGGAGGAGTAAGTTTATTGCTTACTGTCTGAGGCGTCTCTACCGGGGAATGCCGACGGGGCTGCCCAGGCAATTTTTAAACCCCACTTTCTCGACCCGACCTTGGGTCACATCTTACTTGTGGGAGTAAGATAAAAACTGGCCTTGTGCCTAACTCCTGGAGAGGAGTAAATCAATACTCTAATGTTTTTTTTAATTAAATCATTATTTTATATCCCCCCCCCCCAGACAATGCCGGAACACGGGTCCTGCTAGTATCTTAATATAAATGAATCGCTGCTGCTGATATTTTCTATTACTTCAGCTAACATTGACAGCATTAATATAGTTATCATTATTTGCATTAAAATATTATTTGTTATTTATTTTTTTACTGTTATTAATATTAATATGCATATGGCACATTTTGAAACAACTCCATTCATATGTTATTTTGTTTCCCGTTATTACCAGCCTTCTTCTTATTGACCATTTTAGCTTAAAATTAAGCCAATCTTTTAAATTAGATTATTCTCCAATATTTTTTTTAAATTATTTTTTTAAACAGTGATAAATTATAATTAACTTTTAAGTGGATTAAAAAGATAGCAGAGAAAGTATCGTGGCAGGGGAGGCAACTCAGCGCAAATGAACGCAGCCATCAATCATGCGTAACCTGAATTGCATTAATATCTATAAATTAAATTAGAAATAAATCAATACTTTCCTTATATTTTATAATTGTGAATGAGCAATCCATTTGCTTTTCAGATTATTCCTATTGAAGTACAATAAAGATAATAAAGATTTAAAAATTACAACTAAATGTATGGAAAGCCATTAGGATTATAATTAGAGAAAGAATAAATTTGGATTCAGTTTTGCTCTTTTTAAAATACACTAATAGTTACAGGACCCCATTTGGGGAGATTTTTAGCTAGCTCCCCCCCCCCCCCCCCCCCAGCTAATTGCTAAGATGTGTTGATAGTTTAGTTTGTCTGTTTTAGAGCGTATCAACTCTTTTTCAACGATTATGCAATATAGTTAACAAATAAAAACGAGGTGAAAAAAAAACAACAACAAAAAAATAGACAACAAATAACTGTTACCAAACGCAAGAAAATTTACTTTTCTACTTACCTGTATAATTTTCACATGTGTTTACTGATTGTAATATTTATTATCTATGGATTTTTTATAGTTAAAAGTTGGGCGCCATGTTGGAATATGACTCGAACGATAGATTAAAAAATCTATCGTTCGAGTCATATTCCAACATGGCGCCCAACTTTTTGAGAAGCTGATTGCTAATTTCAGACTTAAAAGATAATAATAACCCCTTTTTTTACCATCTTTTAAGCCGGAAATTAGCTTCCAAAATCTCAGGCGCTATGTTGGAATATGACTCAAACAATAGATTAAAAGTGACGATAACAAATTCATAGATATTAAATCTAACAATCAGTAAACACATGTGAAAATTATGCAAGTAAGTAGGAAAGTAAATTTTCTTGCGTTTGGTAACAGTTATTTTTTGTTTATTTGTTTTTTTCACCCCCCCCCCCCTTTTCTTATTAACTATACTGCACAATTGCCTCTTTTTCTTTTTTTACTAATGAGTTACCACTTATCAAGGCCAAAAACCATTCGAGGATAAGGGTTAATGAGATGTATGAATTGACAGCTGAATGCCGATAGTAAACCCGAAGGACCACTTACTACTCGCATCTTCTTTTATTTAAAATTTTTTTTTTTTTTACTGATGAATCATCACTTATCAAGGTTAAAAACTGCTCAAGGATAATATTAATGAGATAGATAGGTTATTAGTTGAATGAGGAAGAATATTATAAGAAGATTGAAAATGATGAATAACATCATCATCCTCCTCCTCCTCCTCCTCCTCCTCATCATCATCATCATCATCATCATCATCATCATCATCGGTTTAACGTCCGTTTTACATGCTGGCATGCGCTGGATGGCTTTTAGAAAATGACATCCAAACTAACCTATCTCTGACCAGGTCTTTATTTATTCCTTCTTTCTCTCAAGTCTATTTTATCACTTCCTCCCGTGTGTTCCTTGGCCTTCCTCTGTGAACTAAACTTACTACCTCAACTGCTGTGATACTATGGACTATGGGGGGTAGAGGGGGAAATGATTCACGGGAGGTAGGATGGGTGGAAAGACAATAGGGGTAAAAGATTCACCAACTCATGCAAAGACGATAGGGAAATAGGATGGGTAATCAACAAGGAGTGGCATGGGAGTGGTCACTTTCTATTGTTCAGAGACAGTATGTTAGTTTACGGAACAGTTGACAAGTTGATGTCTCGGAGAGAAGACATTCAGTTTGGACTCAACCTCGAGAAAGAGCAGATCGGGCCGACCCGAGATGAGCTGACGACTTCTTGGCGATCGCCGAGAGTACAGCACTGGTTTACAAGTTTAGAAAAATAAGCAACGCAACTCACAAGAAAAACACAAACTCAGATACATTGTGTATAAGTCAGTTGAAACTGGGTGTGTGTAACACCGTTGTGGACTGCCGAGGCCCCCATTGTCGATACCCGAAGTCGTCAGCTCATCTCGAGTCTGCGTGATCTGCTCTCTCTGTATTTTAATGTTGTCAGTTCTAGTCTCCATGTTTCCATTGCTTTCTTAATAAGATTAATAATCCTGTCGGGTATTTTGTATGTTTTTAAACATTCAATTATCCATACTTGAGGGATTCTGTCATAAACTTTTTTGTAGTCAATCCATGCCATGGATATGTTCTTTTTTCTGCTTTTTACCTCCTTCAGGATCTTTTGATCTATGTATAGCAGATCATGTGCCCCTCTTTTCTCTTTCTGGCATCCTTTTTATTCCTCGAAAAACAGTCCACACTTGTTCAGGGAATGGTAGATTTGTTCTCTCAGTTGTGCCATTAGGATTTTCCATATTGTTTGTAAACAGGTTATTGGTCTGTAGTTGCTTGGGATCGTTCTCCTTTTTGGCATCTTTTTGTATTAGTGTTGTCCTTCCTTTGGTCATCCACTCTCTGGTACATCTGTTTTGTGAATACATCCTCTCAGTTTATGCGCTAGTCTTTCATATAGGATTGTGAATTTTTAAAACCAGTATGCATGTATTCCGTCGTGGTGCTTTCTTCAATTTCCTGTAGTTCATCTTTCATGTTTTTCCGCCACTTAGCATTTTTGTTGTGCTTTTTAGGCTTTCCTCATATTTTGCTCCATAAGTGTTTTGTCTCTGTCGGGTCCAGTTGTTCTGTTGTTATTTGTTCTCCGTTTACGTTTTTGTAAAACTGGCTTTCATTGTTTTCAAAGGTCCTGTTCTGTTTGTACTGTTCCGATTTGTATCTGTATCGTCTCAATCTTCCTTCTTTTGCTGCTATCTTTTGGTTTCATGTTTCTTATTTAGTCTTTCCTTGTGAACCAGATTCCTGCTCTTCCATCGTTTCCTATTTTCTTTCATTCTGTTTACGATTTTAGCTTCTTTGCGAAATGTGATAATCTGAGTTTCCAGTCTGATTTCCCATCCAGGCTTTGCCGGTCCATTCTTTTGCCAGTCTTTTTTTCTTTTTTTAGTTTCATACTTATTGATTTTGCCCCCGCATATATCAAGTTGTTTAGGTCTGTGATAGTGTCTGTTGAGATGCACGCGAGTACTCTGTTTACTTCCTCTGTTTCAAATTTTAACTTCTTCCAATCGTCGTTCCTTAGAGAGAGGAGTTTTGTTTTTCCTCGAACATGAACCGTTTGATGTTTTCCACTTCTCTTGCTTCTTCCTCAGTTAGTTCTGTGGTTTCGTAATCTTTGCCCTGTTCAGTTTCAGCGTTTATGTTTTGCCCGTCTCCTTCCTGGGTGTTTTCGTTAAATGGTGTTTCTTGATCTGTCACGCCATTTATCTTTTATTTGATTTCCGTTAATTTCATCTCAGAGAACCACCCTCTCTTAAGTATCTATTTTGCTTGATCTGCTATTCTTTGTTCCGTTGTATGGTAGTCAGTACACATGTCTCATAGACTTTCATTCGTTTCTATGGGGTAGCGGCTTTTGTAGTAGCATCCCATTCCCAATCTATTCTCTTTTATGGTCCATTTTTTCTATAGCTTTTTGGTTTGTTCTTTTCATTCCTGCTTTCTTGTGTTTGGTCCGAGTCCTTGTCATACCTGGAATTAGACAGGTTACTTACCTGTTTTTGTCCATGATCTTGTTCCTGAAATTAAAGGAGCCAAAATTCACAGGATGCGAGCCAGGTCCCCCATATTGGCCATCAAGGGAGCACCTGCCCATCATGACACTCAGATCTTTCTTCTGAGTCCCACAGCGTTTATTTGTATTTGTAGGCATTTATCATGGTTGGGTGTTTGTGGCAACACCAGGCCCAGGCTTAGTTTAACTGTGATCCTGTCACAGGGATAGTGTTTCTCTCATTTTCATGAAGGTCAAGGTGCACTACCACACATACATGAAAAGAACTTTTAATAAAAAATTATATATATATATATATATATATATATATATATATATATATATATATATTTGCTTAATTACTTAGTATAAGTTTTCTATGATACTCTTAAATAATAATAAAAAAAAATGATAAATTCCCCTCCCATGTTTGTCTGATGAATTGATGCCTAGTTATCAAATGCTTCTTGCTCCGACTCGGCCATGATTTTAAGTGCCCAGGACTCATTATAAAATTATTATTATTATTATTATTATTATTATTATTATTATTATTATTATTATTATTATTATTAGGAAGTGGTATTTATTATTTTTTTTTTTTGTCTGCAAAATCTGTTAGGATTTAATCTAAGGTAAATCTTCTACTAATTTTAGATACAACTACGATTTCTCATAAATTATGTACTGGATTGATGATCTTTAATTAGTAAAGTATATCATTTATCTTATCCAGAGGCCCTGTATAAACATGGACTAATTTGGAGAAACTGGTCAAATCAGGTCAAGATCAGCACTATTTTTATTTAGCTTATTAAATATTTAATATTTGAGTTTAATTAAGACATCAAATGTCAATATTTTAATCTTTTATTTTAATTTTAATTTATGATCTTTAATTTTAATTTTAAATTTAATATTTAAATTTTATATATAATTCTGATTTTAATTTTTAATTTTTAATTTTTATTTTTTTAATTTTTATTTTTAAATTTAAATTTAATTTTTTAGATTCTATCTATTTTTATATATACTTCCTTTACGTACCTATTCTATTTATTTTATTATAGATTTATATATAATTTCTCTAATTCTATGGTTATAATATTCTGTTATATTTTATAATTATCTATTAACTTTATTAATAATAATAATAATATATATGTCTTATTTTATTATTGTCCTGACTATAATTAATAATTGATATTATCATATTAAATTAAATATTAAAATTATCATTATCCGTATTATTAAGTTTCTTATAGATTATTGGTCTACCGATTTATAAAATCGAGGGACCTATGTTTTGAGGCATTTCCGCCCGTCCGGATTTTTCCCCGCAACCATCCATTGAATTTCTCTGAAATTTTGCATGAAGTTGTAACTTTTGTCAGGTTAGAAAGTGACATTCTCCGATTTTTTAAAAAATCTGGTTAGCCCTCCAGGGGGTCAAAAGGCCCTGAAATGGCAAAAAATGACATTTTTTGCCCCATAACTTTTCATCCATCCATTCAATTTCTCTGAAACTTGGCCAAAATGTGGAGGCAATTGTTCCTAATAGAAAATAAGTATCGCTGACCTTGGAAAAAAGCTGGTTCGCGCCCCCAGGGGGTCAAAAGCTCCCAAAATGGCAAAAAATGACCCTTTTCTCCCATAACGTTTGATCCATCCATTCAATTTTTCTGAAACTTGGCCAAAATGTAGAGGCAATTGTTCTGGATATAAAATGAGCATCCTTGACCTCAGAAAAATTCTGGTTCGCGCCCCCAGGGGGTTAAAGGGGGGTCAAAAATGCCCCAAATTGCCCAAATTTATTGCATTTTACACTCGCCACAATCAGTCACATACAGAGGGGAACCATGCATGCGCGGCTTGTTAATAATTGATATTACCATATTAAATAAAATATTAGAATTATCATTATCTTGATTATTAAGTTTCTTATAGATTATTACTACTATTCTTAGTTTATTACTTGATTCAATTTGTTATGATACTGTAATCCATTCACTATTATTGATTTACTTTACTTTATTTTAATATTTTATTATCTTAACGTGTACTTTATTTCATATGTTTTTATTTTTTAATTATTTTTTAAATTATTTTCATCTTATTTATTTATTATTTTCAATCTACTTTATATATTTTGTATTTAAAATACTATATACTAGATATTATTATCATTATTATTATTATTATTATTATTATTATTATTATTATTATTATTATTATTATTATTATTATTATTATTATTATGTGGACTCACTAGGAGTTCTCACACAGATCATCGTCAGTGATTGCTCACCGACAACAACCAGTGGTATTTCCTGGAGTCTGAGTGACAACAAGTCTCCCCAGACTTCCAGTATTCTTCACCTCTTTTCGATAACGATGCGGTATCGCAACAGCCGCTTACCATTGATTTCTCGCTGGTAAGGACAATTGGTCTTCTCTGGGATTTGGGTGGCAATAAGCCTCCCCAAGGTCCCAGCATTCTCTGCACTTTTCCAGTGGAGGTCTGGTTTGTGCTGTCCCTCCTCGGTCTTCTCATTCTCCTCGACCCTCTACAAATATTTTGTCTGGTGTCAGCCTCGGTCGGCACCAGTTAAAAAAATAAATAAATAAATAAATAAAATAATATTTCTTTAAATTAATTTTTTAAAAAACAAAAAAAATTAAAAAATTAAAAAATTATTATTATTATTATTATTATTATTGTTATTATTATTGATTTTATAAATAAAGTGATATAAAATTATATAATAAGAGGTACTGTTATCTATAATAATTGGATATACATTTTTTTTTAATTTGATGGTTTTTTTGCTTGACTTCTATTTGTGATGTTATGAAGGGCGCTGAACAAGACTTTTTGAATGATCTAAAGTATAATACAAAATAAAATATTCCAAATCGTTTTAGAAACGATCGTATGCCAAATATTTGTTGTGTTTGAATTCTTGGAACTGAATAATGTGCTAATCTTATTTATCTCAACCTAGTTTATATATATTGTTACAAATAAATGATAGCTGAATTGAAATTAACAAAGAAATAGCGCCCCCCCACCTTTTGACTTGCCCCCCCCCCCCACACACACACACTTTACGGTCATCAATAATGAAGTTATATATGCATGTGTTTAACCGGGTCCCCCCACTTTTTAGGAGAGCCCCCCCCCCCCACACACACACACACACACTTTTATAACTGTGCCGCCGGTCCTGTAGAGGCAGACTTTTTTAAATCCCCAAGATAAAAAATGTTTGTGTAGCAGGAAACAGAGGTGGTTTGTATTATTTGTTAAGTTTAGTTTTTTCACTTAGACTTTTTTTTTGCGATAAGCAATTTTAACCACAAAATAAATTTACAAATTTGAATATGGAAGATCAGGTATCTTTTTTTAAATGAATAAAAGAAAGAAAATAAATTGTATTCCTTAAAAGAGGAAAATACTCTTCCTTGGTGTTGATTGGTCTTAAAATCAGGGTCCAGTGTTTAGATTAAACATCTTTCAATGCCATGGGGAGGCAACAAAGAAAAAATTAGACCCAATTTTGTTTTGTTATAAACAATCCTCAGGATACTGTGTTTTATAATCGGTATGAGTTTTCGGGCTGCGTTGGATTGGGAAAGAGTGAAAAATGGATACATAGATAATTTTCGTCTTACATATATACAAAAGAGTATCAGGCACACTCGGCTTTGCCCAGGAATGAATGAGACTGCTTATTTACTTCTGCTCCCACCCTGAACCTTATACTACCATTTTTATTTTTATTTTTTAATTTATATAATTTTCCACTTATAAATGAAATATAATGTTTGATCTTGATATAGGGCTTTATTTTCAATTGCATCCACGAACAGACAGATACACTACAAAAATAGTATACATTCTAAGTAGCAGTGTCCCTACATTTGCAGATATGTTATGCTTTAACAAATAGGCCAGACTGAGTTATGTCCCTTATAACTGAAGAATATTCATATACAAAATTTTATAAGTCTCATAAATGTCAGTCTCATCCCACCTCATCTACAAATCCTCGATATATACCAGAGATTCCAAAGAAGCTTTAAGAGGGGTCACGAAAAAAATTGTACTTTCAGGGTCCATGGCAAGTAGTAAGGGGTCCACATGGAAATCTGTTGACTATAAATATGTATAACAATTATATATAATAATAGTATAAAAAGAATATGATATATAGATAAACGCTGCTTTCTTTAGTTAGTGTGTATTGTAGACCACGAAGCTGCTTCCCAGCTGACTACAACATGGTTGTCTTCAAGTCTAATATAAACAAATACTTGTTCAGCCGTCCTCTTGGATAAACAATTCCTCTCAAGAAATCTTATGCCCATTTCTCTGGTAGTTTCCATTCCTCGCGTGGTGACGCTCATCGTCCAACCGGCGATCTCTTTAACCCTTATCCTCGAGTGGCCCCGGGCCTTGATAAGCGGTGATACATTAATAAAAAAAATAAAAAATAAAAAACGAAGCCAGACTGCCAGATGTATGATCACAGTGTACGTGGCACTCAATCCTCGCTATTTCTGAGTTCATGTGGGAAAATATTTCTTATCTTATGTTAAATTACAATAGTAAATGTATTTTTATGTTCATGAACACATTGTGCATATGTTAATAACCATTTTTTAGTAATATCTGAATTAAAAAAAAATTATATATGCATATATGGGGTCCACATATGATAAAATAGATGTCAGGGGGTCCACAAGCAAAATAAGGTTGGGAACATCTAATATATACTGAGAAATCATATAGTCATACCTGGCTGATGAATTTTTTTACAATTTTTTCATTTTGGGCAAAACCGTAGCCCTGCACCCCTTGCTAATTCAACAAAAAATAAAATTTAGATTCTACTTTTTTAAGCGATGACATGTAAACAGCCTGAAAAAATTGGACTGTCTTTAAAACGGCATCTGATCTGGAAGTAGCTGCTCATTGGCGCATGATAATCCGGAAGGCGGTGATCATTTTACGTTAAATTTATATGCGAAAGTGATCCCTTACTCTAAAGTTTAAAATATATTTTTTGTTTTCATTTCTTTCACGGCCTATTTTCTTTCAGGCTGTTTACATGCAATTGCCTGAAAACAAGTAGAACTCCATTGTTTAGGAAAATTAACACAGGGTGCAGGACTCTAATAATACCGACATTTTGAGTGCTGGGTCTACTGATAGCCTTTTCTGTAAAATGTTGGCCAGAGGGCAGTACATGTGGCGGACAGTCCCAGGCCGACAGTGGCTGATGTATCACTTGCAGTTGAATGCTATCTTGCAAAACTCTAATACATAAATGCCAGCAAGTGCATATAAATGAATGCTCTAAGCCCCATATTATTTTGATTTTTTAGTTTCTATAATTTCCAATTTTCAAATGTAGTCCCAGGATGCTCGCTGCTTGAGATCGGTCGACTTCTGAAGATTGCCAGTTGTTGTCCAAGTTGACATAGCGATGGGGATTCGAAGTATTTAATCATCCTCTTTCTACTATCACCAAATACTCCTACTTCACCCAATACTGCAAAGGAGAAATATATCTACACTCAAATATGTTAATTTAAAAAAAAAAAAAAAAAACAACATTGATAAAATAACCCGAGTATCCTAATCGTTTTAACCCCCCCCCCCCCCCCCCCTGATGAGAGAAGCTTGAGAAATATCAACTGGGCGATATCCCCCACAGAAGATCCAATAACGTTTACACTGCCGGAAGTGAACATCTAAACTTCCGGTTTGAGTAGATTTTTTCCAGATCAGACATCTAAGAAAGGCTGAAAAGTCCCATGCAGTCAATTTAAACCAGAATTTTTTCAAAATAGACACATCAAATCATTATTCATCCGGTTGTACAAACCCACCATTAACCAGGCTCTGTGGAGGAGGAATTTAAAAATGTTTTTAAAACGTTTTAATCCTGATCTGTCATAATAAATTTGCTAATTTTATTTTGTTTTACCACCATCGTATCATGTGCCTGAAGAAGACTCATGGAAGTCGAAAATGCTCACAACTATGGCCAGTTCTTGTTCACAGTGGGTGCAGAATGTTAGATCGCTAGTTCACCAGTCAACTATTCAGAAACTATTGACAAATGTAGTACACTGCTCGATAGCTACATTTTGTTGCATTGATAAGACTGTAAATCGACTTTGAAATCTAGTAGGTAATCTCCTCTTCTCTTTCCTACAGTCTTTTGCTCACTGAAGAAACGTTGCTAGTCTTTTTCTACTCTATCGTTATTTTCATGGTAGCTGCTCGACTGAGCTCCAATCTATGGTTTCCCCTGTTAAACATTCACAGCAAAAATTTGTCTAGCTAAAACTGCTGTAAAGAATTTTTATTTCTTCCTCTGTGTACCTAAAACGAAACAGAACTACCATGAACAAAATTTATTTCCAAGAACTTCCCATCTATGGAATACAATACCACAGGGCTGCTTTCAAGCTGACTACAACATGGTCTTTTTAAATTTTTCTTGAGCCGTCCACTTGAATAATCAAATTCTAACGATTTCACCCATCGTTTCAATCCTATCATGGTGTTGTTCATCGCTAACTGACAATTTCTTTAACACTTATCCTCGAGTAGCCTTTTGGCCTTAATAAACGGTGACACATTAGTAAAAAAAAAATTTGTTCAGAATTATTTATTCATCATTTCATAAAACAGAGTTATTTTGTTTCAATTCTTTTTTTTTTACACATAATGTAAATAATTCTCAACTTTTAAATTTCTGTTTCAATATGGTAAGCAGTATTTAATGAATTTGTGGAGAGGGGAGTTCGTATGGGTTAAATGTCGAGATGGGAGATCGCCATTTTGTACAAGTGTCTGTATCCATCTGACTTGGCTTGCTTGAGATGGTTCCAGGTAAAATACGAACATCTTCTCTCCAATAAAACCAACTTTATTTAACGTTTCATTAAAACAGGAACATAAGCATGTAAGGCAAGTTTGCTTGGCAAGCAGGCACGTATTAGAGTGGAAATGTAATTTAATCCAGGTAAGTCTCGAGTGTGAATTTGTATCTCGCCTTGGGTTTATTCCTGTCTCTTGTCACCATGATGAGAGGCAAGAAGAAATGTGCGTCCGTCTACATTGAGGTCTCGACTAGAACTGAATTATAATTGCCCATGAAATAGCACATGCAGAAGTGTTCGAATTGAATAGAAAAGCCAGTTTTAACATGCCTATTTTCGCCGACTTATTACTACACAAGAGATTGTGTGTACATACAAAAGAAATAGATCTCGGTCATGTAACTGCTACAAATTAAAAAAGAAAAAAAAGAAAGCTAAATGCACTGTTAAAACTCCAATTTTAACTTGCACTTTTATCCTAACTAATTATAGAATCTATACTACTTATAAAATACAAGTCGTGTGTGTGTGCATATGTTCTTTATAGACTTTCCCGAACTAATTGAGCTAAATTTTGAAACAAAGTTAAATCAATGGTGATAAAATGTTAAGTTCTGTTAAGCCCCAAGTTTTTTCTGATCCATAACTTACTGAAGTTTTCAGATCAATGACCTAAAAGCTCCTTGTAGTGGCCCATAAAAGCCCATGAAAATGGCAAGAATTCAATATTTCCTATGAATTTTAAAGTTGTAGAAAATGTTAGGTAATTTAATTTTTTGTTTGTTTGTGCAATAGAGAATGAGGGGTTTTGAATAAGCATAATTCTTGCATATATTTGACACTTGGGCAACGTTGGGATAGAACTACTAGTGTGTGTGTGTCTTTTTTTCTTTTTCATCTTACTTCAGTTAGTTCTCAGAGATCAAGGGGCTCCTTTCCTGGGGCTAACACTTGATTTCTTTATGAGATAAATAGATATCCGAGTATTTATTTAAGGTTCTTTTCTACTTCTCAAACCTTGAATAAGAACAACAAGTTTCCTCTCATCAATAGATCAATTAACTATGTTATACATAGTTTATTTGTCTTGTGGTCTTTGCTTGATTTTGCTGGATTCCAGGACCAAAATTCATCTGGTCTGGTGGAGTATCCAACTTAATGTCGCTACTTGTAGTAGAATCACTAGAAGAAAGTGCACCATTCCTCTTATGAGCCAGTGTATAGTCATTCTGAGATATTACTTGGACATTGAATTCTATATTATTTTGAATATTTGGTCAGGGTTTACTAGTAGGGTGAAGCATCCTCATATCAGGTTGTCCTGACAAACCCCTGTACAGAGAGACCGAAGACACTCGAGGATAGTTTCTAGTATCATTCAAACTCTTTCTTAATAGACATTCAAACTTTCTCCAGTAGACATTCAAACTCTTTCCTGCGTGTGTGTTAAGTCAGATTGTTTAAACATAATATAAGGGAAGTAACTCAGTTTTAAATACATCTTGAGTTTTTAAATATTAAAAAAATCTTATTGAATGAAGCTATGAATGAATGAGATATATTTATTTTTATATTTCAAGTATTATTATCATCATATTATAATGCATATTGTGTGTGTGTTAGTAACCGAAACAACGTCACATTATTCAAAGATATTATCTCATATTTTTAAACATTTTTTTTAAGTATGAAACATTGAGAATTATTATCTTGCTTTTTTAATTAAACATTTTTTATTATTATTATACTACGAGTCACAACTAATCAAAGCCAAAAAACACTCTAGAATAAGAGTTAATGATGATGAATACTATGAAAGGATTGAAAATCTCCACAGACCACCCACTCAAAACAACAGCCGACCTAGAAAACAGCAATTCTTCCCCCTTTTTTTTCAGAAACATTGCTCATTGAATGTTATACTTGGCCTTTTGGCTAAGATCAAAGTGTAGTATCTGTTCCGATGGATACTGCACCCCATAGACTGGTATTGTCTTGGCCTTCGGGTCTTGATTTACGCCGGTCAATGGGTCTGTCCTGTGCAGTTCTGGGAGGTCCACCTTCCCAGGCTTTGCCTCCCCTCTTTGGGGAGGAGTAAGTTTATTGCTTACTGTCTGAGGCGCCCCTACCGGGGAATGCCGACGGGGTTGCCCAGGCAATTTTTAAACCCCACTTTCCCGACCCGACCTTGGGTCACATCTTACTTGTGGGAGTAAGATAAAAACTGGCCTTGTGCCTAACTCCTGGAGAGGAGTAAATCAATACTAATAGACAAAATAGGGAGCTGGGAGGTAAGAAAGTTACAAGACTGCTGAAAGTAAACCCAAGGTCCACTTTCTACTCCCATAATACTGCTGTCACTATCTACTGACACAATGTTACAACTAATTGCACGGGAGTAAAATTCAAATTATTTTCGTTCTTTTTTTTTTTTTTTTTTTAAAGAAAATAATTTGAATTTAACTCCCGGCATGCCCGATGCTTCAGTTCTTTCTACCTACTACCGCGAATTCCATCACAGAGCGGATAAATACGTCAGACCAACAAGACGTTTCTTCTATAAACAAAACTATAAGTTTGTTTATTTAAAAAAAAATACATCTTTGAAAATGGAGTGTTTCTCCGAAATATATAAGACAACAGTAAAAAAAAAAAGTCTACTTTGCATTGTAAGGGCTTTCTATTGACACTTATTACCTATCACCAATGCTTAAAAAAAAAAAAGAACGAAAATAATTTGAATTTAACTCCCGGCATGCCCGATGCTTCAGTTCTTTCTACCTACTACCGCGAATTCCATCACAGAGCGGATAAATACGTCAGACCAACAAGACGTTTCTTCTATAAACAAAACTATAAGTTTGTTTATTTTTAAAAAAATACATCTTTGAAAATGGAGTGTTTCTCCGAAATATATAAGACAACAGTAAAAAAAAAAAAGTCTACCTTGCATTGTAAGGGCTTTCTATTGACACTTATATATATATATATATATATATATATATATATATATATATATATATATATATATATATATATATATGTATATGTATATATATATATATATATATATATATATATATATTGCGTCGGGATATCAAGTATAAAATGAAATAAAATAAAATAAATTAAAATGTAAATTCATATATAAAATATAAATATAAAGTTAAATTTCCTTTTCTTTTCTCCCCCATTTCATTCTTCTCAAATATGATCTGAGGTAAGGATCGGATTTTAACTCTGCCTGATGAGATCTCAGTTTCTAACAGCTGTTGATCAATAACATCGAAATGCCAGTGTCGCAGATTTTGTACATGTCTGTATAAATAAAAAAAAAAATGAAAATAAAAATAATCATATATATAAAAGCTCTATTTGATATTGACCACTTTTTATTAGTTGAAATTCTTTGGATTCCTATCCTGTGGATGTTTCCTATATATATATATATATATATATATATATATATATATATATATATATATATATATATATATATATATAAATAGTTATCATATAGTATATATAGTCATCATATATATATAGTTATCATATATATATATATATATATATATATATATATATATATATATATATATATATATATATATAAATAGTTATCATATAGTATATATAGTCATCATATATATATAGTTATCATATATATATATATATATATATATATAGTTATCATATATATATATATATATATATATATATATATATATATATATATATATATATATATATATATATATATATATATATGCGCCCCATAATTTCAGGTATCGGCAGTGCCACTCATAAAATCGCACGAGCCATCACAATGATACTAACCCCTCTACTAGGCACGATCAGTCCTTCCCACCTGAAAAACTCCGGAGATCTACTTAACAAAATAAACAATTTTAACGTAACTAATACAACAATGAATAGCTTGGACATAGAATCATTATACACTAATGTCCCTACTAAAAAATGTCTCAATTTACTTAAAAAACACATCGACAAAATTAATATCAACCTTTCTTTCTCAGTAAATAACATAATTAATATTATAAACTTATGCATTAACATGACATACTTTACTTTTAACAATTCCTTTTATAAACAGAAGTTTGGCCTGCCTATGGGTAATCCCCTTAGCGGTGTCCTATCCTTTTTATTTTTGGAATTTCTCGAGAACGGCCCCTTCAAGTACAAATTACCCAAAAATGTATCATATTACAGATACATTGACGACATTCTAATTTTCCTCCCTAAAACTACTAAAATAGAAAATATTACTAACAAATTAAACAAAGTAGAACCCACAATCAAATTTACATTTGAAAAAGAATCCAAAAACTCCCTACCATTCCTAGACATCCAATTAATAAATAAAAATAATAATCTATCTTATAAAGTCTACCGCAAGCAAACGAATAAAATGACTATGTTCATTTTTATTCACATCATAATGACAAAATAAAATCTGGCATTATAATTGGCTTCTTCCTCAGAGCACTAAGAATCTGCAGCAAGGAATATTTAAATGAGGAATTCAAATACATCGAACATACCCTCAAAACTTTACAATATCCAATGTATTTTATACATAACTCTAAAAGAAAAGCTCTCCGGATTCACGCAAATAAAAAACAAGATAACACATCAACCAGCCCAATAATAAACAGACACCTTGCTTTACCTACTAACTATAATAACAACATCATTTATACTAAACTTAACAAACTAGGAATAAACATAGCTCAAATAACTTCAGCTACTATTAATAATTTAATCCAAACACCTAAATCCAGCATTATGCCCAATATCAAAGCTGGCATATACTCCATCCCTTGTCAAGACTGTAATAAGTTCTACTTTGGAGAAACGCAACGTAACCTTGACAAGCGTATTTATTAACATAAGAGAGCAATTAAAACAAACAACATGCTTAACGCCTTATGTGCTTATACTATGGAGTATGGGCACAGCTTTGACTTTAACAAATCTACTCTGATCAGGATGGTACATAAAAAGTCGATACGCCGTATAATAGAATCTGCAGTAATAGCCCTCTCTACAAACAAAATCAGACAAAGAATGGGTTTCTACTGTATCTCCCCCAACCTCTCTAAAACAATCTTAAACGAAAATAAGATACGTCTAGACACTGGATGATTCCCTGAATATTATTCTGTTTTTTTCTTTGTCTTTATTTCTTCTTCTTTTTTCTTTTTCTTTTGCCCCCCTATCTTCTCTCTAGTTTCTCCTTCTTTGTTATATTACTATCTACATTTGAAATTACAGGTTTATTTGTGCATATATATATATGTATTTAAAAAAAATTTTTTTTTTTAAATAATAATATATGTATGTATAATTATATGCTGACATTTTGCACACTTATTTCTGACACTTTACATACTTGCATATATCTCCCTCCATTCAAACCCTAGCACTATATATATTCCCCAATTATATGACCTTCCCGTCTTTTATCATTTTTAGCACACTTTTCATCCGCTTTTGAAAAAGCCCACATCACATCGGGCGAAACGTTGAGCTTATGGGTCTTCCACGGTTCCATTTTTAATTTCATATATATATATATATATATATATATATATATATATATATATATATTTTTTTTGATTTTATTCCATTAATTGCGACAAAACAGGTTTTGTTTCATTGGTGCGAGAAGCTACCAACTCATCGGGCGAAAGGAATTCAAATGGCATAAAATTTTAAGTTCCCTCTAACGGGAGATTGAAAATTGAAAATACATTGGAGGGGGAGGGGGATAGAGTTGGGGCTTTGTCTATAACGGCGACATGGGACATGAGAGGGGAGGGGGGGGGACTCCAACAAGTCGTGTTTCAAATTATTACGTGGGAGGTTTTGCACGTGTCAGTGTTGTGTCAATCTCAATCTCGGCCGGGGTGGGAGGAGGGGGATGGGGCGACGGCCGGAGAGAGTTAAATTTAAAATGAGAATTATGGTTACAACCGTCATTCTCATTTTATTTTAATTCTAATAAGTAATTATCATGTGGATAAAAATGTTTGATAATTTTAATTTAGGGTATTAATTGCTACTTTTGCATTTTATTTATTTTATTTTAATGTTTTGTTTACTATTTGTAGTGAATTTTGTTGTGATTATATTTTTTTATTTATTCCCTCTACTTTTTTAATATATATATTTTTTTTTTTTTTTTTTTTTTTTTTTTTTTTAAATTGTGATTAAAAAAAAAAAAAAAAAAAAAAAAAAAAATATATATATATATTAAAAAAGTAGAGGGAATAAATAAAAAAAAATATAATCACAACAAAATTCACTACAAATAGTAAACAAAACATTAAAATAAAATAAATAAAATGCAAAAGTAGCAATTAATACCCTAAATTAAAATTATCAAACATTTTTATCCACATGATAATTACTTATTAGAATTAAAATAAAATGAGAATGACGGTTGTAACCATAATTCTCATTTTAAATTTAACTCTCTCCGGCCGTCGCCCCATCCCCCTCCTCCCACCCCGGCCGAGATTGAGATTGACACAACACTGACACGTGCAAAACCTCCCACGTAATAATTTGAAACACGACTTGTTGGAGTCCCCCCCCCTCCCCTCTCATGTCCCATGTCGCCGTTATAGACAAAGCCCCAACTCTATCCCCCTCCCCCTCCAATGTATTTTCAATTTTCAATCTCCCGTTAGAGGGAACTTAAAATTTTATGCCATTTGAATTCCTTTCGCCCGATGAGTTGGTAGCTTCTCGCACCAATGAAACAAAACCTGTTTTGTCGCAATTAATGGAATAAAATCAAAAAATATATATTTTGCTCTGAATTTTCATTGAGCACTCTCATAAACCCGGTTTCAACTTCCTTCGGATTCATACCCCCTGGATATTTGTAACAAGTTAATTATATATATATATATATATATATATTGCTTCATCGTAATGATTGTGCAATAATCAGGTGAATGTGCAGCTGCAAATTAGAGAAAAGGATCCCTTTAACCATGCTTCATCAGAAACTTAGTATTGTTGGGATTATGCATGCCTTATGCCCTTGGTGTCTCAGGTGGTTTGGTTGTGTACAGTGTGCCACCTCTTGCATCAACTCCATGAACGTCTGCACATCCAAGGCACTAGGGAGTGTGGTAGATCAAGGAAGATCTGGCTTCAGTGCGTAAACAGTGATAAGACTTCATGCAACCTGACTGATGCCAACCCTTTCGATCGGAGACAGCATAGAGAGAAGGTGTGAGATGTTGCCTGTAGTCTGGGACACTCGTAGCACCATTAATACCAAAACTGTATGAAGAAGAAGTAGCCTGGAATGAATTGAATATTTTGAATACTATGATTACAATTTATTTTCTTTTGCACAAGTTTTTCCTTACATGCGGAGTGATGGGTACATATCCAATCAGAACACTTTGCGTAGGAGGTATTTCCGCTGAACTGTTATATCCTGTTTTCCCACATTTTTCTAGAATTGGAGGTTTTGACATCAACTGAAGAGATGACTAGCTTACTGTCTCGTCCCAAACAAAGGCTTGATGTACGTGAGACAAATGGACTCCAAACGCAACCAGTCATATGGATATATGCATGCTCACTGACTCAGTATGCTTTTGTATTTCTGACTACATAACAATTTCCTGGTCCCTGGCTATTTTTTGGTGGAACTATGTATGAATAAAATTGATTTAACTTGTAAAGGAGGAGTTTGTCCTTATAATCAAGCTAATAGTAATCCCTTTTTTTCTTATCTAACAAAGCCTATAGGATGGACATCTACTCAACACCTCTTTCTTATTACAATTGCTTCTCCTGCCTTCTCTCTTCTTACAGATTCAACAATCACCATTTTGTCACATCCTAAGATCTTTCATTATTATTTCCTTTTTCAAGTGACCATGAGGAAGTACGTCTTAGATGGACACAGCGATAACTCTCCTCAATCATCAAGATTCTCAGAGACACAAGAAATGGATCGAGACAATGAACAAAATTGACTTCACTCACTTATCGAGAAAAAGCATGGGCCACCATTAACAGGTTGCTGTAACGTAAAGAAATCCTTCCTGATTGATCTAAACTCTACCATAAGACAGCTGGTGAACAAAAGCAAATACAGTGACACGGATAGAAGATTCATATACTAGGCCCGGAAGGAGATTGCTGTCTTGCAATTCAGGACGACTTCACTGTAAAGGAGATCCTAGTAGTATTCAAACTGATAAGGTCAAGGAAAGTTCTGATGTGTTAGTTTGCTAGTATCATACTACTGTATTGACACAACCCATGTTTAGCTGAACGTCTTGTTTATTTAAGAACTGGCAACCTACAAAACAAGGGATACAACCATATAAACAGAGATACCAAGTTACATATCTCGAATTTAAACGTGATGGAGTTCCTGATTAATTTAAGTGGTAGGCTCTGCCAGTGGCTACCCAAGTTGAACAATGCTTTTCTGTCCAATAGTCCCATACCAGAAATATAGTGTTGCACATCCATGATTGGCATCCCGAAACCCAGTAAGGAAGCAAACGTAAAAGTTATCGACTGATCTCACTCCTTTGTGTGAGTTATGAACTCCTCGAAATTTATTATGAATCATGCTGATAAGCGAGAAGATGAACAAGGGAGATTCAAGCCTGGTCATTCCACAACAGATCGATTTGCACTTCCAACTTAAAACATTGAAAAAAATCGATAAACTAGGACATGTCACTAGCACAGTCTTACTGGACGTGACCATGACACTTGACATGGATCAGTTAAAAGGGCTTGAGTACAAGCTCCTTTGAGTCATTTCATCAGCCAAGATCACTAATCTAGTCATGAGCTTGCCTAAGAATTGCTTCTTCATTCTCAAGACCAGCCACAATGATTCTAACAAACCATTTAATCTGAGGAACAGAGTAGCACAGGGATTCGTCCTCGTGCCCACTCTCTATAATATCAAAGAACACTGCTACCTGCTACATGCACATGAATGAAGTAGTCATCTCAGTCTCAATCGAGTTGAGATTATTGAGAGATGGCTCTCTGAAGATATGTCTGAATTCTATAGCTATTTCCATGCTGAAGACTCAAATTATCTACTAAAAAGACTGTAACAGGTTGAGGTGATGAGATGCTCGTCTCGTCAATGTGCCACTTGAAGTCTGACTGTTTGTAAAAGGCGTAAAATGGCCTTGGGCGAAAATGGAAAAAAGGGGCACATGCGCAACTTGTTCTAATCGCTGAATGAATCACTACGTGAGTGATAACATGCCTGTGTTAACTTACCGAACCATGTACAAATCATTCTACGAGTGATTTCATGCAAGTGCAAAAGGAAAATAGATCTTAATTATTTAACTGCTACAAGACTATCTGCTCTTAAAATCCACGGTGAACTATAAGCTCCAGCTCATAGTTTACTATGTAGATTTTAAGGTGGAAAGCACAGTACGCAAAAGGCTGCAATTCGGTAACAACGTTATTTACTAGAGAGTCACCCCGGATCAGATGCTTACCTACCATAGCCATCTTCAACTGAACTGTGCTGATCAAGATATTGACCAGCACAGGTTAGAAACCAGCTTTAATACATTGCAAATATCTGCACTGGTGCTGATGGCGCTACCTTTCAAGTATTTTGCCCACATGTATGGATGCAGGGTGCCCATACGGAACTACTGAACATCCCCTTGAATGGAGCTATGAGATTCATTTCTGGATGCATCCGATGCACTTGAGTTTGTTGTCTCTCCTTCTTGGCTGATATCTTACCACCTGAGAATAAATGTTCAGAGATTCTGGGTGGGCACAACGTGAAGTCTGAAAATCAAACATCTATTTTATGCAGGCAATTTTGCAGAGTCGGACAATATTGTATGGGCGATAACTCTTATTTACTGATTTCAATTATGATAAACGACATTTAAAAAAAAATTAAATTAGGAAACGACTTTTATTATTATTATTAAATTACATTAGGAAAACAAGAACAACTTCTTTATTGTCTAGGTAAAAAAATGTTTAAGTTTTGTTTTATTTAAATTATGTAAACCAGTTTTTCATTGGCTCTTGGAATTTAAAATATCGTCGCTTATGCTACACTTCCCATGTCTCCTCATAGAGTCGGACAACAGTAGTGAATATATGGTCTACTATGTGCTTCTTAGTGATCTGAGGACGTCCTAAATTTGAAATATCGTTTAGATTTAAGATTCAAAAGTATTTAATGAAATATTAAACACTTTTGAATCTTAAATCTAAACGATATATCAAATTGAGGACGTCCTCGGATCACTAAGAAGTACATAGTGGGTCATATATAGATTTGTAAAGATTTCGACTGGACTTTTACTTCACTGGTTCTAAAGACGAGATCCACTTCACACTAGATTTGGTAGGCAATTCGAGCATGCAAAATACGTAGGGTTTTGAACCAAAGAAAAAAACTTATAGAGGGATGCCAGTGGATATGCCGTCAATGTCGGTCATTACATAGTTTATGTAAAGGATCTTTTTTGAACAAAGCCATCTGCAAATCAGACAGCTATTAATGCTATTGTTTTGTTGAAGCATTGATATAAAACAACACAATTCAAAAGGAAATCAGTGTTGCCTTTCATACCATAGTTGCGTGAATGCAATTTATCCAAGAGGTTTGTGACATTGTAAACCATCCCATAATGCTTGGGGGTTTGATGAAAACAATAGTGCTAAAGCAGTTGAAATTGATAAATATTTCCTCTTCAAGCGTCGGTTTAGAGATGGTACTTGGGTGTTCAAAGCTGTAGAAAGAGTGACTAACTAATGCAACATAACCACAGTAGAGCGGAGAGATCGTGAAACATTGTTCCCATAATTTGCTCCTGGATTTATCCTGGAACACAGATAATATCTGCAAAAAATGGGCTGCATTCGAAGGTTTAGAACATTTTTAAAATGGCAGATATCACCATGCCAGTGTCAATCACAAACAAAACTACGTCGACCCAGGTGACCACAGCATCCACACACAAACAATTGAAGGTAAGTTTAATAATTTATTAAATGTTTTTCGATTTTCGATTTATTATCCTCCGCCTCTTTTGAAACATAAAATTGAAATTTATGTTTTTAATTTCTTTTTAAATAACAGAAAAAAATTATCCTTTGCCAGTGTTCGTATGAATATTCATATTCATATAAAATAACGCCTGAATCAGTGAAGTTAAAAAAGAAGAGATAAGAAAACAGGAAAGAGAAAAGATGCCTTAAAGTATTTATTTATTCTGTGCATAAGCAACAGATCTAGGGTTTATGGCATAGGTGATGCTATTACAAAAGGAAAAAAAACACAGTACTTTACAGGACCGGCGGGACAGTTATAAAAGTGTGGGGGCGGGGCTCTCCTAAAAAGTGGAGAGGCCCGGTTAAACACATGCATATATAACTTCATTATTGATGATCGTAAAGTGGGGGGGCCAATTCAAAAAGTGGGGGTCTTGAGCCCCCCCCCCCCCCGCCCCCCCGGTGCCGCCGTCCATGGTACATGTGGCATCCCAGATCATGGATTTATCATGTTTGAAAAGAGAACATTGCAATTCTTCCCTGTCTCTTTCCATTGTCCCTGTCCAGTTTGATAGGTTCTTAAATGGAGAGGAAGCCTACAGCATCCAAAACTTGTTGAATAATGTCATTAATCGCTAAGTGACATGGTATCAGCTTGACATTCAAGCGACAATACAACGATGGCCAAATTGTTGACAAAATGTTTGCAACAACATTTATGTTGTTGGCAAATCTCGAGTTTAAGACAGAGAGAGAGCTGCCAGTCCACATCAAGTCATTGTCTTGAGCGTGTTTGCAGACATGTATCATCTTTCTCCATATAGCAATAAATACTACTTTTAGACCACCATCACAGATACTCCTCAAAACATATTCCATAGAGATGGCAGCAAAAACTTTTCCTTCTAATATTTTCATACTAACACTCCCCTCTTTATCACAGGAACAAGGATACTTTAGAATAACGTAACCGTTATTATTTTCTATTCATCTCCGGTAAATTAAATGCATAATACAATACATCTCGCACAAAATTAATATATTCTAGTGATTACATTATTTCTAAGTATTACGTATAAACTTCATCTCATTCCGGAATGTATATATATATATATATATATATATATATATATATATATATATATATATATCAATATCATATCAAGTATCGATAGAAACAATATTATAAGGAGATATAATATATAATATGTATCGTTTTTAAATATTTACTTCAACAGTGCTCAATATGTGAGTAGAGCGAGGTAGTAAGTTTTGAACATATATTTATCAAAATAAATATATAAATATATATATATACATATATTTATATATGTATATACACACGCATATATATATATATATATATATATATATATATGCATATATCATTTATTTTTATAGTCAGACTTTAAAGATCTAAGCTCAATAGATGCTATTTGTTTTTACACCAGAGCATGTATTAATAAACAATAGAAAGTTTGATGTCAATAACCATGTCAGTATTTACCTTTTAAAAATCCAAATACTTCACGGGCCGTCTCTTTGACACATGAAACACCATGATATATATATATATATATATATATATATATATATATATATATATATATATATATATATATATAAATCTAATATATATATATATATATATATCGGATTGGGTCTGGATTTACGCCGGTCTATTGGGGTTGTCGGTCCTGTGCAGTTCTAGGAGTGTGAAACAGTGATTGTAGCCGACGCAATCTGCCCCTTTAGGGCGCACTAATATGCATCAGGAAAATAGGGTCCTACGTAGAAACAAGTGGAGATCTAAGAACTAGTACATATTTTCCGCAGGATCGGCTATACAAAACAGCTCTGGAAGTGGCGCCGGGCTGGCTGGAAAAAGCGTGTAAGCCGTCAGTTATAATTATCCATACACAATGGGAGAACAAAGCCAGAAAGAGCTGGTTGTTGATAACGGCTGTACAATTTTGGTCAAGCGTCTTTTGGTCACTCCCCTCCTCCATGGTAGAGAGAGAGAGAGAGAGAGAATAAGTCTTTTACGATAACAGGAAAGAAAACAACCCAACCAGAGAGAGAGGGGAGAGGGAGAGTAAGTCAGTATGCCCCACCCTGGCCCCGAGAGAGAGGGAAGGAATGGAGAAATGGGCTGGAGAAAGAAAGGGTGTAATGATATGCCTTTCTGGGAACGAGAGGACCTTTGTTGTTGAAACAGACATTGTGGATGCCATGTTGTGTGTTGAGTTCTTTTGAGTACACACAAGGGTCGGAATAAAGATGAAAAAAGGCAACAAAGAAGAAACGATTAGGTTTACATATAACAAATTCATTCTCACAGTGACAATCTGTTAAAGACAAACGTAAGAGGGATATACAAAACATAATACATAAAATGGATGAAAATCACAAACAGTTAATAACAGAAAGATTATGTTAATTATCCCAACACAATTGAAGCATGTGTATTGCCAGGGTAAACAAATAGAGAGAGATATGCATCGGCAATGTATAAGTAAATTTGAATACTTTGTTGATAATATCTAGGAGCCTATAGCTGTAACCAGTAAAGGAAGTCTCAAGACGACTGCGACTGTAATGTGAAAGGCGTCTGACATGAATAGAACCAGAGTTGTGATTATAACGCGGACCCCACGCTCTTTTACTCTTCTTCCTTGTGACGGCACCAAATGTAATGAGAACCGTCTCGGCGCAGGAATCCTTCCTGACTGTGAACACCTTTTCTTTGGCTCGTGATGTCGTCTGTGGTGGCGTTGAATCTCCTCCGGGTCAGATGAATGACGACTTCGTGATTCTGTGAAGGCAAGATTACTTAGCAGGACAATTCGATAACAGAATAACTCGACAAACGGCTAGGTCTTTTCATAACAATAATTATTTAATAAAAATGAACGGTGGGTTTTTAACTTTAACCCAAAGTCTGTTTTGCGATAATGGTTTCTTTACTAACTATTTCCGTCTCGATTCTCTCTGTGTGCGTGTGTGAATCTCTTTACGACTGCAAATCCTTAATCGAGATATAACTTGTCTACTCAACGGTGTGTGTGGACTCTTACGACTGTTGGTATTAATTGAGACGTTAATCTCTGTTGGAAAACGATGGTGTAGCCCGGGGGCAACGGCTCCCTCGGGATCCGAGGGAATCACGACCAGCTCGGCCGGGATCTCGGTTCTAACTCTTTTGTGATCGCATTTTCGCGTCAAAATAACAAAGACGAAAAGCGTATAACTCATACTCTCTCTCTCCCTCTCTCCCTCTCCCTCTCTCTCTTCGTGTGGTACGCGCGATGCTGACTTACTCTCTTTCTTTCCCCCATCCCTTCTTCTGTGTCCCACCTCCTCTCGTCGTGTGGTACGACAATTGGTGTGTTCTGGTTCGCTTCTTTCTGACGTTATCTAGATCAAGCAATCATCGGGAAGAGGAGGCTCTGGCCACAATCAAAAGTGACAGCCCGATCGGCGATCCTATCTCCACCGCCCGCGCCCGCACACATAGCGCCTGGCACGCTTGCTTTTCCCTGTTGATGTTTCCCCCAGTATTTACGATTAACGGGGCCCGCCAGACATATGGAAATTGTCATTTCTCGGGCGGGCTCAATCGCCACGTCAACACGAGAACCAATTTCAGACTTTTTGGCGCCCACAGCGATTAAGGTCTGGTCAGTCGAAAATATGTACTAGTTCTTAGATCTCCACTTGTTTCTACGTGGGGCCTGATCTCCCCGATGCATTCCAGTGCACCCTAGGGTGCCGACTCCGTCGCTGAAACCACTGTTTCACATCCGCCCAATCCTTATTTCGTGTCAATTGGTTGAAATTGACATCTCCCAGACCGTCACCTTTCTCTACGTGGGGGCTGATCTCTCTGATGCATATTGGTGCGCCATAAAGGGGGCAGATACGTCGGATGAAATCACTGTTTCACATCCGTCCACCCTTATTTCGTGTCACTTGGTTGCAATTGACATCTCCCAGACCGTTACCTTTCCCCACACACAGAGAGAACAACGGATAATACAATCAAAACAATAATAATCAAAAATTAAGAAAAAACTGTAGCTAAACAATGGAACAAAAAGTTTTCTTTTTCTGTTCTGTTTTCTTTTGGTCTGTCCTTCTTTTTCTCTTTCCAGTCTATTAAAACATCAGGACTACGTATGTATGTGTGTATGTGCGTATGCATTTTGTGGTTTCTGTGTTGGGAGGTGGGTAGGTGACAAAATGAATTATGATGCATGCAATTAAAAGTTTGTTAATACAGATTGGAGCTCGCAACGCCCCTTACAAATTACGTCACCATCACCCTCTCCTCGGAATCAATCTCTACTTCTTCACTGGTCATCCACCCAGATTTCCGACAGGGCAGCGATTCCTGCTCCCGCTCGCGATCTGGGTGAGGTGTGCTCAAGGGTGACCCTCCCTCGCTCATGCACTCGGCCGTCGGTGTGCTCGCGCCGTCCAATTTCTCCCTATGTCTTTCTCGCGCCCTTTGTCTTTTCTGCAAAGGCTAACCCTATTATTTACGTGCACAATTCTCACTAACATCGACCAAGCCCTATCGTGCCCGTGTCTAGTCCTACTTTTTAACGGTAATTTTCCCTTCCTGACGGGGTTAATCGAACCCTCAATCTTTTTAAAGCTAATAGCTTGTTACCTTCTGGTTATGCAACGCATTTAAACACATTATAATACTTTCATAACTGTTCGATGGGGTCGACCGGTAATCTCAAACGATTTGGTAATTCGGCCTTAATCTGCCGAGATGATTATATTCGGCGACAAGTGTCTTAGCGATTGCATATCCAACTGTGCCCCTGTGCACTCACTCGTCAGTATCAACAACTGAAATTCTCTTGGTACGGACCTGTCTGGTTCGCATACCGTCACTATCATTGCGTCGGCCACCTCGGCCGGATTCTCTTCGTTCCCTTCTCTGGGAAAAACAATTCTCTCAGACTAACACCTTCTTGGCTCACTTCGGCCCGGTGACATTCGATATCGATGCGCCTTCTCTGGCTGCATGCGACAGTAACCCTTTTGGTTCTTCCCTATAACTTCCAATTTCTTCATAATCATTCTCTCATCGCTTCCCGACACTGTCCCTAATTGCTCATCGAGTGCCTCTCCCAGCAACGGGGGGCCACTGATTTCTTCTGCTTCGTCTGTATCAACACTATCTATCTTAGATAGGATCTCATATCCTTCTCTTCGCTTATCATTACTTCTGTGCCCTTTCGTAAGGCGCACCACTATCTGTCATATTCACGGTGGTTCGAACATCTGTCGATTACTTCAACCTTCCTTTGCTTTTACAACTCACTATATATCTGCCTGGTCGTTCGGCAACAGCCCATCCAGCTGTAGGTATATTACTACTTGTGATCGATCATTTGGATCTAACCACGACGACCCTCCATCGGTCCCAGTTATGCATCTCTTTCTATCCTTATATGTCCGTTTATCTCGGGGGGGGGGGGCATCCAAGACAACTGTCCGCGCCACAACCACCAGCACCGCACACGCATGGGGGCCCTCCCTGCGCGCGGTGGAGCCAACGAATGCGACACAGCACAACCTCGGCCTCTCCCCCAGGTCCTTGACTATCTTTGGCTTGGCTTTCCCGCTATTCTGTGGTGGGGCGTTCTGCTCCCCTCTACCGTAACTTCATAGGTAATTCCTCTACCTTTTTGGCTAACCGATTTTCTCTCAGTCTCTTCTGGAGCTGGGTAGGGGGGTATTTTGCCGCTCTCCTCCCACTCGCTGGACTGGTCAACCGACCCAGCAGTCGCGTTTAATTCGATCTCTCTCTACGGGGGGGTTCATTGCTTCTTGCGGTTTCTCATAAACCGGCAAACAAAACCCAAGCCCGTCTTCTTCCCATTCTACCGTAACTTCATAGGTAATTCCTCTACCTTTTTGGCTAACCGATTTTCTCTCAGTCTCTTCTGGAGCTGGGCAGGGGGGTATTCTGCCGCTCTCCTCCCACTCGCTGGACTCGTCAACCGACCTAGCAGTCACGTTTAATTCGATCTCTCTCTACGGGGGGGTTCATTGCTTCTTGCGGTTTCTCATAAACCGGCGAACAAAACCCAAGCCCGTCTTCTTCCCATTCTACCGTAACTTCATAGGTAATTCCTCTACCTTTTTGGCTAACCGATTTTCTCTCAGTCTCTTCTGGAGCTGGGTAGGGGGGTATTTTGCCGCTCTCCTCCCACTCGCTGGACTGGTCAACCGACCCAGCAGTCGCGTTTAATTCGATCTCTCTCTACGGGGGGGTTCATTGCTTCTTGCGGTTTCTCATAAACCGGCGAACAAAACCCAAGCCCGTCTTCTTCCCATTCTACCGTAACTTCATAGGTAATTCCTCTACCTTTTTGGCAAACCGATTTTCTCTCAGTCTCTTCTGGGGCTGGGCAGGGGGGTATTTTGCCGCTCTCCTCCCACTCGCTGGACTCGTCAACCGACCTAGCAGTCGCGTTTAATTCGATCTCTCTCTCTACGGGGGGGTTCATTGCTTCTTGCGGTTTCTCATAAACCGGCGAACAAAACCCAAGCCCGTCTTCTTCCCATTTAAATTCGCTATCTTTCACTAAACTTATCATTCTGGTGGCCACCCTACTTTTTATACTCTGTGGGGTGGCCTCTGGGCGCTTCCCTGGTTCTTTACCCTAGCGTCAGGTGGCGCACTAAGGTTCGGAATCCTAATTCCTCACATCCGATCTATGCTGCTGTGCACCACCGACTCTCATGTCCGAACCGACCACACCTAGTACAGTTCGGTCTAACCGAGCCGCGTGGGCGCCCATAATTTGTGGGACACTCTGCTGCTCTATGCCCCTCACCCCTGCAGGTCCAGCGGACTGATGCCTGCCTGGCCGGTGCGGGCCTATCGTGCTCATTTTGAAGGTCCCATGCCTTCCTTCTAGGATCGGAGTCTGCCTCCCGATCCTCTCCGCCCCCTCTCTCCATTCGGGGCCCCGGGCTCGCCCTGCCCCCACCGTTTTCCTTCTCCCAGGCCTTTCCTCGCCATTGCTTAACCTTAGCCGGGTCAACTTGCGTACGGCCTCAATCGCGGTTCGCTCGCTGGCGTATTGCCTCACCAGCTGCTCGCGGAGCTCCGTACAAGTGATCCCCGGGTTCTCCACATACCTCCCCTCAATGAATCTCGACGCTGAGCCCCTCGCTCCCTCTAGAGCGAGCAGCACCATCTCGTGATTTTCTAGTCCATAAATCATCCTCTTCTTCTGAATTACTGCTAACCACTCCATTGAACCGACGGGATCCCCTTTGTGGGGGGTATTCGTATCCCTCCTATCGGCCTTTCTATCTTTCTGGTCTCTTCTCTCCCCATACCTGTTGCACTATTTACTAGGTCTTCCTCCGAACCCATTCCCTTTGCGTTCTAGCTTACCACCCCAACAACAGAACTACCCAAACCGCGTGCAAAGTTTGGACAACAATCGACACACCGACAAAACCGAGCAAGCGAACAAGAGAAACTAAAGAGTCACTTACCCCTCTTCTCCTCCCTTTGTGGTCTTCCGTCTCAGGGTTGGTTGTTTATTATTTTTCGAGTCCGTCCGGGCCTTCTAATCAATTGACCAAAAGTTCGCGATCCCAGACCGATCTCAAAGTCTAAAAAACGTTTTTTCTTTCAGTCTATCTCTTTTTCTATCTTTCTCTTTTTTTTTTTTTTTTTTTTCAACCACGGGTGTACATGCCCGTTAAACTGTTTCTCTCTTTTCTTTTCCTTTTTTCTATTCTCTTTTTCAAACACGGGTGTACCTGCCCGTTAAACTGTTTCTCTCTTTTCTTTTCCTTTTTTCTATTCTCTTTTTCAAACACGGGTGTACCTGCCCGTTAAACTGTTTCTCTCTCCTTTCTTTTACTTTTTCTATTCTCTTTTTCAACCACGGGCGTACATGCCCGCCAAACTGTTTCTCTCTTTTCTTTTCCTATTCTCTTTTTCTATCTTTTTTTTTCAAACACGTGTGTCGATGTCCGTCAAACTGTTTCTCTCTTTTCTTTTCCTTCCTCCTTTTCTATTCTCCTTTTCAACCATGGGCGTACATGCCCGCCAGACTGTTTATCTCTTTTCTTTTCCTATTCTCTTTTTCAAACACGGGTGTACATGCCCGCCAAACTTTAAAGTATTCTCTGTCGGTAAAAAAAATCGCTTGTTGTGCCACGGGTTTGTCTGTTGTCTGTCTATTTTTTTTTCAAAGTGTTCTGCCGGCAAAAAAAAATCGTTTGTTGTGCCCGTGGGTTTTTTAAAATTTGTCTGTCTATTTTTTTTTTCCAAAGTGTTTTGCCGGTAAAAAAAAATTGTTTTCTTTGTGGCCGTGGTTGGCTTTGTTCTTCCCTCCCCGAGGTTGCCAGGCACTCCTCACAGTACCATGATCCTAGGTCACGGCATCATTTATAACGCGGACCCCACGCTCTTTTACTCTTCTTCCTTGTGACGGCACCAAATGTAATGAGAACCGTCTCGGCGCAGGAATCCTTCCTGACTGTGAACACCTTTTCTTTGGCTCGTGATGTCGTCTGTGGTGGCGTTGAATCTCCTCCGGGTCAGATGAATGACGACTTCGTGATTCTGTGAAGGCAAGATTACTTAGCAGGACAATTCGATAACAGAATAACTCGACAAACGGCTAGGTCTTTTCATAACAATAATTATTTAATAAAAATGAACGGTGGGTTTTTAACTTTAACCCAAAGTCTGTTTTGCGATAATGGTTTCTTTACTAACTATTTCCGTCTCGATTCTCTCTGTGTGCGTGTGTGAATCTCTTTACGACTGCAAATCCTTAATCGAGATATAACTTGTCTACTCAACGGTGTGTGTGGACTCTTACGACTGTTGGTATTAATTGAGACGTTAATCTCTGTTGGAAAACGATGGTGTAGCCCGGGGGCAACGGCTCCCTCGGGATCCGAGGGAATCACGACCAGCTCGGCCGGGATCTCGGTTCTAACTCTTTTGTGATCGCATTTTCGCGTCAAAATAACAAAGACGAAAAGCGTATAACTCATACTCTCTCTCTCCCTCTCTCCCTCTCCCTCTCTCTCTTCGTGTGGTACGCGCGATGCTGACTTACTCTCTTTCTTTCCCCCATCCCTTCTTCTGTGTCCCACCTCCTCTCGTCGTGTGGTACGACAATTGGTGTGTTCTGGTTCGCTTCTTTCTGACGTTATCTAGATCAAGCAATCATCGGGAAGAGGAGGCTCTGGCCACAATCAAAAGTGACAGCCCGATCGGCGATCCTATCTCCACCGCCCGCGCCCGCACACATAGCGCCTGGCACGCTTGCTTTTCCCTGTTGATGTTTCCCCCAGTATTTACGATTAACGGGGCCCGCCAGACATATGGAAATTGTCATTTCTCGGGCGGGCTCAATCGCCACGTCAACACGAGAACCAATTTCAGACTTTTTGGCGCCCACAGCGATTAAGGTCTGGTCAGTCGAAAATATGTACTAGTTCTTAGATCTCCACTTGTTTCTACGTGGGGCCTGATCTCCCCGATGCATTCCAGTGCACCCTAGGGTGCCGACTCCGTCGCTGAAACCACTGTTTCACATGATAACCATGCAAAGATAGATGATCCAACCAGGAAAGAGAAAGATATCCAATTTGTAAATTTGTACATGGGTGGAATTTGATATATTTTTGGTTTCTGGTAGTAGAAAAGTGAGTTCTCTCATTGGGTAGTAATGTCTCAGAGGAGATAACTTGGATCTGGTCTAAAGAGGATCATTCTCTGATAATTCTGAAGCAACACAGGCACTGCAATGTGGCTTGGCAGCAGCAGTTATAAATGCAAAATGATGTTGAGCGACATAAGCCTGTAGTGCAGCCATTTTGTCTTTCAGGGTGAATAGGGAGAGTAGATTGCTACACTCCCTATTCACCCTGAAAGACAAAATGGCTGTGCCATTGCTCTTGAAAAGATGTGTGCATATGCATGTGTGTGAGTAGAGAAAAGTCTTATGTACCAGCATAGTGTCTTGTGTGTGTGAGCGCACATGGTGTTCTTCAAAGCAACCATCAATCGAGACATTTCATGAAGTGTCTCTTCCAAGACCAACCGGAAGAAGAGAGTAGAATTTTGCCTGTACAGCTCTTTTTATAGTCATAATAGTAACGCCACTTGGCATTTCCAAAGGGCAGACAACTCAGGTCTGAAAACGCCCCTTAGTGTGAGTCTGTATAATTGTGTTTGAAAGGGAGGTAATGCTACACCTTAAATAGGCTTAGTCACCCTAATGCATCTTAGCTGGGTGACCTGACCAGTCACTGTGTGAATGAGCGACACACATGCAAAGTTGACCTGATCAGAATTCACTGTACACTTCCAACTGAGAAAACAATTACCATATCTTTATATAAAAGATAGAAAGGTAAGCTGAAGGAGAACATATGAAGCATATCAGGGAGGACCACAGAAGGAGTTACCAGAATTTTAGCTTCTACCCCCTCCCCCCATTTTGTAACCAGAGAGTGTTGGATTATGTTGTTTCCATTAACTTGATTAGAAGGACAAACTCTTTTTTAAAATCAGTTTTATTCATATCTTCGCTTCACACAACAGCAAGAGGCTATGAACAGGTTTAAGTTAAAGGTAAGAAGAAATCCTGCAAATGTTCATTTGCAAAAAAGTGAAAGAATTACAAACGTTTTCGAAATGGAAAAGGGTCCAACCAAATCAATGTGTATGTGTTTGAAGCTAGCATTAGGGCTGCTGAAAGTGCCAAGAGGGGCTTGTACATGTCTGTGTACCCTTGATTTCTGACAGGGTAGGCAGGAACGAGTCCAAGCAGTGATTTTGTGCTTCATGTTAGGCCAGAAGAACCGGACCGAAATGAGTTTCAACAAAGCAGAGATACCGTTGTGAGCCAATCCGTGCAAAGACGAGAAAACAGTCCTTCGATGATTTTCAGGAATGAGTGGGCGAAGTGAATTTGTAGAAATCTCACACAAAATTTGCAATTGACAAACTGCGGAGATAAAAGACTCAGATCCTTTAAAGATGGCTGATCCAGAGCCATTTAACGGCGGTCAATATCTTCTGGTGAAGAGATAGCGTTGATGGGTAGACGAGAAGTGCATCTACAGCAGTGTTCTGTGAGCCGGATATATGCGATATGTTGTTGGAGAATTGAGAAATGAAGTCCAAACGTCTTAATTCACGAGGAGAATATAGTCTGGCTTAGCACGTAGTGCGAACGTAAGTGAACGATGATCAGTATAAATGGCAAATTGCCGACCTTCCAACACGTGGCGAAAATGTTTAATAGCTAAGTAAATAGCCAATGGTTCACGTTTGTACCGACTTTCAGTAGGAGTTAATCTTTGAGAAAAGTATGACAACGGTTGAATCTTTTGCTGATGCACCAACAACTGAACTGAAAGCATCAACAACAATAGAAAATTCAGCATCAGGTACGGGATGTGATAGCAATGATGTAACTGCAAGCTTTTTCTTTGCCTCATGAAAGGCTTTAAGCTGGCAGTTATCAAGTGAAATGGGTTCATCCTTCTTTTTTCTTTTCTTCAACAGATCCGTCAGAGGAGTTAGTATGTCAGCACAATGTGGAATGAAACGTCTGTAGTAGTTCAAGAAAATGTTGTAATTGACATAGTGAAGTTATGGATGTAGATCGAGCATAGCTTTGACTTTTTCAGGAAGGGATGAAATACCTTCTGAGTTCATTACACAACCCAAAAAAACAAAACTTGTGGCACCAAAAGTACATTTAACAGAGTTTATTCTAACATGATAATGCTGCGAACGTTCAAAAAGAATACGGAAATGTTTTAAATGTTCCTCCAGTGAGGAGCTAGCTATAAGAATGTCGTCTATATAGTTATACACAAAATCTAAGTCATAGATCACCTCGCCCATAAAACGTTGAAAAGTGCTAGCTGCATTATGTAAGCCGGATGGCATAGTAAAAAATTCAAGAGCACCGAAAGGAGTAGTAACAGCGATCTTAGGAATATCTGCAGGATTTGGTGGTAAGCCTTAACAAGATCCGACTTTGAAAATACATTACAACCGTGCAAGGATGAAGCAAAATCTTGAATATGGGGGATAGGGTAACGATCGGGAACAGTAGTAGAGTTCAGCTGACGGAAATCTCCTGTAGGTAGCCAGTTCCCAGAACGCTTCAGGACTAGATGAGGGTCGAATAATACCTAGCTGGAGTATGTGATTAAATTCATGCCTGGCCACCTTTAACTTTTTCGGAAGAGAAGCGGTGAGGACGAGCAAAAATAAGAGCAGCGGTTGTTTCAATGAAATGCATAGTAGAATGAGCAGTTATTTCAAAATTAAGTTCGTTAGGAAAAGAATTCAACAACAAATCATAAGCATTATTAACAGAAGCTACAAAATATACAGAACAAGTAAGCTGTTCGGAAGCTTTTTGTTGTGGGGTACAAATCACCCCTATTGAAGAACTAATGGAAGCAACCATCTATAATAAATACCATGGTTGCAAAGACTCAAACAGAGGACATTCCTATTCATGTTTTACCGCATGGTAGGAATCCGGTCATCTCCTACCACATTTAGTGGCGTTACTGTATTGCTATGAATAAATACATTGTGTATTTTAACCTGTAACAATTTGTGGTTGTTATCTTTGTGACCCCTAGCACGGGTCTACAACACTTTTCTACCAGATAATGATAGGTTAGTGGTAGAATCTGCCAGTCTGCATTCATGCATGTCCACCATCAAGTCAAAGTGGTTCAAGAAATCAGCACCTTAGATAGGGGTGAGGACGTCTGCAATGATAAAGATCCACGACAAATCTCTGCGAATCCAAGGATCGTGCAACTTAACCAAATGTGGGTATTGGAGAATGGTTCAAAGACTGAGGTTGAAATCAGTAATGCATGTGATTAAACACTGTTGCAAGCGTGGAGCAATGGTCAATCTATGCTGTTGCATGTATGGAGAAGTAGAGGTCAGTCTCTACTGTCGTGCATGAAGAGAAATGCATGTTGATATGCACAGTTACGAGTAAGAAGTGCATGTGGTTAATGCATTGTAGCACGTAAAAAGTGCATGTAAGTGGATATGCACTGTGTAGTAAGCTTAGCTGTTTCGATTCTGATGCTATTCCGTCGGCAGCGGAATGTGCCTTAATCTTGAAAATGTATGAAAATACAGTGCCCTAGCTACCAATAGGTGGCAAAAGCTAACATGAATGGCAAACATCACGTGTTGAGACAAGAAGGAATGAGCCGAATTAGTATTAGAAAAAATACTATATTAATCGAATTAAGAAAATTGGTGCATGTTAAACAAACCGCGTGCAGTCAAAAAAATGTTGCCATAGCCAAATTACAGGAAACAATACACATTAGGAAAAAATATGGGAAAAAACGTTAATGCACATTCACACTTCTGACAACGCAAGTTTACAGCATAAAGGATGACTTAGAATTATAATTATTTAGATGCGATTAACTTGGGTGTGAAGTAGCAAGTAGGAGAAATCCTGAAATCATCCATGAAGAGCAAGATGCATGTCACATGGCGATGATTTAAAAATGAGCAAGAAAGTAAGAAAGAAAAAATATGTTATTATTATTACAATTTCAAAAGTCGTAAATCGTAAACAAATTTTAATTAAATCGTAAATTAATAGCAATGGAAAATGTATTTTGTTACTAAATCAACAAGATTTAATCGATATTCCCTATTATTTCTCTACCTTTAAATGTTAACAGGCTAGAAGTCTCCAACAAAAAGTCTGAATGAAATGCCAAGAATTAACGCCAGGAATAACAAAACCACGTCAAAATGTACTCACCGTAATTGATTTTCCTGTAAATCCTCGTTATAAATGGAATGTTGTGTTTTTCATGGTAGTTTTTAAACGTCCGAATATGATGAAAATAACTTCCGTGGACAGATCCATAGGTCGTCATGAAGAAGAAAAATGTCTGACTTTTTTTTTTTAAAGAAGGAAGGTTGTGCGATTATCTTATGGCCGGAGGTTGTTCTTAGACAAAAGGGTTAAACCCATGTGGGGTCTCTCGACCAAAGGTTGTGGAAGAGATGCCTTTATAGCAGCATGTTATTCCCACTGTTCGATGTGGCCCGACCACATGTGGATATTATTAACAGATTAAAACAAACAAAAGGAAGAAAACATTATTATAATATCTGAAATTATATTAGAAAGAAAGCAAAGGAATAATAACTCTAACACTCAAGAATGGTATTTTGTAAAATCAATAATTAAGAGTAAAACATTTATATTAAAACAAAACAATTTACTTTACTAAAACATTTCGTAAAGCTATCAGTTACAGAGTTTATTTTTAAGAAGTGAAAAAGTTCCATTTGTAAGTTCATGTTTGTACGAATGTGTATATGCGAGCGTGTTTGATGTAAAGTGATTTTTGTGGCAATTGTAATGGGTATGTGTGCTTGAAGAAAAATGTGTTATTCTTGGTAGGAATTAAAAGAGATTACCTACTTTTTGACTTTTGCTTCTCCCACTTCCTCGGTCGAGCCGGTGGAGGTGGGGGGAGGGGTGTCGACGATCTCCTGTGTGCGTTCGGCCGGAAAGCAGAAGAAAAAGAGAAAGAAAAGAGGGTGCACGACCTGTTTTATAGGGAGTCAAGTCAAGCTGACCTGTTGGTTCCTGATTGGCCGGAATCTTCAGCCAACGTGCTTTCACGAGATCACCTCCTCTTTTCTACCTCAGAGACGAAGAAGGGCTGAGTAAACAAAGAAAGAAAGGAGTCGCAACAAATGTCCCCTGGCCGGTTGTGGCGTCTGCCATAATCTTACTTTGTGACCAATTGTAGGCTTATGGTTTAAATCGGGAAGAAAATCAAAATTACGAACTTACTTGGAAGAGTAATACGTCTGGCCGAATCTGACTGAAATAGAAATGTTACATAAGCAAAAAGAGATCACCATTCTTCCTCAAAATAAATAATGTCTCCACAACTAAATAGATATGAAGTTTTATGCATGGGAACACAGGAACAAAATGAAGATAATCCATGTCGGTTAGATGAAATAATATCCTGGGTTCCTCGACTCGTCTACCGTTGGCCTAGGTAGTGAGCGCAGGATATACGTCTTGTCTGTTTAATAGATAAGCTGGAACTGAAGATCTGCATGGTTTGGCTTTTGCGTCAAAACGATTCATTGCGTATGAATTTAGTTATATGGCTGAAGTGCTATACTTAACATGAATGGGGATTTGTGAATGAAAAATCAAATAAAACATTATTAATCAACAAAACATTTATAAAACCACAATTTTACATGAATATAAAAGTTAGTTTTAGTGAAGAAATGTTCATTGGTAAAGTTTATACCACTTGTGTTCTTTATTAGAAATTATTCAGTAAATAAGCATACACGAGGGCTGAAGATGTGTATGTCTATGTTCGTTAGTGCGTGTAAGTCGTAATGTGATACTGTGTGTGTGGGTAGGGTTACCTTGTTCTCTTACTGTGTGTGATTCATAGCGGTTTGCTTCTGTTCACCTGACTTCTTGTCCGTGTGTGAGTAGGTACGCGCGAAGCAAAGAAAGCTTGTACGTGAGTTTTGAAGTGTTCTTTTCTTCTTGACTCCCCAGCAAAAAAAACGAGGGTAAAAGGGGAGTGTACTTCTTGTGTGTCCTTTCGAGGTGCGTTGCTTGAGTCTGTCTGGAGAACTCTGCTTATTTCCTTGTTCTTATAGGGGTTATGAACTTCACGTCGGCTTGCTAATTTAACATAGACGTGTTAGATTTTGGCTTAGAAACGATATTAATTGGTTGAACTATACTGAGTTAACACGTTTCTGCGAGAACTCCCTTGCCCTTTGGAATTGAAAAGGAGAGCGTATCTCAACGAAGCAGGGAAAGAAAGAGGGTAGCAATGCAAGCCATTTGCTTTTGGGTGTTCGTTCGGATCGCGTCTGTCCACCACAGTTACACGCAGAAGTGTTATACGCCCACGCAGTGAAGAGGTGATAATTACATAATCGCCAAGACGAATTACAATCTCATTGCAAGTCACATAGACTGATACAGAGTAGTTTGCTCATGCAACTGCTACAAGTTGTTTACCCTGGCAATTCATGCATTTTGATTGTGCAAAAGCAAATAAAGAACTTTTAACTGTTTACATTTTTTTTTTTCAGTTTAATATATAATGGAAGCATGTAGCAAATAATAAACATATGGATTATTTTGATAATTTTATGTAGTTAACTTTTTAAAATAATATAACATTTTTCAATTGTAATTTTTTGTTTCAAATAAAGTATAGATAAAAAATATTGTTAAGAGTTTAGTTCTTTGTGAGAATAAAAATGATACAATTTTTGTTTGTGGTTGTTAAGTAAGTTTTGCATTTGGACAATTAGGGCTTGGTCAGCAGAACATGACTCAACTTGAATAAAGTTGTTTTATTGAAGCAGGCGGCCAACCAAACGCCAGCGTTGAAGAGACAAGTATCCCTATTTTATTTTTTTTAAATATTCATTTATTAAATTGTATTTATGCTTTTGCTTCGGAAAATTTCCTTGCAAAATTTAATTATTTAAAAAAATATAAAAATAATAGGTTTAAAAAAAGAATAAATTTTACAAACGAATTAAGACCGGTTTACGTCATTTCTCTTCTGTAGAATGCGCATGCGTTAGTTTCGTAGCAACCAGCTGAAGTCTCATCATTCGTCGAGTTAATACATCAAAATGGTAACGTTCTCTCTTTTTTTTATTGTTCTTTTAAAAGTGTTATAAGTAACATTCATGTGATTTTTTGTTTTCATTTATTTCACCCAATCTTTAAATAATCAGTTTTCCCATCCCGCAAACAAAAAGAATCTAAAATATGCCAGTCGCTAGATAAATGTCTGCTTTCCATTCAAATAATTTTGACTTAAATGATCTCTATAAAAAAAATGATTCATATAAGATCTGTTTAATGTTTTATTTACTTTTTTTATGTTATTTTTATTTATTGATTTATAAAAAATAATCATTCATTTAACGAATAATGTGCTTTAGCACGGCTGTCCTGTGGCTTTAGTCGTGAGACAGTCATGTTTTGTTTACCTATGCAATCGGTTTTTCGTTTAACTATGAAGCAGTGTGTGTTGAATTTAAATTATGATTACAAAACTGAAATATTTAAAATAAATTGAAATTATATACTTTTTAAAATGTATCTTATCTTTCATGTATTTTTCATTGCCGTAAGTTAAAAAAAAACAACAACAAAATACATCATTTTTGTAAAAGAAAAAAAAAATTGATCCAAAATGAAATAATCAACTCAAATAACATGTCTATTTTAATAATAATAATAACAACAAATATTCAGTCTTTTTTCTTAGATGTTATAATTTCACTAAATTAGTTTAGCAAAAATATGCGCTTATAATTCGTTCTTAGGACTTATTTAGTAATAATAATAATAATAATCACTTGTTGACGAAAAAGTATGTAGTTTGTTAGCTTAAATATTCCTTACTTAAAAAACACGAAACGGTGCTTCTACAGAATTTGAACCGAACCAAACCGACTTTTACCGAACTAAACCTAAAACTTAGGTTATGATTAGTTTAGGGTTAAAAAAAAACAAAAAACAGTTCGATTCAAATTCTGTAGCAGTACAAGACAATCTGGTTTAGTTTCTAAATCGTTTTATTTTTATTTTTTTTAAGTGATTTTATTTCAGGTAAATAACAACTTAAGACATGTAAATAAAACTTGGTAAATATTTTAATTGGTGCTTATCGAGATGAGGTCACATAAAAAGCAGTTGAAAATCGCAGTTCCAAATACATTAACCGGAATATTTTTTGATATACTTATGTATCAGACAAAAATAGGTATCTACACCAAAAATTAGCAAAAAATATCGAGTAGAATTTTAATTAAAAAAATAAAAATCAGTCTTAGCTTATATTATGGATACGCCATTGATTACAGCGAAAACCACGGCAAGCAGGGGAAGGTAACTCTGTACGGATTAATGATTGAGGATTGGTTATCCCCTATTTTATTTTAACACACAAATGAATTAAAGAAACAAACGAAACCTTTTTTACAACAACAAACGAAAAGGGTTTATTCGTATATTTGAGGTTACCTATACCGTTTGGTATAGGTAGAAAGAAACTTAGGATAGTGTCCGAAAGAAGAAGCAGAAGTTCAAATATCTTCAGGCAAAGATAGCAGCCGCCAGAGAGTCCAGTGGACGAGGAGGCAGGAGAGAGGCTGAGGCGATCCTTCCTGGCTAGTACCAGGGTATTTATTTACTCCTCTCCAGGAGTTAGGCACAAGGCCAGTTTTATCTTACTCCCACAAGTAAGATGTGACCCAAGGTCGGGTCGGGAAAGTGGGGTTTGAAAAGCCAGCACCCGAGAGGTGAGCACTCTGGCCATTAAAAATTGCCTGGTCAGCCCCGTCGGCATTCCCCGGTAGGGGCGCCTCAGGCAGTAAGCAATAAACTTACTCCTCCCCAAAGAGGGGAAGCGAAGCCTGGGAGGGTGGACCTCCTAGAACTGCACTAGACAGGCGTAAATCAAGCCCCGAAGGCCAAGACAATACCAGTCTATGGGGTGCAGTATCCATCGGAACAGATACTACACTTTGATCTTAGCCAAAAGTGCCAGGTTACTGTCTGGAGATCATCCGTATATCCTAAGGGAACTCAAGTAGTCCCTTAGGGAACTAATGATATCAATGCGCCCTGATTGGCCAAACCAGCTCACAGAGACACTGATACGCATTACAAAGTACATCTATGACTGCTACATCTCAGTCTTAACATGTAATAAATCAATAGCGATCGGCAAAATACGATAAAACTGATTTTTATTAAAAATCTACTCCATAATTTTTCCTATTTTTTGTATACTAATTATTGCCTAATACGTAAGTATAAACAAGATCTTTTGGTGCTTATCCAGTTTAGCGGATACTTTCGAAAAAAACAAAAACAAACTGAGGAATATCTGTTTGATGTACGTACCTGTCACGGGCTGAATATATCCTATACCAAAAAGCACGTAAATTGGTACTGTTCCAGATGACGCGCCTAATTTCCATGACTCCGCGTGGACAACGATCAGGCAGGTTGCGGAACAGTACCTGTAAATTAATCAAGTAGTTTTTTTTATAAAAAAAAATAAATTTTAACGATTTACGAAGAGAAGGTGCAAATATGACAGCCATTTTGATTTATTCAAAGGGGGATAAGCGTAATTCATTTACAGTTATCCCCCTTTGAATAATCCCCAAAATAGCTATCATATTTCCACTACGTCTGCGTAAATCGCTAAAATTTAATTTTCTTTTATAAAAAAAAAAATAAAAATACTTGATTAATTTACGTGATTTTTGGTATAGGATATATTCAGCCTGTGACACGTGCGTCCATCAAACAGATATTCCTCAGTTTGTTTTATTTTTATTTTTTTTCGAAAGTATCCGCTAAACTGGATAAGCACCAACTCTGTGTAGTATTGCTACTACACTTCATCTTTTCTGTCCTGACGGTCAGTGAATGAAATATGCTAGACTGAGGCAATTTTTATTCTAATTCGGGGTGCCCCTTTTGTGGGAGCTAGATTTTCTCCACATTATAAACCGACCTTGTGTCTAACTCTGCTCTCGTGGGGAGGCACATAAATAGCGTAATGTAAATAAAATTTATTTTTGAACCCTTTAAAGCAAACAAGAAAAAGATGTACTTATGTTAAATAAATAAACACCATTTAATTTTTATTTTATGATATACAAACAGAATTAATTGTGAAGTTGAGCATCTACTATTTTAAAGTTTAAATTATTATTTTAATATCTCAAAATAAATGATAAAGCCGAAACCTCAGCAGGAGCAGACAACTCAACTGATACAAAAAGTAATTGATTTAAAAAGAAATCCGGTCATTACGAAATAATTGTTAATTCAAATTATTAGAAATAACATTTAAAACAACTATTTTAAAAGTATCTTTCAAGTAATGCAGGTGAAAATGAATTAACACTTTGGCGTGGGAATATCTTATAAAGAAGAAAAGAAAAAAAAACAGGATTGTTTTATTCAATTATTTTTCTTGCTTTAACAGAAGATTTCCACAACAATGCAGCTTTGTTTTTTGGTTCGAAGTTAGAATAATCTCCATGCAATGACGCGCCTTTTAATGTCTTTTGACATTATTATCTAAAATTCCCCAAAAAATTGTTGATGATATCTACCAACAAATGTGAATAATAATAAAGATCTTTTTTTTCTTCAAATTCATCAATCTGACAATTGTTTCTTTAGTAAAGGAGAAAAATAAAAAAACATAAAACCAAGGCGATAATGGATCGCCTTGCATAAAACCCATCCTATCGGACAACGTAGGAATAAACATAAAAGGATGACAGGACATTTTTTTGATTTCTCATCATCTGGAATAATAGCTCTTTTTTTTTTTCGCCACAACAATCAAAACCAAGAGTTAGTTTTTATTTACTTGCATTCCAATGAGGGTAAAGTGAGACACAAGGCCATTTTTTTAATGCGAGGAGAATCCAGATGCTCTCAAAAAGTAGCACTCTGGATGGGAGCAAAAATGCCTCTATAGTCCTGTCGACAGCTCTTACGAATAAGGGCACTTCAGGTGACGACCAATAAACCAATTTCATTTTGAAAGGAAGAGTGATGCCGAGGAGGATATTCTCCTGAGCTCGAACAGATACTACACGTTAAACCTATCCCAAAAGCCAGATTTGTTGACCTGCCTTCCACAACGACATGGTTTGACGCAATGTCACTTTATAGTGGGAATCTAGCTCCTCAAAAAAGGTCACTCTGGTCAAACTGCAAAAATAGCCTGGTCGATCCCCTCGGCAGTCCATCATGGATAAAGACAGCCATCTCCTCTTTGAAAGGAGGAGACAAAAGGCAATAAACTGTTTAACGTTTCTGAAAAGAGGAAGAAATGCCTGGGAGGATGACCTGAGATCGAACAGATAGTACATTTTAAATATTTATTTGCAAGTAAAAAAAAATCAATTTTACTTACAAATTAGGCACAAGGCCATCAAGGGTCGGGGTTGTGGGTCATCTGTTTATTCTATTCTTTACTAGATACATTTTGATCCATTCGTCCAAGCTTTCATTTATCCATCACTTTTACTTCAGCAGTCACCACAATACCACATTTACTTTATGGACTACTCTACTTAAAATATCCCTCATGGTTTAAAATCAATTTTATTTATAAACGATATTTACAATTTCATTAGAAAAAGATGAGGAGTGAGACAACAAAAAATGTTGCTGCATTTTAAATATATATATATATATATATATATATATATCCAATTTACATTTTTATAATTTCTACTACAGAACAGGTGGATATTTCATTTTTATGTTTTTGAAAAGTAAAATACACGTTATTCTTTATTTCTAACTATTATTGCACTGTAGTGCATTTACTTGTAATTTTGTTTGCTTTTTTAGTTCCTTTGAGAAAATACTTTGTCCAGGTAAGAATTATTTTCAAATGTTGCCATTTAAAAAAAAAAAAAAAAAAAAGGGAGGGTCATCTATACAGAATTACTTCCCTTTGATTTGATTGGAACAAGAATATTTTGGAAAATTTTTATTATTTTTTTATTCCCAAATTTTATTTTTATGTTCTAATCAAAAAGAAGTAACTCTATATGTTTAATCCCTTTGTTTTAAGATGGATGGTGGCCATTTGAAAATAATTCCGACCTGGACAAAGTATTTTCTGGAAGGAATTAATCGAATTATATTTTATCCTTCTTAATGACATGCTTCAATGATCCACAAGAAAAACTGAGAAACCAATATCAAATATTTGTAGGAAGAAAACTATCGATGACAAAGAAATGGTAAATTGACTGACTTTATCTATTAGATTTGTTCATTACTTTTCTTTTTCAACTTTGTATATTGCAGGGTGTGTAATTTGGCTATTTTGAAATTCGCTGAGTTTGTCGTTTATCTGCTGATATAAAGTAAAAGTGTTGTATAGGGGGTGTGATCTATATCATACCTAGATTTCTTGTCTAGCTCTTGATGGCTGGCAAGTGGTGATCGGCCGTGGTAATGGGTGAGGTGGGGTCAAAACTATTGGAAGATCCGAAATTAAACTCATTAAGAAAACTTTTTTCTAGCTGAGTGAAATGAATAAAACCAATTCTACTCTTTTATTTGGAGTGCTATATTGTCATTGTGAGGGGAGGGGAGTAAATGATCTACAAGCCCATATTAATCTGCGTCATGGTGACGAGGGGAGTAAATGATCTACAAGCCCATATTAATACGCGTCATGGTGAGGAGGGGAGTAAATGATCTACAAGCCCATATTAATCTGCCTCATGGTGAGGAGGGGAGTAAATGATCTACTAGCCCATATTAATCTGCCTCATGGTGAGGAGGGGAGTAAATGATCTACAAGCCCATATTAATCTGCCTCATGGTGAGGAGGGGAGTAAATGATCTACTAGCCTATATTAATCTGCGTCATGGTGAGGAGGGGAGTAAATGATCTACAAGCCCATATTAATCTGCGTCTGTTCAGTTTTACTCCTATCCACCAACTATATTATCATTTTACAAATCTTTCTTCTCTGATGACGTAATTCCTCATTCAGCTGCCATTTACTATATTTTCTCATTCCCAATGTTTGTCTTTTTTGACCCCCTGGCTTTGCTAGACAGTTCTATCCTTCACACTTCTTGGTGCAACCAAAGAAAAATAACCATTATTCAAAGCTAGCTAATGCACCCACTTCAATATATTACGAAATCACACATAGCAAGTTAAAGTACTTAATGATATTAGTTTTTTTGTTTTAGTATTTTTAATAAGAATCACAGTACTTGACTTGTACCATTTAAACTTGAATTCGAGTCAGAAATTACTTTTCTCTGGCAGTTTAAAGTCTTCAAAATTACTTTCTAGTTTGGAAATGTCACTATAGTAAAGTAAATTATTTTTTACTTCCATGACAAGGTAATAAAATCAACACCTGTAATAATAAACACTCATGTATTTTACGTATTTACATCTTAATATAGTGATCTTTTTTCTCAATAACATCCAACAATCTATTATTGATTTTGTTGAAGTTCAATTTTCAACATGATGGTTTGTTTTGCTGTCATGTTTGCCACTTTTCATAATCAGATTCAGACGAGGACTTGATGATGGCCGTTCCATTAACTTCTCTCCTGTAAAAGTTTTATGCTAAAACAATTCTTAGTCAGATACATACAGTCTCTAATTTTGCATTTCAATTTTTTTTTTCACTTTTGAAAAATTTCATTTTATCCAATTTTGTATTATTTTATGAGAAAATTGCGATAAAACATTATATAAATAGTATTAAAACAAAAAAATAATTCAAAATTTATTCCATATAAAGAAAAAGCAAACATCTACAATTTTTTTAATGTTAAAATATTTCAGGTCCAAAAATAAATTCTCTGAAAAAATGTAACACAACCAGACAATAAAACAATGGAATGTTAAGTGCATAATTCTCTTTGAGGTAAAAGGACTTTATCAAAGTTTTACTTTAAGAAAACATTTAAATTGTATTTTTTTTTTCCAAATAAAAAGGATTCAGATTGAGTTATAATTATTGGCTTTCAATGTTTAAATCAACAGAAAAATCAAATTTAGAGAATCTGTATCAAATAACTTGTATATTTGACTAAAATTTTAATGAATTTTTTTTTTTTTTTGTAACAAAATATTAAAAAAAACAAAAATAAACAAACATCAATTAAAAATTTAAATAACTTATCTCAAGTGAGAATACTGCTCAAATTTAAAATTGGATATTTCCCAAATTAAGAAATGAACAATTTTCAAATCTCTTTTCTAAATCTCCGTTGTAATACATCATAAGTTGCTTGACTTTCATGTTGGTTATTCAGTAAATGTTTATATTGAGAAAATAAACGTTCAACATCTACGCTCTGGTAACAGGCATCCATATGACCTTATTGGCAATCTGTTCCAGATGAGGAAATCTGCTCTCGTTTTTCAAAATGCTGGCATATTAAAAGGATTTGGTAATTCACACAAATTCAGAATTCAAGAAGATCAGTAGACTGATCTTGCAAGTCCTTAATGGCTGCAAAACTATCGACATCATGACTAATACAGGGTATCAAACAGACGGGAGGGGGGTGCCTTGTGAAACTTATACACTGGATAGGCATCTAAGTATCTATTCAATTTCGAAAAAAAAAAAATGGCAAAAAAATCTTGGAAATTTGAAATAACTGTCCTCTCTGATTTCTAGTTCAGACAAAAGACTGTCAACTTCTGGGCCAAATGTTGATTGCGACAACTTTGCTGCCATTCAGTCAGCAATTGAAGAATTGCAACACTTTCCCTCCCAACTCGGCGCATGAATGGTGAATGCAGCAAAAACCAGGTTGCTGACAGCAGTATTTCTTTCTCCTGAAAAGCAGCCAATCGTCCTTGAGGGGAAACTTCTTGAGGTGGTTGATACTTCAAGTACCTCGGATTTGTCGTCACTGTAACAGGCCAGGGGGGGGGGGGAATAGGATAAAAATGGCCACATCGAAAATGTCTGCTTTCTGTCGCCTACAATCTCGATTATAGTCCATGCAAGGAATTAAGCTAGCTATGAAAAATCGAATTTATCATGCTCTTGTTTGTGCCATTCTTCTATGGGTGTGAGGTCCTGGACGGTGAGAGCTGCAGCCCTTCACAGACTGGAAGTCTTTGATCATTACTGTATCTGTCATATCCCCCGAGTTTGCTGGCAGCAGTTAGTTTCAAATGTGGCGGTCCCCACACACGTGTCGAATCTCCTCTCTTCAGCAACCTCTTCTCACATCGCTGGTTTGGTCACACTCTTTGGCATCAATGAAGCGAATTCATCAGAAAAAAACATCATTGTGGTTAAACTTTGAGACTGGAAGAAGCAGCATGATGGCCAACTCGGAACGGTGAAACATGATGCAGAACTTATTATTGGTTCATGTATCTACAGTGTTTGCCAGCGGATTGAAGACTGGCTGTTGCTCCTCTCAATCTTGGCAATGAACCGCTATGCTTCAGTTAGGATGCAGTGAATTTATTGAATGAAGCTCGCTCAATTAACCTGTTTAAGTTCAAATGTTGAGTTCATTGTCCCAGTATGCAAATACTGTTTCACATCCTCCATCATATCAAAACTCTTATTAAACTCATACAGTTCGCATTTATAAGATGTACGTTTAAGCGCAAATTATGGTAAGAAACATGATGTAGTCGACCATCATCTACTCATTCGAAAATTCTATCTACTGCAAAGCTTAAAAAAAATTCTATAAAGAATGAGTGATATTTGGCAGGCATAAAACTAGGGATTCCATCTGGTTGTCACCGACACAAGGGATGATTTCACTTGTTCCTTAGTTAAGATACCATAAAACTATTTTTAAATATCACTTTTTTTTCGACTATGCTTTCTAAGAAAAGCTGACTTGATAAAAGTAATAAGTTGGGTAACATTAAATGCTGACCAGTGTGAAAATACATCACCGACAAGATTTAAAATATGTGCTGAGCATTGTAGCCCAATGATCGTCTTGGTGGTCGCCTTACAGTAAAAACAACACAAGACAAGTTGTAAGAATAACTTATGCTAATGGTTGTGTCAGTCTCAAAGATAATCTACTTTGTCAGATGCTGAGACCCTTCTCCTGTCGTTGATTCTCTGACTCTCTCTGTAATCTCCCTGAACCGATCTGCTCCTCGACAGCCAGCTCTCCAAATATATTTACTCTTGACCAGAAATCCTAGATGGCTGGTCATCCCTCAGCCTATCATCAAAACTGGCCACATCCGTTTTTTTCTCAGCTACTCTTGTTACATACCTGCTTACCTTTTCCCGTAGGCACTCGGGACGTCCATCGGCTGTTGGTTGATTCGGCCGATTCATGTCTGTGAAGCTGTTGGGGGGGGGGGGGGGGTGTCGATCAACACATGAGGTAGCAAAAATACATTGACGCTGAATTTGGCTTTCTGAGTTTTTATTCAGACACATCCAGCTGCGACAGGACTCATGTATGTGTGTGCGAGAGAAAGAACAATTAGTTACTTCGGAAGAGAGATCTCAGTCAGACCCATTAGGGCCCCTGCACCCACGCCCCTCCACGGGGAAGGTTCGTTTCGTGTCTCACTCATTTGAGTGTCAGCAACAAAAAGGATCGCATATCATCACAAAGGAAGTTTCCTCTCCTCCCATCTATTTCAGGGAGCTCACCTACTCTCTCAGCCTCCCATTACCTTCTGGGGCCTCCTCCCACGCCCCCACTATCCAACACACTCAGCTGATCACCAGAACTGATTACATCTGCCTGTTCCCCAGCTCATCATTATCCGGCCAACCAGAAACTAACAACTAATTGTCATGGCGTAATTCGTCTAGGGGGTTCAAATGGATCTGTCTGTCTTTTTATTGTCGTTCACTTATTTACTTCCTCATCATTTTTTGACCGTCCTGGCTGTGGAGGGTAAGGGGCAGTCCATAGTATTACAGCATAATACATGGTAACTGTTAACAAAGATGTTTGACAACACTTTTCTGCTTTTTTGCATTAACGTACAGAATCGGTTACAAAAACAATGATATTTTGAAATGCAATATCCACATGGTACAGCTCGGATGACTATTTGATAATTGCATTTTCCCAGCATCAATGAGAAATGACTCCCCCATGAATGCTTGCAATTATATTCATAATAATCTGGTTACAACAGTTGTTTCATCTGTTATTATGCTAACAGATTAATTAGCAAGCTTGACTTTAATATCAGCAAAGTAACAGTCAAATAATTTTGCCAGATCAAGTTGCCTCATACCATTCACACTTCCATGTTCACTACAATATTTTAACAAAAAATTGACTCTTTTTTTGTCAATTTTGGGAAGGGAAATATCTGACAAATTGTACATTTTCAAAAAGAAAAACATCATTTTGTTTCTCTACTCTTGAACAAATTCTGATTTCACTTGAGGTTACTTTCTTGAAGACTTTTTTTGTCATATGAATTTCTGATTTGATGTTGAGGAGGATTCATTCTATAGACTTGATTCAGTCATTTTGGTAATTAGTTGCTTATTCATACAACTGGTTTAGATTACACAAAAGAAGTAAAATATAAAAACAAAAAGATCATTGAGAGTTAATGTAATTAAATTACTAGTTTTTTTTTTGTTCAATTTAAATTTGTTTTACATGGATGAAGAAGCAATTATTAATCAGGAAAACTTTCGGTGTGACAGGAGGTCAGCATCTGCTTACTTTCATTCCCGGCCTTCAGGCTAGGATCAAAGTCTTTTGTAAATAAAATTTGATTTCAAACCATTAGGGATATCTTAAGTAGGGTAGTCAATAAAGTAAATGTGGTATTGTCGTGACTGCTGAAGTGAAAGTGAAGCACACGTGGTTAGAAAGGAACAGGTGCTTGGACGAATGGGTCAGAATGCGTCTATTTCACAGTAAGATAGATAGTTTATGATCCTCCCTCCACACATTTTTGAGGGTTTTGTGTCTAATTTGTAAAATTGTATTATATTCATTTTTGCAAATAAATAATTCAAAGTGTAGTATATGTTCTGTCCTCAGTCAGAGGAGGACAAAAGCTTGTCAACTGGGACAATTTTTATTTTTGTTCCATTCAGAAGAGTGCCCCTTTTTGAGGGACAGTAATCTTCAGTCATTCGTTTGGTGTTTGGAAAAAAAATCTGTTCTGTATTTTTAAATTGTTTGATAGAATTGTAACATTTACTTTTCTTTAATCAAATTCATAGAATAATGTTACAAGGTAAAAAAAAAAAATCTTCAAAAGAAAATTCATTTTTAGACCTTATTCCTTTATTCTTTGTCTCTTTTCTCTGCCAATTTTTAAATTAAGACTTTTTTGTAAGTTGTTTCTATGAACCGTTTTTTTGTTTCAGTCTGAAGTAGAAGAAACTTTGAAACGGATCCAAAGCCATAAAGGCGTCCTGGGGATTATTGTTATTAACCAGGAAGGTAAAGAAAATTTAATTTTTACAAAGATAATACACACTTGATAATAAATATTGCATAAAAATGTCCATCTTTAAACCTGCTAGATCTTAGTAACATTTTTAATTATAAAATTTTATATTATTTGGATTACTATTCTTTGTAATCTTATAGTCGCAAAATGATAATATACAAAAATTGAATGTATACATAAATTCAATCTCTTCAGGCCAGTCAATGGTGATGAGGAAATAGCGTCTTGAGATCAAAACATCACTGCATTTGTGTAGCCATTCAATTTTATTTCATCATTATAGTTGCATAAAAATTGTATTGTGAGTACTATTAGATTAAATTATGATTTAGTTATATGTATATATACTAGCAAAAACTATCTGCCCTCCAGGCAGCAATTAATCTAGCTGTAGCCTTATCTACAGAAAAACAAAGAAACAATGTTCTTTTAACAGTTTGGTAATTTGAAGAAAACAACAAAAAGGTGATTGTCATGGTGTTATTTGATTTTGTATAAATATAAAAATGAATTCCCCACAATGAAAGGATTAAACGAAAAATCTGTCCGATTGTCAAGAATAACCAACAGAAAAAAGGGGTGACAAAAACAAAACAAAACAAACAATCAACAAATAACTTTTACCAGAGGCAATAAAATTATTTTTCTACCTACCTGCCGATGTTTTTGTGTTTTATAGGTTTTTTTTATAAAAACGTTTTTATTGCATTCTAATAATTTGTCCAAATCTGACTGCGTTACAGTTCCATTTTCAAGATGGCGTTTGTTTTTCGTCTTTTGGGGTGAAGAAATAAACAAATAGTAAACAAATAACTCTTAAACACCCTGAAATTTACTTTTACCTAATTGAAGGGAGGGGGGGGGGGGAAATACCAAAGAAATCATTAGACTTCATAGCCGGTTGGCGAACAACTGTCAGCCATCTTTGTTTTTCAGTATAACGTAATATATTTGACCAAACATTTAATTTAAATAATAAAAAAAACGCTTTAAAGTACTTTAAAACACAAAAAAATAGGCAGGTAGGTAGAAAAGTACTTTTCTTGCTTGTGGTAACAGTTATTTGTTTACTATTTGTTTTTTGTGCACCTTTTCGTTCTATTGGTTATTCTTGACAATCACTAAATGTGGAATGTCAAATAAAACAATTATATATTCTTGAGTAATTTAAAATGATTTCTTTGGTTTTATATAATAAAGGTAAAAAAAAAAAAAACTTAATGAAGAATTTTTTAAAAATATGATTCTATATATATATATTTTTTGTAATTGAAAAAGGTGGGGAGGGGGGCATTTTTTAAGTTATCTTTCGAATTTCAAAATAACCATTTTGAATGTTAAACATTTTTCGTTAAATCATTGTAATTAATATTACTACTAATAATAATATTTATGAAAAAAAGTATTACATATATATAAGGAAATTGTAGAATAGAAATGAATTGTGCAGAATATTAATTTATTAGAGTGTTTATAAAATTATTCAAATGAAGCACCTGGATAAGTATGTTTTGACAGGGTTCTGTTGGGTATATATTATTAAATAAGCTTAATGTGTTTTGATATGAATGTAGTCAGGATAAATAAAAAAAACAAAAAAAACTTTCACATTTATTAATTTATATATATAATTAAATATATTGGTACAGTCAACGTTAATCCGCATTTCGATGTTCTTACATCTTATCAAGACTGGAAAAAAACAAAAGTGAAAATCGACTTTGAAACTGTCCCCAAATAATTGGGAGGTGAAGAAAACGAAAATCCAAGGTCATGAATCACAAAACAACTCTGTCAAACATATTTGCATTTTGCTGTCTGGTGTCTACAACATTATATTAAGGAACCGTACCCCTCTTTCTCTATAACTATCAGTGTAATAATTATGAAACCTGCCAGACAGAAGAAGAAAAAATGAAAAGAAAACTAAAAACTTAAGATATATTTTTTCTAAATAAAAAAAACTAATATAGAATGCCATAATGTTTAAAGGCCATTCTTACAAAATTTTGAACAGATGATTTAACTACATTTAATTTGAACTCAATATTACATTTTGAAATTATAAGAACTTAATCTTTTCTATCTCTAGCAATCCGAATGTAGGATTTCCACTTAACCGTCTTATAATTGTGTGAATAGTATAATTTGAATAATTGGAAGTCCTTCAGATAATCCTAACTTTATTATTATTACAAACTTTGATTGAACCATCAAATTTTATAACTTACTTACTAGTTCTTTTAAAATCTACCCCCATATTAAAATAGTGGAGGTCAATAATCTTAAGTGTATTTTTAAGTTTAAATTGGGATTAAACACCCCAATTTTATTGGTTAACTTAAAATCTACTACTTTACAAAACCTTATGGGATTAGTTTTATACTTATCAAGGGATGCTTTAATTTTTATGTTATATTTGCAAGTTATGTTAAGTTTACTAGGTGATTATCATACTTATCCAGGGTGAATCGTTTAAAGTGCCTACAATTAAAACCTATTTCATCTTGCTGATTAAGCAAACAATTCTTATCAGGGAACATAACAATAACCAATTTTTCACTAAGACAAAGAAAACAAGTGTGGTTATGCAGTGTAAGTATCGAAGACTTTAAATGCTCCATTTTATTATAGGTACTATATTCTTTTCTTTTAGGGATATTATATACTTGGATAATGAGGTGCCTATTTGATTATCTAGTTTGTTAAATGATCTTTTGTGGTTTCCATATCTAGCCTTAAAATCAGTACTTGTACTCCCTATGTAAGATTTTTTAAAGTTAGGATTGTTTTCTGGGAACACAGTTCCCAAATAAACTATATTTTAAACATTTTTCCTGCAACGGGCATTCATTCCTATTAATTCTATTGTGATCATTACTTTTTAATATCTGTCTATTATAATTCTTAATTATTTTTTCTAAGTTATTTGTACAACTAATATATATATAATGTTACTAATTTTTCTGTACCAATATATATATATATAATATAATTTTGTTTCTTTTTACTTTATTAATGAGTTCAAAAGAGATGCTAATGTTTTAAATGCTTTCTTGTTAAAGGCATTCCAATTCGGACCACAATGGACAATTCTACCACAGTACAATATGCTGGATTGATCCTAGAATTGACTGCTAAAGCCAGGAGCACAGTACGAGATATTGATCCTTCCAATGACTTGACATTCCTGAGGATCAGATCAAAGAAACATGAGATTATGGTTGCACCAGGTTTGCATACACATTTTCTACATTTCATGTTTTTAAGTCTTTTTTCCCCCCCCAAAAATCTTAATCTTTCTGGTCAATTATTTTCTTAAATTATTTACACTAGCAAAAATGTGCTCCCTTCGGTCACATATTTTTGCTCTCTGAGGGATGGTATCATGACTAACAAACGTATATCCCCCCCCCCCCCGATGAGGTGACAACAGATACTACACTACCCCTCCCCCAAAGGAGGTAATCCATGGGAGGATGGCATAATGAGAACAGATACTATGCTACCCCCTTCCAGAATTAAGCACTGAAAGATAGTACAAGTAATAGTATAGTTCGACTTCGACAGATATACCAAATCTCCAGTAATAGATGATCAAATATTTAAATTTATTGAAGTACATGTTTTCTATAAACATGGTGCTGGCATTAGGATGTGATAGTTTTTATATAAATCTAGAAAAGTTGTAAGTAAAAAAACAAAAAAACTGTAAGAAAACAAACTGTCTGTCATGCCCAGAGGGTCAGGTCTCTCCGACCTCCCCATAGGTTGGAACATATATACTTTTGACTGGAGATCCGAGATGTCAGGTCCCCCTCTTTCAATTATCTGCTCTTGAAATCTTAAGAAAGAAGATGGAGGTTTAGTGAACGAATCGCTGTTATGATACGCAGAATAGAAATATACTTGTAATTAAAGTTCTAGTGGATAATTTTTTCTACTTTTTTGTACAGTGAGTAAGAATATAACACTGAATAAGTGTATAATATTGTTTTTATAAAAAAATAATTTTTTAATACAGCCGCTGAACAGCACAAGCACCAAAATTTGTAAGGAGTTATAATAAAATTAATGATTAAAATAAAGGTCACAATCCCCCTAGTCAATTACTCTGATGTGCATGTACTTTTTTATTTTAGTAAAAAAAATATGTATTTTGAAACAGATTCCTTGAAGTTTTGATGTTAGCTTCTCAAAAAATAAAATGTAGTTATTGTCACCTCAATTACACCCACAGCTGAAACTAACGGGTTTAGCATGAATGTTAATAGCATAATTGGAGTGCTGAAACTATGCTGTCCAATTCACATTTTTTTTTCTTTCAATTCAACAAAATGGTTTCTTATGTTATGACGAAAAACAGCTATCCAATATCTATCTAAAATAAATGAAACATGGTTCTAAATAGTCATTAATCTAATAATTCACAAATTTGTAACTTCTCACAAGCCTAACAATAAGTTGGCATAGGATTACAAAATACTAGTCAGAAATTGGGAAACTCAAATTTGTAAAGAAATTAATGATTGACAAGGGAGGTAAATGTCATGTGATCCAGTTTATTTATTTTGTAAAATTTCATCACTTAAGTCTTGAATATCATCTTGAAATTTGCATATTTTTGATTATGAAACATTGTTTAACTCTTGACTCTCATAAGTGCAGAATGAAATTAAAAAATTTTTTTTTCTTTTTTCAACTGTATGTCAATATTTTAAGTGACATTTTTGAGGTTGAGAGATTAGAGTGGAGGAAATTTTTACGGATCCATTTTGTAAATAAGTTGATTTCACATTAAATAAGTACTGAATGACAATTAGCGTGTATATATATATATATATATATATATATATTCACTTTTTTTTTATTAAAAACTTAGTGGCACAAAAACAAAATAAGCTGCTCAGTGTTGTATATGTCATGTCGGTGAAAAGGGAAAGCTCATGTGTTCTTTTCTAGAGAGAATGGTATGTGTAAAGTAGTTCCTAATCAACTAATTACTGTCGCTCAAATGACACTAACAGCTTTTTGCGAATGATCAAGGACTTGTACTTAGCTTGTTACAAAGAAACGCTCATAATTATTTTGGCTTTACTTTACTTTGTCTCTGAAAAATGGAAGACAGACGATTCGATATTAGTCTGATACCTGAATTCAGTGGCAATAAGACTCAGCAGCCTGTGGAGCTCATCTTTGAGCTATCACAAAGATTGAACAAGTTCTTCCACTGCATGTATATAAACAGAATTATAATAATGCTACTTCAAGCATCATCAAAAATGGAAGACATGACGCTTGACCAGTACTAACCAATGAAAAGGAGGCGGAGAAGTCATTTGACCAGTTGAAAGTAAAGATGATCAAATCCTAACCACTCGTTACTTTACCATAATGTGTCAAATCATTTTGCCGTTGACTGTCGTTATTCAACATCATCTCCTCCTCTGCACTAGTCATTAAAGATGTGCTTCCTTGATTAAAGTATGCATCGCTCATGAATAGATCAATTTCTCTGCAGTAGTGTGAACAAAAAAAATGGACATATTCCCAAAGCTCCTTACGTGATGCGTGTTCTTATAATATGGAAAACTGGGAAGACGTTTTCCTGCAGGAAATTGGCTGAAACACAGGATAACTGTAGTCACTTTATCGTCCTAGCTGGAAGTAACACCAGTGGAAGGCAACAGATTTTCCATGTGTACATATCTTACATTCTCATATGGCAGCCCAGGATACACACAGGCCATAAGCGATGTGCTTTGAATATAAACTTTGGTATTTGATCATAACAGATTCCAACAACATTTAGTTAGAAAAAAAATTAGGTAATGATGCAGAATTTCGTTGACTTTTTAAAATAAAGTTCAAACTATAAATTCTTGAACACTGTAATATTCTTTAGTTTAAAATTTTCTACATGTATTTTTAAAAAATTAACTCATTTTTTTTTTTTTTTTTTTTTCAGATAAAGATTACATGCTAATTGTGGTACAGTCTCCTAATGAATAATGGTCTGAATAAATTAAAGAAACTAAATTTTCCTGCTTCCTTGTTCTCTTTTTTTTTTCATATAAGCAATTGGAAAGAGAGAAAGATACAAGGCTGAATGTTAACATTCTGCAACTAACATTCACATCCTTGACCGCAAATCATGTAACAGCCTTTTTCATATTTATTATTTTCTGTAAAGTCGGCAAATTATGTTTGTTATTTTATTGAGCTCTTATGAAATCCTGAAGATTTAAATACTTTCGATAGAACAAAATTATTTCATGCCAAACAAAGAAATCGAAATCATACAGAGTTAATTTTCAAATTGTGCTATTGATGGTTTCCAAAATAAAGCTCATGTTTAACAACTTCTGAGTGAACATTTTTTTAATTTTTTTTTTTTTTTTTTTAAATTGAAATCAATAATTTTTATTTTAAATGTCAAATCTAATAGAATAAAATGATATAAAAGCATTTCTTTCTAATAAATCTGTTTAATTTAATCAATTGACCAAAAATGGTGACATAACTCGACGGTGAGCAAAATTGAAGTAGTTCCTCATGATAACAGGACAAAAATGATCTTTTGAATGATTGTAAAAATGTAAGTCTTTTCAAGCTCAATAAATTGGAAGAAAAAAAATTAAAATTATAAATTCTAATTTATTTATTTCTTTTAATCATCGATTATCTTCCAGCACAATTATTTGATGTGGGTAACTGTCCATTTGTACAAACAGATAACGGTATTCATATTTTCCACTGTCATTCTGAAAGAGAAAAAAAAAATGATGCTTATATAAAACCGTAAAAGAAAATGTGAGGGTATTGAATTCCTATTTTTTTTTTATCCATTTGATACAAAGTTTTTAATGATGTAAAATTGTTGATTTGCATCATACCATTTTATTTTCTAACAAATAAAGTCTTCCAGAATATTTGGAAGACTGGCTCATTCCAATTCATCTAAGCTCCTAAACTGTCCATTACAATGCACTTGGTTATTACATTTTAGTAACATTTACCCAATGATATTTGAAAATCTTTACCTGTTTCATTTCTAAATTTACAGTTGCTTTTCTGTGCTGCCCTTCGATGTAAAACTTCATCCGCATGTGTTTCACACCATTAACATCATATTCGACATGACTGAAATTTAAGAGTTAAAGCGTTATCAAACAAGAACAGCATTCAAAAAATGTTTTTTTGTTTTTTTTACTTTGAATCGTTTTCACTAGAATATTAGGTCATCTTCTCCAGGAAATCTAGTTTACAGGTGGTCATGTGGGGCTCTGTTGTTTTTTTATGGAAAAGAGTATGAACAGTGAAAGGCCCATAGAATTTAAACTGTTCATGTGCCACTTATAATCTTTTTAATTCCTCAAGGAGCTATATTGTGGCGGTAATTAATAGTTATACATTATTAGTATATAAGTTCAAACTATAAATTGATCCTCATTGGGTGCGACATACTTGTTATTTAACTTATAAATGATCAAAATTAGAATACTATATAAATAACATAACCTGGCATTTCAAGTATGCTTCATGGCAATTTTGCACTTCCGAGTAGTTTTGAAGCCTTATATGACCAACATACAAAATATCTAATTATAATCTAGATGAAGCATTCATTTTCAACTAAATTCTTTTCATACTATCTACTTAGATCAGTCAGTCAATACCATAGATCAAAAACGCTACTATTAATTCAGATAAGTATTTTACTTTGAGCTTGCACAACAGCTCAAAACACAAGATCAAATCCCAAATACTGTTTATGGGATGTCAGATTCATGTAGACAAGTTACATAAAACACTTACAGAATGGGTTTTTATAGAATTGCTTTAGTATTTAGTCTCTGCAATTCCTGATAATGACACTGTATATTTCCTCAAACCCCAAACACACAGATTGTAGAGAGTGATGTATACATGCATAATGCTGCATGTTTTGTGGGGGTGCACAGATGCAGGCCTGCAATGGGGAAATATTTAATTAAGAGACCATGCAAGAAATTGTCTAGCCTCTCTGAAAAAAAATTTCTTGAAAACGAGGGTTCATACTGTGAAAGCAAGACCACTTGAAACTCTACAGAATTAATGTCCATTCCAGATAAGATACCCTGGTTAGTGGATTTTTAAGTCCATATATTGAACAGCCGATAATTCTCAAGTGGTCTTGCTGTGTGATTTACCCTGAATGACAGGAGATCTATATATTTCGGCAAAAATGAGCAGAGAGGGTTGGTTTTGGTCACTGGTGCCTTAAGCAGAGAGATTGTTTGTGTTTGGTTGGAACAGATGTTTGTTCTGAGTGCAAGTCTGTTATTCAGTAGAGAAATCAAGTATCATTTTAAATTCTCTTCAGATGTACCTTGTCGAACTCGGGAACCTTTTTTTTATTAAATCCATGGGGGTAGCATGCTTTCGTTCCATCTGCTATGATTGGGAAGAAGTCTTCAGTAATTTGCAATTCTTCATATCGCCTGCACTGAGGATTCAACCTTCAGATGACTGTCACTTAGAACTGAATTTTACTTAGTACTATATCCTTGCAGACAATTCTATTAATTTTGGGAGTCTTAAACCTAATCTTGTTTTTGATCTAACTATAGATCACTACTTATCTATTATTTATAATTATAGGTTCCCCATATTGTATTGAATTCTATACTAGGTCTGCTTAGTAAGTCATTGTTGCCTAACATATGTGCTGCTTCTTTGAGTCGTTTTACTCTCCACCGTTCTTCTCTATCTATAATTTTACAAATTATCAACCCTCATCTAAAAAACTTCTGAAACTTGATTAAATGTTTTGCTATTTTATCTTAAACAATTTTTTTAACAGTTATTTAGCTATTTTTGTTCATGTTATATAAAAAAAAATCTTTCACCAGTTGTTTGTTTATACTTAGAAAACTAAAAATAAACAAAATGTATTTAATTGAAGCAGCAGCATCCTTATCGGCTGTCAGTGTTCGCGTCGGCTTACGTAAACTGCCGGAAGATGACGACGCAAAGTTGGCGGAAATAAGGTCCCATTCTATATCAGTACCCAAATGTGATCAGATAATTGTTAGTATCATTGTAGAAACATGATTAAGATTTTTCTTTTTAATTCTAATCTGTGTGTTTGGGTTTTGAGGAAATATACAGTGTCATTATCAGGAATTGCAGAAACTGACTAAATACTAAAGCAATAATTCAGCTGCAAACATAAAAATAAAATTATTGTGATTTGAGAAAAAACATTTTTTAAGGCTGACAAGATAATTCTTTATTTTTTTTCATCTAATTTTCGTAAATTTTTCACTTGGTTATTTACTACTTACATTGACACACCGGTTCTCATTAGATCACTAAAGTTAGGCGACGTTGAGCCTGATCAGTACCAGATGGGTGACCAGTTGGGCATACCAGGCGCTGTATGTGGAAGGACAATACACTTCCATACAAAAACTAACGTTGTCACAATGAATTGCAGATGGGCAACCGCAGATAAAAGTTATCCTCTATATAATGTCTACCATTCTCAATGTGAGAAACATGAAGTTGTAGTGCACAACGTACACATGAGATGAGAATATATAAATTCAATCAACTACTTACTTGACATGTCGTCTTCTTCGTCTTCCTGATTCTTCTCCGTAGGCTTTGATGGGTTCTCCTAAAACTTCCTGTACCTAGGAAAAGAAGAAACAGCTTTGGATTTAATTTTACATTTAAGGTAAAACTATATTTAAAGATTAAGTTTAACCAAGTGGAAAATACTTATTAGAATCACTTTGCAACAATCATTTCTTGCTAAAAAAAAAAAAACCCAAAATGGTTGATAATATGCATGGAATATGAAAAAAAATACAAACTCAATTTATCATTACTAGTCAGAGCATTAAAAATCTACACTTAAATAAAATAGGCTTTAATTTTATTCTTTTATGTGCTTATATATATATATATATTGAAAGTGGCACTCTAGAAGTCTATGACTAAACGTTAAACAAAAAAAAAACCCAGTTCAGTTCAATTTCTGTAGAAGCACAAAAACCTTCTGTAACTTTGAGCTCCAACGAACGAAAAATAATTCTGCTCACCGCAGAATCTCACTCCACACTGACTTTTTTCTTCTCCTGATTTTCTTCTCTTTTTATTAGCAGATTTTCCTTCAGTTAATTCCGCTTAACCAACCAGAAAAAACAATCCGCTGGCTGACTATTTGTCGTCAAGGCGAATCCACGTATTATTGTGCAGCAACCAGTAGATTTATTACTTCGAGGTTGCGAGTTCAATCCTCACTAGAAAACTAGTAAGCCAAAACTTATTTCCCTTTCCATCTGCAAGCCAGGCAAAGTGCGGAGATGAAGTAAGTCCGGACCATCTCCACCACTCGATTCTGGCTCAAGATCATCAATTCCGCCACATATATATAAGTTATTACTATTTTATGTATATACATATATAATATAAGGTAATATATATTGTGTATATATATTTTCAGTATTTACTTCAACGGTATACAATAGATGAGTAGAACTTAGTAGTAGTATGAAAATATATCTATGGCAAGTAAGCTACACCAAAACTTTCATGTTTCATTTCCATTAATGTTATGATGGATTCTCCCGTCGATTTCGACGTATGAGTGCCCCGCCAGAGGCTGCCCACGTGTGTAATTGCAAGGGTTGCGCAATCCCCAACAACACCTCTCCTGAGTCGGCACTGCTTGATTCCAATGGCAAGTAGTTCAAGACCCCGCAATATTATTGTACCATCTTTGGACAGAACAGATACTACACTTTGATTCTAGCCCGAAGGCAAAAAAAAGCATATTTTAATTAGTTTCACATTTAATAAGAGTTTCACAATAAATAAAATTGCCTTAGCATAGTATTATATAGATTTATGTTCAGTCTATGACTAAATATAAAAACGGCTAGCAGCTAACATTGTTTAGAAATTACAAAAAAGGTTTTATCAATTTTACTCTGAGTTTATATTATTTAACAGTTTTATTGATTTTAAGATTTTAACCATCATTTGATGTGCTTAGCCATTATAATTCTAAATGAATTACCAGATTTTGTGAATTTTTTCACTAAAAAAATTTGAATTATGAATTGTTTTAAATAATCGACTCCTTATTGGCTCACTTGGCTAAAGTTGAAATGTGGAACAAAGTGAAAGAAATTTTTTTAATTTAGTAATCTTTTTTTTTCTTTTTTTTTTTTTAAAGAAAAATGGAGGAAAATTTGGATGAATAATAATTATAGTTTCTTTAATTTAAAAACATAAAACAAGTTTTATTAAATCAAGTTTTTAGTCATTTTATGCTACTCAAGATTCAATTACAGATATAGAGTATAAATAACATTCAATCAATTCACTATATTATAGTGAATTGATTGAATGTTATTTATACTTAAACTAGCATGGCTACCCGGCGTTGCTCGGATGCATGGACAACAAAATAGAAGAGCTAAAAAGTGTGTGTAACATCTTTCTTTTAAAACTTCTCTTTCTCTACCCCCCCCCCCTCTATTTCCCCTCCTTTGACAGAGGACAGAAATACATACTACACTTTGATTCTAGCCTGAAAGCCAAAAAAGTATATCTTAGTTTCAGAAAAACTACTGGTGACCCCTAAAAGAATAAATACTATATATAAAAAAAGTGCCCATATTTTGTCCGAAGCAATGGCGAAAAAAAAAAAATCAATTTTGTGAGTGCTTTGTGTCACTTCTGATTTTTAACAGGACACACAACTGCTCTTTATATAATAGATGAATCAGTGTCAACTATTAATTTTTTACTAAAATAATTAAACTATCACTTAATTTTCTTTCCTTTATAATTATTATTATTTTTTTTTTTTTTTTTTTTACTGTGGTAGTAATAGTCTTACTAATTGGGCAGTTAAGAAAACTACCTGAAATTGAGATAAAATAAATATTAGAAAGAAAGAAAAACATTAATGTTTTTTTTTTTCAACAAACATGAAAAAAAAAGTTTCAGGATTTCTTACCTCTTCATCATTTTTACATTTCTTAAAAGCTTTTCCAAATATCGCATTCGGACTTTCTTTGGAAAGTAATTCACGGCCAATGGCATAAAACATAATTCCTGCAACCAATGAAAAGCAAGAAAAGAAATTAAAAAAAAAAAAAAAACTGCACAAAACATTGCTAATCAAAGGAGGCGCGAGAGCGCTCTATCCCTTAATAGACTCACGAATGGCCTATGCTGGAAATCTCATTTCTTTGATCAATCATAACTCAAAAACCAATAAACCAAATTAGTTAAAACTTTGCACAAAATTTTTATTTGATAAGTTCTATAAGTGTGTAGAATTTCAGCATCATTAGTCAAGGCAATCCAGAGATCCAGAAAGTTAAATCATGAAATCATGTGTGTACGCACGTATGTGCCACCCTGTATCTCATCAACTATTTGATGGATTCAGCTGATTTTTGGCAGAGATAGAGGTTCTAGGGTCTAGTTGATGGCATTTTAATTTCAGTTTACCATATACCTTAATTAGTCAAACTACCAACTATATCAGTTATGAGAAGGCATTGTATTGAGGCATAGCTTTACAAAAGTAGTGACATTCCATGAAAAATGTATGCGAGCACAAATTTTTCTTCAGCGCACCTCACACACTTCATCCACTCATGCATAGAGATTTATACTGTAGTAATGTGATAATGAAATGGTTTGGTTGAAATGTAGTCATACTCTTAATGACAATAAAAGTGTAAAAATTTGGGAATTTCCTTGCTTTTGTACATTTAGTGTATATGAATTTTCATCTTAACCCTATAAGAGCATATGATTTCAGTATACTGGCATTTTTCATGGAATATAATATAGTTGATGATTCTTTGAAAGGACATATTACCTTATGAATATTGGAAAGCTAACATTTATTTTAGATTTGAGGTTTTTTTATCCAAGTTCACTGGCATGCGTAACAAGCAAAATTATGCAGACTACTGTATTACAAGACTTAGAATTTATCAGAATACTAGAAAAAAGTAACCCGTTGGGTCACTCATTCAGTTCGGATTAGATTGTTGGAATCGGGGAAAAGTGAGTTTATTTATTTTTTAATATTTAACTGGTTTTACAGACTAAATCCAAAATTAGTTACTTTCTGCTCACTATATTTCCCTCAATTATGGGTTAAATCGTATTACTACTTGTGTTATTCCCTTTTGTTTATAATGGACTATTCCAATCTTTCTATTCTTTCGTCTCTTTATTACTTTTGCCTGTTCATAAGCAGAAAGAAATAGACAAGAGAGTGGAATAAGGGACTATAAATTAAGAGTGAGGTAAACAACATGATTTATAGATTGTAATTTCATTGGTAGTTTAAAAGCTTTATATTATCACGATAGATTATTATTATTAAACGATAATTCAATTATCGTTATTTAATTCAACACTTAAATATTATATATATATATATAATTTTAGGTGAAAGATGAGAATAAAAAATTGTAAAGATACAATATTTATTAAAACATCAAAAGTGATGTTTTAATAAATATTGTATCTTTACAATTTTTTATTCTCATCTTTCACCACTAAAATTGATTGCTCTATTCAATATATTGAGCTTTATATTATCACGATAGATTATTATTATCAAACGATAATTCAATTATCGTTATTTAATTCAACACTTAAATATTATATATATATATATATATATATATATATATGATGAAAAATGCCCCAAACCAAAACAAAAAAATTGTATCATTACTAAAAGATGATCACCTCTTAATGTTTTTGTTTGTGGCAAATTTTAACATACTCAAATTCCTAAAGCAATGAATTTACTCAGATTACACAGCCATGATGTTGAAAAAAATGCTTATTTTATAAACTAGCAAATATATGCTCCCTCCAGTTGCATATTTTTGCTCAGCTGCAAGGATTATACAATTGTGAAAGAACTACATACAATACGTAGTTAAAGCAAAATAAATGGTTTTGGATTATTAAAATAATTACCAACGCTATATCCCCCTCAGGTACAGGTTAAATCATATTACTACTTGTGTTATTCCCTTTTGTTTATAATGGACTATTCCAATCTTTCTATTCTTTTGTTACTTCATCAACTTTAACTGTTCATAAACAGAAAGAAATAGGGGAGAGAGAGAGAGAATGTCTACACATTTATTTATTTTTTATTATCGCTTATGTTTGAATTCATGTTTTGAAACACATAAATCTATGACGTCACACCAAAGCTATAATTATTTTGTTACGGTAATGTTTTAGACTCTGTTTATAAGAAATTCAAAATAGATCAGTTGGTAGAACCCCAGACTGAAGATCTCTAGATTTCGGTTTCAGTTTTATTAATTTACTATTAATGCAATAATCTAAAAGTAGTTATGATCGCTGATATTTCAAAATGGGACAAATTTCACAATGTATTTATCACGATTAAAAATATTGTGACTGACGGAGGACAGACAGACAAAATCTCTATTTATATAAGATATTGGAATTTTTGGCTCTTTCAAAACTGCGAACATACACACGAATTATGATGATGATACTTGTCAAACTTTATCAGTCAACTTTGAAAAATGAAAATTTATAAATAATAAAATCTAAGCGGTTTACGTCATGAATCATTATTTGCCCAAAAAAGGTTACATTTAGAAGGATCTTCTGTATATTAATTGATTGTTAGTACTTACAGCTACAATTGTAACGTGATCGGAAGGTGAAATTATAATTGCTCTCAATTATAAAATAAAAATTATGCATGGGAGACAATCCGGATTCGTACTTTCGTTTATTTGTTGCAAAGTTGTCCCCCTTTACATCGGGTCCTCTGTTAATTCATTAAGAAAACACAAGCCAAATATGACAGACAAAATAAATCTTTTCTATGGTTTATTTATTGTGTGTAAAAAACAATACAAAAGAATTATTTTCTTAAATTCGTTGCATTACTTCAACCATCGGTGATGTATGTAGGTGTTTGCCTGGTTTTCTCAACGAATACCTGTATCACCGTGTGTATTCTTCTGCCTCTGAAACCTGGACTAAATTTCTGATGTCTTCAACGTTTATAAAACAATCAATTGCATCAGCCTTATATTATTGTTCTTTGTCTCCGATTTCAGATACAATATTTAAAAAATTTAAATCACTTGACCTGTTTAACAAAGAGTGGGAGGATACTTATGGGGCGATAATTTTTTAGGTCAGTTCTTTAACTAGAGTTCTTAAAAACTGGTACCACAGAGGAAATTTTTCAGCTATCAGGGAAACAAGATTCGGCAAGGCATTGTTATAGAGTTTGGAGAAGACAAGCCACCTCAGCAGACATTTCTTTGTTACTATAGCAGAGATAAGATCTGGCTTTGGAGGTGTCAAGCTTGTTTTTATAATATCCTGGACATGGGAAGTGTTGATCATCAGATCCTGGTTTCCATCCATAATGGGAAATTAGAGAGGGAATGGTTTGTGGAGTCCAAGGTGGAGTTTAAGGTGAACTGCTGGGCAAGTAGTTCAGCCTTATCTGTTGCCATGCAAGCAACATCGTGGTGGTTGAATAGTGGGGGAATTGTTGATTGTCCATTGCTCACCATTACTATTATAGATTTTTCAGAAATCACGAGTTCCTAATACTTACTTTTAGCTGCGGCTATTACACTTTTACAATGGTTTCTTGATGCTATAAATCCGACTTATTGTGGAATACTTACTGCCTATGTGTGATAGCAGCTGCACAGATCGAAGTGAACCATTGGGGGGAGTGAGGCTTACTATAGAATTTCCATGTCGGGACAAATGCTTCTATGTCTGCTTTGACCCATTCAGTGACCTCCTTTGTGCACAATTCAGCAGGGAGAGATAAAGTTTTACTCCAAGGTGCATCTCTGATTAGATCTCTGAAGGACTCCCACTCAGCACGTTGGTAATATCTCGTTCTGAGTAATAGCGCTTCAGTTTGACGACAGAGGTTTATGGTGATATTAACCATTTTTACTAAGTGATCAGCATTTCCAAGTGGGATATGGACATCTGTCACACAATCCTCGAGCAGTGTTGCCAAGAATAGGTTGAAAAGTGAAGCTAGTTGGTCCTCACATTTATACGAGAGGCTCTGTCCGTCAGTCACGCTTTTGTTTGAGGTAGCATTTTCATTGTTAAATGCACAGATTGGATGGACACATCTTAATATTCATTCTTGTTTAAGATTTAGTTGTGGATAAGATATTTCGATTTGACACATAATATAAAGAATTTCTTAACATAATCCTTATAACTTTTCTAAGACAATAACAATCATGTATCATCACTCACGGCCTTGACTAATTTTAATACTAAAGAAATTGCATTTATCGTTTATATGGAAAATTTCTTTCCTCATCCAATTCATAATATTTTCTTTCTATTATACGGATTTGTCATAAAAGTGTTCTTTAAAAAGTTAAGTGTCAAGACTATTGAAAAATAAGAATATTTGATATTCTATTTTCATGTTTTTAGCGATGCATGTGCTAAAGTCTCTTCTCTAACATGAGCGCTGCCATCTTGTGTGTTGTTTTTTATTGAGTACACACAAGGTTGTAATATGGGGAAAAGACAATGAAGAAACGATTGAGTTCACACACACACACACACATATATATATATATACACACACATTTATTTTCACAGAAAAGACAATCGTAAGAGGGTCACAATAAAACATGATACATAAAAATGGGGTGAAAAGCACAAATGTAGTTACTAACAGAAGAGTCTACGTTAATAATCCTAAACACAATCGAAAAGACATGTACTGTCAGGACAAACAGAGAGAGATACGTGTAGACATAGAAGTAAATACAACTTACTTTGTTGAATATATCTGGGAATGATAGCTGCGATCAGTAAAAAGGACGCCTTGGTGGGAATCGGGTCAATCGTGAAGACCATGCTAAGATAGAGCACCAGTCAAACTAGCTCGAGGTCCAAGCCATAATGAGGCTGAATCCAGTTTCTAAATTCCCTTTGTAGAGTGGAATTTAACTTGGTTGCCAGAAGTAGAAAAGTGCATTCTCCCATTGGCAAGTAATAATTCAGGGTAGATAACTTGGACTTGATCCAAGAGAGATAGCATCTGAATATTCTAAGCCAATACTATGTTTTGTCACAACCAGATTACTTCAAGTTTCTTTAAATACTTGAGATCTGTTTAGTCATAATTAATAATTTTTTTAGATGCGCCTATGCAGCTGTATGAGAGGCTTTGTCCGTCAGTTTGTCACACATAAGTTGGAAATAGCATTTTCGTCTCTAAACAGGTTGGACTGGTAAAATAAAGCATAAAAACAAGCAAAACTGCATTGCTACAAAAAGGTCATTTGTATAGTCTTACCTGTAATTCCTATTCCAACAACAATCACTCCTGTATAAGTTATATCCTTGCTTGCTTCTTTAACTGTAACAAAATGAAAATAATTTTGATTTGCAAAAATGATAAACAATTTTTATTCTCCAATATGTAAAAACGGTACTGATATCGATCCTGACCCAGTTTTCGTGAGGTTCGACTCGGAAGCGTTCGGCTGTCCTACGCAAACGCCCGAGAGTTGACGAGCCAATTTGTACCAGACGACAATTTTGATACGGTGCTGCGTCCTATGATAATAATGTTTTGCTTGTTTTGTTGTTTTTTGTTGTTTCATTTAGAAAATTTCTTGAAAATATAACTTACAATCCCAGGATGCAGCACCGTATCAAAATTGTCGTCTGGTACCATTCGGCTCGTCAACACTCGGGCGTTTGCGTAGGACAGCCGAACGCTTCCAAGTCGAACCTCATGAAAACTGGGTCAGGATCGATATCAGTATCGTAAAAACTTGATACAATACTGTCAATTTATAAAATAATTAGAATAGAAAATTATAAATAGTAAATATTATTTATAATTAGTGGGAAATATTTACATTTTATGACAGCCCTTTAATATCCCAACTTCAGCAGAATCTAAAAAAAGAGGATGGATTTTTTTTTTTTTTCAATGGAAACTTGGCAAAACTGATCTTATGGTGCACAAACTATGCACTCTTCTTTTTTAATTGTTTTTTTTTTGTGTGGCCTACAAATCACAAAATGAATAAATAATCTCTACAAGCGTTTACGAAATCGGACTTTTATATTTACGGATGGTTCAACCTAGCATTTTTCCTGAACACAAGCACAATTTCATAATGCTAGGCAAGATATGACAATAGGGGTATAGGCATAGAATATTAAATGTAGATTTAAATATGTGATGCTAAAACACGCATCTGTATACTTTAGATAGGAAAACAGAAAAACAAAGCAGAGTGCCAAGAAGGAATGGGAAAAACAGGAAAAAGTGAAAAAGACTAAGATAGAACCTTGAGAGTATACATATATACCATAGTCACTATTATTATTAAATTGAACCAGTGTTTAAGAAAGCTTAAGACGTGTATAAAATTGTAGGTTATTAAAGCCTTCTCTAATAATAAAAAAAAAGTCTGATTTTAATAAATAATTTTTTTTAAATGCTTCTTGTAGGGATGGCTGGTGTCGATGCTGAGAAATGTAATAATAATACTGAAATCCGTGTATACAGTGCTCAGATGCACTACAACTCATTGAAAATGCAAAATTTTGTCAGGGAAATGAACAGTGTATGAGTCATGATATACATGTGTACATGTTATAGAGTCGAGACATCAGGTGTATTTTGGGAAGAATTTCGTGAAGCATGATGATTTTAACGGATGCAGTGTCTCAGCAGCCAACAACTGACGTAGGCAGCTTATTCCATTTCATGCTTCAGAAATTCTAAGCTTGAAAAAATGCTTCCAAAGGTTATGAGAGCTGTGCTGTTTACTGACTTTGTAGGCATACTTACAAAAAAGGTGCTCAGGGTTAATAATTTTGTGGGTGTTTACTAAGTCAGTTTCTAGACATCAGAGCTTCAATTAATCCAAACCCAAGGAAACAAGGCATTCAGATTATGGTAGGTGTAGTGTATAATGGAGAGTATTCACTTGGTTGCACGTCTCTGAAAGGTTTCCAGGCGGTCAATGTTCTGAGCAAGATAGAGATTCCAGACTGATGATGCAAATTCCAAGTGTGGTCGCACCATAGCTATATACAGTTTTAAATAGATGCCCGGAGAGTGGCTAACGAAAGTCTTGCTGAGTGATGCCAAGACACTCTCAGCCTTCTTGACAATTTTAGAGATATGCTTTGTCTAACACAAATTGATGCTGACTGCAATTCCCAGGTTATGAAGTTTAGATACACTCCTGCAAAATGCAGGAATTGATTGAACCTTAAACTATTTATATAATCTTATATTGACTAATTAACAAACTTGCTTCAAAGATTCATTGAAAATATTTTTGTTTTCCAATGTATGGAAATATTCTAGTGGCTTTGCTGCTAACACCTATTATTATATGTCAAGCAAACGATCATTTGCTAAAGTTATTCCATATTATCTTGGTGATTAATATTGATTTTACTTCATCTAAGAAATTGAAAAATTAACTTAAAATATACATCAGAATCATTCTTTTGATGTCGCTAAACCATATATTTAAAAAAAATAAAATTTCTTGGATATTTGTATAATCATAAAAAGGTAAAATCTAACTCCGATACAAGAAAAACATGCAGTCTTGTTTTTTAAAGTTTCAATTTTAATACTTTATGAGTATTAAAGTCATCAATTTCCTTTCAAAACCAAAAAGATAACTGTACAGAAAAAAGTTTAGTTGTAAGGTAGACAACTACTATTATATTCTTCAATTTAACATACAAGTTATATTATTTGAGTTATGCTTATGTTTCAAGACACCGTTTATATCAATAATGTGTCACACGACTTTTTTCGACAACAAAATTTTGAAGTTTTCAGATATTATCTATTTCTTTCCATGGCAAACGTACGGATTTACAGTGCCATGTTAAAAAGAAAAATATTTTCCTTGTGAAAAGAAATATGAAGACAAATCTATCGGAAGTCTATTAAAGTTTTTATTTTACTGACGTAAGCTGATTTTTATTTTTATTTGAAGAACACATGCCATAATAGTATTCTGTGAGAGTGAGGGTGCAGAGAAGAAGAAAGGCTAGTGGTTGGTGCACCCGCCCAGATGTGACAACAATACTCTTTGCATGGGCGAATAGTGACTTTGTAAAAATATAGGATACTGGTAGGTGTGAAAAGTTTTCTAACACGGTAGAGGGAGCCCACCTTCCTTTCAGCAGACTTGGCAATGTCGTTAATGTATTTATTCCAATTCATGTTATCTGTGAATGTTAGTTAGGCTGAAGAGTTTGAATGATGGACTCTCAGATATGATGCAATCAGCCATTGCAATTGGTGGCTGAAAAGATTTCTTACAATTGTTAAAGTAAAGGAGCTTTATCTTTAGTAGCATTACATGTTACCAACCATTTATGACCTATTCCACTATTGACGGAAGAATTCAGCTGTTGCCTTGGATATGTGTGTTCTTTTTGCCCACATGTCGAGAATAGAGTATGGTGTCATCAGCAAATATACCCATCTCAGACACAATTGAATCAAACAGGGCATTTATTAAAATCAGGAATAATAAAAATCCAAGAATTGACCCCTGGGGCACACCCACATTTATGTCATGTTGCTTAGATGTACGGCCATCGAAGACAACCTGGATCTTTCTTTTGGCTAAGAAGAATCTGATTTAGCTAAGAGAAAAGAGGCCACACAAGAAATTGGAAATATGTCTGATCTGGAGTTTTTACTACCCAAGATTTTATTTCGACTTGATAAAAGTTAGTGTCTCTTTAAATGGGGGGGGGGGGGGGTCACGCTGAGAGATGAAGCCTCTGAAAAAGTAATGTTCCTTGAGATACGACCTACTTGAATTTTGTCAAAAATAATGGCCGGCTAGATACAGGAACTCCTTTGATAGTAGGTTTTTTATATCCATAGATTGGCAGCAGATTGGGCTTTTCAGGTGGATGCTGGCTGGCTATTATCTCAAGTGTTTCTTTTTGGGTGTGGTCTCAGAAATGTCTATATATATATTCTTGCATATGGGCAGGGGAGGTCAGTTTGATTTTTTGAGGTCTAACAGTTAGTTGGTTTTTGGTGGCCCTCTGAAACAGATGGTCTATTTGTGTTCGGATGAACTTGTATTTTGATCTAAGAATTCTCATTTGCAAGTCTGTTGTTCAGTAGAGAAACGAGCATTATTGTAAACTAAAAAAGAAAAGAAATAAAACTTTGTTATTTGTTTTAAACTGGAGTTTAAAATTTATTTGGAGGGAAGGATTCTTGTGTTGTGGCACTGACTGAGACCTCACAATTGACACTGCGACTGGTGTCGGAATTGAGCAGCAACTTTGAACCAACACGAGTGGACGATCACAGACTGTACAGTGAATGCACATAAGAGCACGTTCATACCTTGACTGTTCTACATCTACTATTAACCCAAGAATTCTCATCCATTCTTTCAACGTGGCCATACCATCAAAGTTTTCTGTTCTGCACACATCTCCTTATAGTGTCCAGATTTACTCTCACTCTGAGGTCATCAGATCTAAGCCTATCTTTAAGATGCACATTACACATCCATCATATCGTTCTCATATCATTTCTCTCCATGCAACACATGTCCTCAATCCCCACTGGCCAGGTTTCACATTCATACATCATCACACTGCGTACACATGTCTGATAGATTCTTCCCTTGGTCGACAATTAAACAAACGATTTGTTTTTGTACTAATGGGTCACCGCTTATCAAGGCCAAAGACCATTCGAGGATAAGAGTTAATGAGATTGAATGATTGCTAGCCGAAAGATGAAGAACCCCATGAGAGAATTGAGGATAATTTATGAAATGTATTAAGTTAGATTACTTGTGGAGACAGTTCTAGATATGAATCTGTTGACATTAGATTTGAAGATGACCATGTTGTAACTGCAGGGAAGAAGTCCCACAGCAATGTGTTCTACAGACAGGAAGCCCTTACAAAGAAGCTCTGTTCATGGACATTTCGCATGATACTGATAGCAAAGAGAGTTCTTGCTGTGAATGTTTTACAAGAGAGAACTAGAAAGTGGAGCTCAATCGAGCACCTTCCATGAATGATAGAGTAGAGAGAGACTAGTAAAATCTCTTCGGTGAGAAAGAGGCTGTAAATAATAGAAGAGACCATCCCCCACTAGATTTCAAGGTCGATTTAATCCCTTATTACCAGACAAGTAGACAAATAACATGTTTAGTACATATATCGGTTAAATATAAAAACATTAAAGTTTTCTTATAAGACTTTCTTCGTTTTTAATTATATTGCAGTGAGATATTATCTTTTTATGACTTGATAAGTACCAAGAAAAAAATAATTGTCTTTTAAAAATATGTGGTTTATTGGTGTCTTTAAAGTGCAGTTTTACATTTTTTTTTTTAAATTAAATACATAATTTACCTGAAAAGTGGTAACTCCATAGACAGTTAAGAGAGGAAAAAAAAAAAAAAAATGACCTTAAAATATTTAAAGAAATTTATAAACTTTGTTATGTACTTACGTGTTAGCTGAAAATAAGATTGTACAGAAAAAATGACGCAAATTCATCCAGTATTTATTAAATTATAAAAAAAAAAAAATCTACATATCGGTAGACATTTCAGCTTACTGATTAGGCAGGGGAGATAACTCGATTTTTTTCTGAAAAAACTCAAAATATGAGAAAAATGGTGACCGTGAGATAAAATCGTTTTTGATTTTTAATTTAATAAATACTGGATGAATTTGTGTAATTTTTGGTGTACAGTCTTTTCAGCTATCATGTAAGTACATAAAGTTTATACGTTTCTTTAGCTATTTTCTGTTTAAGAGAGGCCTAACATATCATTGTGAAACTACAGAAGCACAGAAAAAAATTTCCATGGTTAAATGTAATCATAATGCAATACATATATGTTAAAAGATAAGGAAAAAAGTACAATTGCAATAAATATTTAGGTCAAGTGAAGAACGATGAACAAGATCAAGGTTTAATTTTAGACCAGCATGGTCACCCGGTATTGCCCGACGAGGAGCATGGGCTACAACATAGAAGAGCTAAACTGTGTGTAACATTTTTTTTTTTTAATATCTCTCTCTCTCTCTCTCTCTCTTTCAACCCCCTCTCGATTTCTCTGGCAACTGAAAAAAGATTTCCTTTAAATTGCTTTGAATGCCCCCCCCCCCCAAAAAAAAATAATGAATATTAAAAAATAAATGTGCCTATATTTTGTCCGAGATGATGCTGAAAAAGAATATATTAGCTTTGTGGATGTGTCTTGTGTAGTTTTTTACTTTTAGCTGGACACACAGACAACTTTCCTTTATATAATAGAAGAAAAATGAAATTTTACTACCTTGCCGTTAGGCTAAAAACAGGTATTGTTCTGTTCAGTCTCAGGAGGTCATCCTCCCAGGCATTACCTCTTCATTCAAAAGGAGGGGGGGGCCTATTACCAGTCACCTGAGATACCCCTACCGAGAAAATGCAGACGAATCCAATCCAGGCTATTTTTATACCCTTCCAGAGTACTCCCTTGGGGAAGCTGGAGTACCCACATTAAAAAACAACCTTGTGTCACATGCAGTCTTTTGTGAGAAGAAGGGTAAATATTACCTGGTCTTTGAGCTAAGATCAAAGTGTAGTATTTTTTCTGTTCTCTACCAGGAGAAATCCTTCTTGATTGAGACAATTTTTATTTTTGTCCTATCAAGAGTGCTTCAATTTGGTGAGCTGGATATTTCCCACATTAAAACCCGACCTTGTGTCTAACTTTTCCCTCGTGGGGAGAAAAGTAAATAGGGACTTCAAAAAAAGTGTAGCTGATCATCAGATTAATAAAACAGAACTATTTCATTCATGTTCAGCCCCTTTCCATCCAAAAGGTTTGAGTGGTTCTTTTATATGACAGGACCGTGCGAGAAAATAGGTTTCCTTTGATTTAAGAGCAAAAACGAACCATAATACTTGACTAATCCATTTACAACTTAATCCAAGCCAGAAATGACTTTCTAATCAACAGTTTAAAGGCTTCAAAATTACTTTTAAATTTTGAAGTTTCAAGCTTTTTTTTAGATGTAGTTTTAAACAAGTTTTAAACAGAAAGTGATTTTTATTCAATCAATATGATTACTGTTTTGTTCCAGTATCTTTTCTGCCATCTTGTGAGTAGATCCATTATTACCATTTTATTACAATTTTCGGTGCTTATGCTGTTCAGCGGCCGTATTAAAAAATTATTTTTTTATAAAAACAATATTATATACTTATTCAGCGTTATATTCTTACTCACTGTACAAAAAAGTAGAAAAAATTATCCACTAGAACTTTAATTACAAGTATTTTTCCATTCTGCATATCATAACAGCGATTCGTTCACTAAGCCTCCATCTTCTTTCTTAAGAAGATTTCAAGGTCAGATAATTCGAAATCTTCTCAATACAAGAATATAATAAAAGACTTACCAAACACTTGGTCTCAAAAGACATGTCGACAGAACTGGTCTGGATAGAGGAACGACTGACCACATATCAGCAGAACTGGAACAGTGGACAAATGTTATCACCTTGGTGATAGAATCGAAAAGAGTAAAAAAGAGGAAGTGAACTTCTGAGTTCCAACTTTTATATTTGTAACCATGTGACTATATCAACCAATGATTGATCACCCAGTTATCATGTGATCTGGAACTCCATATTAGGAAGGAAAAAAACAGCCCCAACAATTGTTTTTTTTGTGTTTTTGTAATGAATCACAGACAGAAATTTAGATAGTTATGATAGTCTTACTTAAAGAGTGTAGGACGAAAGCATTGCGCCTGCTGACATAAGCAAGTTGGTGCAGTTGGTTTTCAAGGCTTAATTTGGATTGTTGGAGAATATCTGCAATCATCTTAGTCATATAGCGATGTTTTCTGTCAATGCCTTTATTTTGTCGCTGTTAACCTCAGTTGGCCAGTCAGAAAGAGTTGCATCTTGAAAACTGGCATACACACGCATTTCATAACAGCGTTTCCTACATACACACTGCATATCTTCATTCAAGTTTCTGTTGCTTTTTTGCCTTTGATTTTTAAATAAAAAAGCATGGAGGTTTTGATAATGTTAATTTTGATTCGTCATTTTCAGGGTGATTCACACACACAAAATAAAACCAGTCTCATCTATGTTGAGGTATCAATTCTGACGAATGCAAATGTGCAAGCACAAATTGAAGTTAAATAGCGATTAGAATACTTGAAATTTAGTCTAAAAACAAAAAAATATGTTAAAAAAAAATCGGATAGATTTTTTGGATGATCCAATAGATTAAAAGGCTAAGCATGAAGAAAAGAATCCTCCCTGTAAGTACCAAAATGCTTCTTTATATATATACTAGCCGAGCTACCCGGTGTTGCCCAGATTAGAGTGTGGGATAGCATCATATGCAACATCATGGTAGGGAGAGTTTACCTTAACAGCAACCTTGATGCTGTCAGCTAGATATCTTACTCACCGAGCTATTCAGATATATGTTAATACTCTTAAACTAACCCTAATAAATAGATTAATTTCATTGTGTAACATGTTTGAAAATTGTGATTAGCTTCTTTAAGGGGCAGCCAGAGACGCAAAAATACTTCCATTATCATGGACGGCGGCACCGGGGTGGGGTGGGGGCTTGACCCCCCCCCCCCCAACCCCACTTTTTGACTTGGACCCCCCACTTTACGGTCATCAATAATGAAGTTATATATGTATGTGTTTAACCGCCCCCCCCCCACTTTTTAGGAGAGCCCCCCCCCCCCCCACTTTTATAACTGTCCCGCTGGTCCTGATTATGTTCACATGCAAATTGTGCATGTGAACACAATTATATTGAAAGTATATTTCCTAGTATGTCTTCGTTCTTAGGGACAGACATGCACAGACAGAGAGGTGTTCTCCTTGATTATATATATATTTCATTTGAATCAAAGGGAAAACAGTTTTCAGTGTTAATATTATCAAAATTTGCTGAAATTTGGGAATAGACATCATTTTTTGTCATTTACCTATGGTTTAAATTTCATTTGAATCTAAGGGAAAACAGTTTTCAGGGGGGGGGAGGGGAGCGTTGAAGTGATATATTTCTTATATAGTCTATGACCTTCACTGAGAGGTCAGTAGTTAACATGCCAATTTTCAAGCAATTCTGTCCAGCGGTTTGTGTGAACATAAGACACAAAGATCAGGGGGACACACACACCGACAGTTACTATTTATATATATATATATATATATATATATATATATGTATATATATACATATATAAATAAGATCACTGCATGATCTTAAGTAATAAAAGGATTTTTATTTTCTTAAATCTCAAAAATCTAGATTTTATAGGAGAGGGGGTTCCTTTTGTATACCATAGTCCATTAAAAAAAACAAAAATGGTCAACATGTTTACAATGAAAATTGTTTTGAAGCTTTTAAACTGTTGAATCAAAAGTAAATTTTGTCAGTATTTTTATAGAATCACTTCGTCTCCAAGGTTAGAGTTAGGATTTCGAAGAGGCAAACTATTTATTTGCAATCATTTTCAATGCCAAAATTGTTCTCAGGGCACTTGAAAAACCCATTTAAAAAACACCCTATTGGAGACGGGAGTGATTCTATAAGATTACTATTTTGACTTTAAGTTTAAAAGGGAAAAAGTCAAGTATCACAATTCATTTGGTTTTTAAACCAAAGAAAAAAAAATAATTTTCTCATACCCCCTGTTATATCAAAGAACCTTTTCTAACTTGTTTGAAACCGGGAACATGGCCAGAATTTCAAACAAGTTTTTATTTAATCTATAGGATTGACACACAAGCCATGTTCCAAAAACACTAAAAAAAACACTAAAAAAAAAAAGGAATTACATAGCTCCCAGCAAGATATTGACAAAAAAGCGAAAATAACAGTCATGTGATTACAATTATGTTCGCATGCCAAAATCATTCTTCATGCTCAAAATCATTTTTGGCTCCCAAAAATAAATTCACTCTTTGATCCGGTCACCAAGCATAAAAAGATCAGATTTTTCAACATACGAAACAAAAGACAAAATGCGGCATAACGTTATGCTGCCCCCCCCCATAGGTAATGGAACAGAAAATTACCTACACTCTTTTTTTTGTTGCGACACACATATACTCACATCAACAAAGGGCAGCATATAAACACAGTCAGACGCATGTGCACACTGATGGAAAGCAAAGTGTCTACTCTACTTACACACTGACAAAGGCGGCATGCACACAATGTCTGCTGTCTGCACTGTTTCCTGAACTCACACACTCATATTCTCACTGACAGAAAAACTGGAAGAATGGCGCTGTAGACTGGCTGAAAAGAGGATCTCTCCACTATGATCAGGAGAGAATGATAATGGCTGCTCAAGATCAAGGCTTGATGACAAATGCCTTTAAAAAGATGAGTGGTCTCAGCAACAATAACAAGTGCAGGTTCTGCTACACAGAAGTAGAGAGTGTGAGCCACCTGACATCCAGTTGTAAGGTTCTCCTGGGGGATGGCTATTATACAATGCGACACAATGGAGTGTGTAAATATCTTCACTGGACTATTTGTAAAAAGTTGAATATCCAGTGTAGCAGCAAGTCCTGGGAGCATATACCAGAAAGAACAGTTGGAAATAATTTATACACCATCCACTATGACTATGCAATCCTTACAGCTACATATCTAGAAAACGGAGCTGTTAAACCTGACATCGTAATATGGGACAAAGTAGCAACCCTAGTTGAAGTCAGTGTCCCTAATGATGCAGGATTGAACAGAGCAGAAAGGGAAAAGATTACGAAATACCAAGGTCTTATGTACGACATGAAAAGAAACTGGAATCTTAGGAAAATCTCCATCATACCAGTAATTATAGGAGCAACAGGACTAATGAAAAAGAATTTAAAAAGCTATCTGGCGAGTATATCCGGTGAACCGAGTGCAAGAGAAATACAAACAATTGCACTTAAAGGGACAGTTAGAATCTTAAAACGATCTCTAGGCTGGAGTGTCTGAAATAGCCGGTGAATGTCTGGCATCCGGTAGGATGCCCCATCTCCAGCAAAAAAAGAAAGATAAGAAAAATTTAAAAAAAAAACAGAAAACAAATAGACATACACACTAGAACATTTGAACTTACCGATATAAAATACCTCTGTAAATTTGTACATATCTGAATATGTTATATTTCTTAACCATGTTTTTATCTCCTTCATTCAACATCTCCATTTTTAACATTTTAACCGTCAGCGTGGGTCTAATTTCGGTACTGGTCCAGTTTTTGAACCAGACAAAAGTCTTTTTTCAACTGTTTACGTAAACAGCCGGAAAATGCTGAAGCGCTTATCCAATTTTATGGCAGGCAGACGACAAGTTAAGGCGATTGATTAAAACAAAACAACTTGCGAACTTATCTGCAAGCTCGAAAAAAGAAATAATATAACTGATCAGTTATCAATTAGAATATTGATCAGTGATCAATACTCTTGGCGATGCACGAATGCAAAATGTGGACAGACATCGCTAAGAACGGATACATATTTTGCACAATGATTAAGTTTGAAAATTTCTTTAAAAAATAAAATATATATATTTATTTTTTAAAAATTTAACTTTCTCGTGAAAAAAAAATTCATAAAAGTTATTTCATTACTTTCCTTCGTCAGAAAATACTTTTTCATAAAAATAAAATACGGTGAGTGTTTTTCTTGCTTTAAAAATCGTTTTATTATTTATTCCTGTTGAAATGCAGGTTTCTTTGCATTCATCTTTTTCCGGCTGTTTATATAAATCTGCGTCGGGAAAAATCGGTTTTGTCTGGTTCAAAAGCTGGACCAGAACCTACATTTCCGAGACGCGACAATAAATTATTTTCATTCCCGGTCAGAGTTTACATCGAAACGTTGTGAAAATAACAACGAAGATAAGAATAATAGTCCGAATAATCCAAATTATCAATTCTTATCTTAAAAATTCCTAAACAAAATATATGTTACTATTGAAAATGAAAAACAAAAATACGAGTTTTTTTTTCACTAAAACTTTCTATCTACTTGCCTCCCCATGAGGATAAAGTTGTTTTTAATGTGGGGAAAAATCTAACTTAAAGAAGGACACTGGATTGGAACAAGATTTAAAAGTAGCCCAGTTTAGGAGGATATCTCCTAGGTCACAGATGGCTGGGTCAGTTTTGTAGCCCCAGCTACTCATCGCAACCCTTAATCGCCCCACCCGTGCTCTCAGGAAGTTTAGTGTTTTCAATTAAGGGCTACAAAACTGACCCAACCATCTGTGAATGTGGAGAGGAAGGCCATGCGATGCCTTGTCTACCCTCTACTACCCAACCGGTGCAGCTTGAACGATCTTGCAAAGTGCAGCACTAATGAAAAGGACTGTATAAGGGGGTGGGAAACTGTCGTATGACCTCATGCTTTAAAGACAAGCAAAGAAGAACTTCGGCAATAACCACAACACCACACTCCATAGACTTATGGCCTGGAGTTACCAATTATGGCGGGGTGTTATGAACAAAGGATTAACCACAGTGGCGAAGGATTGCCGGACAAATGGTTATGAGAGAATGAATCCCCCGACCAAAGGTTGTGGGAGAGATGCCTTTGTAGCAGCATGTCATCCCACTGTTTTTGGACGTGGTCGGACCACGTGTTGATTAAATTAATAGGTTTAGACAAACAAAGGGAAAAGAAAGAAAACATTATTATTATCTAAAACTTATATTAGAAGGAAAGCGAAGGAATAAGAAAGCTAACACAACATAAGAATGGTCTTTTATAAAATTAATAATTACAAGGAAACCATTTATATGAAACAAAAACAATTTATTTAACTAAAACATTTTGTAGAGTTTGTAAGTTCATGTTTGTGAAAGTGGTATATGCGAGCTTGTTTGATGTATTTTGTGTGGCAATTACAATAGTGTATGTTTGAAGGAATAGATCATCATTCGAATTAAAAGAGATTACCTTTTTTGCCTCCCCCACCAGCTCGGTCAAGCCGGGGGGAGGGGGGCGTCAACGATCTCCTTTTTGTGCGTTCGCCTAGAACACGGAAGGAAAAAGAGAAAGAAAGGAAGTGCGTGCCTTCCTTTATAGACACTCAAACCACACATGTTCAAGCTGACCTGTTGGTCCCTGATTGGCCGGAATCTTCGGACAACATGATTTCACGAGATCAGCCCCTCTTCTCTACCTCAGAGACGAAGAAGGGCTGAGTCAACAAAGAAAGAAAAGTCGCACATATATCCCCCGACTGGCTGTGGCGTCGGCCACAGACTATCCTACTACAAATATTCCAAGTGGTTTCAAATTAATTTTATTTACACAAAAATATTTGGGTATCTTTTACAATAATCCGCAGAGTGAAAACGCTCAAAAAACAAATATACAACAAATAAAAGTAACTGTAGCTGATAAAAGTTATTTTCCAACTTACATGTGACATTTGTTTGTATTTTTAAACCGTTCCAACTGCTATTTATTAGAAATCAATAGTTTTGTCACATGAACATTCGTCAAGAAAAAAAATGGCGTTGGGGGGGGGGGGGGGTATGTAACGATTATGAGGCAACGACGCCATTTTGTTTTAGTAAAAATCGGTGCCCCCAAAAAACAAGAAATTTTTTTTACATCTAATAAAAACCCATTTATACTACGTAAAAATACAAACAAATTTCATAGGTAAGTAAAAAAAATATATATTCTCGACGTACGTCACCTTCACTTGTTGTATATTTATTTTTTTACGCCGTTCTCGTTCGTTTTTTGGACCCCGTCCGCGACTCTGCGGATTATTGTAAAAGATACCCAAATATTTTATATCTACAATTAAAAAAAAAATGTAGTGGTGAGCGGGACAACAAAAAACACCCAAAAGAAAGAACAAAACAAACTAAATAAAATAAGGGGCAGGTTAGTAAGATCCTCTCAACCCTAAGAGTAGAGCGCCTCCTGTTTTCTGTTTTTCCTTTGTTTTTACTGGAAAAAAAAGCAGGTCGATCTCTAATTGGAAGTGGAAATTCAATGGGCGGAAATGAAATAGAGGGTGGAATTTGGGAATGGATGGTCTCCTTCCAAGAAAAATATAATTTGGGAAGGTCAAGAGCAAAATAAAAGTGGACCCGAAGGCCGGATCACAATAACAAGTCTGCATAACATAAAATTAGAATCTTTTTATTGTGTATTGTTATGTCAGAAAGCCACGTTTTGTGCTCGTGGGGCGGTGAAATTAACAATGAATAACAGTGTCAATAGTTAATAATGCGAAGTTGTTTTGGTAACCATAGGCTAACAAAGCAATTAGAATCATTTGATAACATTTATAAAAACAAATAATATTCAATTGTTTTTATTTTTTGGTACGATGAAAAATAAAAATAAAAATTTTAAGCTCACCTTTTTCTCCAAGGGTCAAACCTTCGTAAGGATTTTTTATAGGCTTTGCCAGTTGTTTACTTTTTGTGGTCGGTTCATCCTTGCCATGAGAAGAAAAGAATTTGACATTGTTGGGTAATAATGATTTAGAAGAACCAGAAAATAGGTTGTTTCGACCAACACGTAATTCTCCTTGAAGATGAGTCGACATGTAACAACACTGGGAAATCGTTTTGTTCTTGTTGTTAAACAAGTCTGCTGACGCCGTTGTTGGGATAATGTCCTTTCTTGCGGTTGGAGTGTTTAAAGAAAGAGTCGAAGAAAAATGCCTGCAAAAGAAAACCCTTTTGGGGTAAATGTTTTTCACGTTCGGGTGGCATATTCGTCTGTAGCTGCCAGAGAAAGTGGATGAAATGCATCGAAAGTCAACCATCATTCCTCGTTCTTGAAGACACTTGGATTTGTGAAGCCGGTCTTTTGGGGGGGAATGAACTGTGTCGAAGCAAAAATAGATATAAACATTTTTAATTAATTCAGTTGTGGAAAAAAATTACGATATACTGCAAAGAAAAATATTTATAAGTTAATTTGATTCTTTAATTAAACAAAAAAAAACAATCTAAAAAACAACAAACGAAGACATGCTTACTAAAAACATCCAAATTTAAGTATTCGATTATTTCGTGTTAAGTTTTGCAGTAACCTTGAGCCAAGCTAAAAACTAAAATAAAATAAAAAAATGTTTTGCTTTAATTAATTCAACAATAAAAATTATTTTTTAATAAGAAAGAACCCCAAATATCTTTTTAAACTTAATTTGATACTCTTGGATATTTCTCTAGTCTTTTATTTTTGTTTTAAATTATTAAATCATTTGTTTTAATGTTTTAAATTATTAAATCATTTGGAAAATAAAAATAAATAACTTTAAAAGTTTAAAGAGTGGTCAAAATAATTTGGATTTATGCTAAATCTGGACGTATAAACTTTAACTATAGTGTAAAATATTCGAATACCGTTAACTGCAGGAACGTGCGTTTCAAACCGTGTTATTTTGTGTACGTGACAAAACTTAATCATCCAAGGGCGGTAACTCTGCACAAAACCAATTGGAGTTGGTTTAGTTAATTTGAAAAAAGAAAAAGTTTATATTATTTTTCTTGGGACTATTGTCTTCATCAAGATTGATATTTATAATTTCGGCCGATGTGTCCTACAACCTTCTTCAGATCGATGGTTCATATTGTACGGTGTTTTTTTCTGTATTTGTTGCTATTATTCACAATCTATATTAATAAAATTGAGACAACTTAATGTATTTGTGTTTCTCGCCACAACGTAACTTTGATAATTTCACATTATATTTATTATTTACAGAATATTTATTGAAATCAAAAATGCAATAGCGAACAAAATTTTTAAAGTATTTAATTCTGTAAAAATCCATCAGAATGCATTTCAGTTTCTTCTCCTCTTCGCTTGCACACAAGGCTCACAAGCCAGCTTAATTGTGGTGAAGTAAAGATGGGATGTGAACGAGCACAAACAAAAAGCTTGAACGGTGTTGACATATTGACAATGTGCGTACGTTAATATGTATGCGTGTATTTTATATGTCCTTCATTTGATATAATTTCTCATTTCATTTCTCACTTTCAATTATTCTACAATGAATGAAGCAGCGGGTTATTTAGCTAACCCCAACTGAACAGGTTATGCGCCCAGCAGAAATAGACCTTATTTCAATGGAGATGAAGAGAATTTCCAACTACAGGAAATCAAAGTTTTATCCTACCTCCGTCTGCAGAAGTTATCATACATCATAGAGTCAGACATAGATGTTAACGAAGACGCCTCGTACCATTTGCGTAAATGGTGCAGTTCTTAGACGACAAAAGCTTGTCATATGAGATGCAAGAAATGATGGAAAACAAGGAATGGGAATACTAAGAAACCATTACATTGGAAACAGTAAACCTAGAATTATCGCCTTATATATAGAACTGACAACATTAAAAATGAAGTCACATGAAACTGTCACAAATTACATCATAAGAGCTGAAAATGCAACATCATCTCTCAGAACAGCCAGTGAAATAAGACCGGATAGCTTGTTAATCGCAATGTTCTTAAAGAGATTACCAGAAGACTCTAAAGCCTTTTCTACGGTAATAACCTAATGAAAAGAAGAGTTAAAATTCAGTGATTTTAAATCTTCACTTAGAAGTTATGAGGAGACGGAAAAAATGTTGAGTGAAACAAACACATGATGATCACACGATAAGGATATCTGTACAATCTAACAACGAAAGAGTTGTACAATGTTATAACTGTGGAAAAGCAGAACATAAAAGTTTTGAATGCAGAAATAAACACACGTCTACATTTAAAAGACGATGGTGTGAAAATTGCAAAACTGGAACTCATGACACGGATTATTGCAGAAAAGGAAATAACTCAACTAAATTGCTGAAAAACACAAATGAGACTGACTCATTTTCATTTGCAGTAAGAACTACTGAAAACTTTTATAAAATGAACATGTTTGATTTGCTTGTAGACTGTGGGGCTACCACCCACATAATTAAGGATAAATCTAAATTTATTTGAACAAATAAAAATGTTGATAAATCAACGCATACTATTGAATTAACTGATGGAAGCCGTAGTACTGGCATAGTCCACGCTAAAGGCGACGCTGAAATTTACTTCAGAGACGGCAATAATAATAAGCGTAAAGTAATTTTCCGAAATACATTATATGTTCCATCTTACAGACAAAATATTTACTTGGTACAATCAGCAACAGAAGATGGCGCTTCGATCTATTTTTCAAAGAATTAAGCCAAATTGAAGACCCCGGATGGAAGCACGTGTAACATTATTAAGTGATGGGAACTGTATTTTTTCAACAGTATCAAACTGAACAAACGCATTCACTGGCATGATATTTTAGGACACTGCAATAAAAAAAAAAGAAGACATTTTTAATTTGGAACGAGCTGTTAAAGGCATGAAAATAAGTAATAAAAATAAATTTAATTGTGATGTATGTGCAAAAGGAAAAATGTGTCAATATAAAAATAGAAAAGCAGACAAAAAGACAAACAAAAGACTTGATTTAATCCATTGTGATTTAGCAGGTTCAATTGAACCAACTTCGATAAGCGAATCGAAATATGTAATAACATTTGTCGATGATTACTCAGGACTTATTATCATTTATTTTCTTAAAACTAAATCGCAAGCAGCAGATGCCATACAAAGATTTTGGCTGATATGACACCCTATGGATCAGTCAAAAGACTAAGAACAGATAATGGAACAGAATTTATTTGCTCTCAGTTTAAAAACCTACTTACAAAAAATAAAATAAGACAAGAATTTTCGGTGCCTTATTCGCCACATAAAAACGGTACTGCTGAGAGGTAATGGGGATTGCTTTTCGAAATGGCGAGATGTTTGTTAATACAAGCAAGGTTACCAAAAAGATTTATGGAATTGTGAGATTAGAGCATCAGCCTACATAAGGAATAGATGTTTTAACAGAAGAACTGGAAAAACTTCTTTAGAAATGTTCACAAATCAAAAACCTGATATAAGTAATATGCATCCTTTTGGCACTACATGCTTTGCTTACATTCAAAGTAAAACAAAATTAGATCCAAGAAGTGAACAAGGAATTTTCGTTGGATACGATGTTGAACGTCTAGCCTATCTTATTTACTTTCCAGATAGAAGAGAGATCAAGAGAATAATATGTGTACTCTGTTATAACTGTGGTAGTGAGACTCTGAACGTACCGACACGTAGTTCAGCCACGAATGTAAAATGTGCCCAGGCCGAAAACCCGATGAAAGGAAATCCGCCCGTACTTCATAAATGAATACACATCCTATCACAAATTATAAACATATATATAAAGAACCAAAACAAAATTAACAGTACATAACAAGTATTTATTTATTTAAAAAAAGAGGCTGGTTTGTATTTATTCGGAGAAAGTCGATCTGAAATAAAAGTTCATTATAGCAAATATGAAGGCTTATAGCCTTATTGAAAATTAAAATAGGAAAGTTCTTTTTTCTGACACTAAAACTATAATTGTGTCGAAACCAAATGTTATAATTGTTAAACTTATTTTTCACGCGTTCCTGCGCGAGTACGATGCTCTTTTGTGAAGAGACCGTAACGAGTTCAATTATATCAATTAAAAAGGCTTCTAGCCGTTATAGAAATAAAGTAGGAAAGTATTTTCCCCTTTTTTTTTCTTCTTCTGAACTCGAGGAAAACGAACGAGAAAACAGAACACAAACAAAACGAAAGTTGATTTAGGACAATTAAATATACGATTCTTTTTTGTCTGTTGTTGTTTTTTGATTTGTCCTGATTTGTAAACACATACCTTTTTCTTTTGCTTTGTTGACGACGGAGAGAAGGATATTTTATAGAATTTTGGATCCTATGGTTCGCGGTTAACGAGCTGTTATTTCCTTAGGGCCTGGAGATATACATAATCTCGACGCTGGAGAGGCTATTTGATTTACTGATCGGTTGTAATCAATTTTTGTTGATGGGATTTTCTTAGGTGTCCGCTTTTAATGTCGGTTCGAGATCTTCTCCTTGCTTTTGTGTGCGGGGATAATTTTTTTTTCTGAAATCTGACTGCTGGGTGAGCAGTCGAATTTCGTCTAGGCCTCCGTTCTTCGTGTCGGTCCGGATCGACTCCACGTGTTTCTTTTCTTTTTTTCCTTTCTTCCCCTTCTCGATTTTCCTGCTCTCTATTTGACAACAGGATTCCCTCCCCTGATTGGTTGAGTCTTTCGCCCACGCGAACATCCTGTCGACACAGTTTTTGACCAACTTCGCCGCCCCCACCGTCTTCTGTATTAGTAGGGGAACATGTACCGACAAGTCCCCCGCTCCCCCTTTCACGCTTTATGGGGCAAAATATGTAGATATAACAACTCTTTCATGAATCTCAACAATCAGACACAGAGGAAGACGAGAATAATTCCTTTTATTATCCCAGAAAACAAACAACTCGACCAGAAGAATATAATGCAGAAGAACCAGATGAAAAATATGAAGCATCAAATACAGATGAAAAATATGAAGAATATGAAGAATTAAATACAGATGAAAATGAAACTGAGAAAAGATGTTCTCAACGAAAAATCAATAAACCTAAATACCTAAATGATTATGTGTTAGATCCTGACAATTCGAACAAAGCAAATTGTTCTATCGACTATTGTTATAGAATAAATACATTCCTGAAACTTATGAAGAAGCAGTGACATCTACCGAAAAATTAAAATGGGAAAGAGCCATGAGTGAGGAAATAGATGCTCTTAAAAAAAAACAATACTTACAAACTTACCCCAGTTCCTAAAGACAAGAACATTATTCAAGGCAGATGGGTCTATGCAGTGAAGGTAGGACCGAACAATGAGGAACAATTTAAAGCAAGATATGTATGTTATAATACTGTAAGCGTATGGTGACAAGCAGAAATGAACGAACAACACAGGATTAAAATTGGAAAAATACTATGGTTTATTTTCCGATAAGTTATTTCGGAATTGTAGTGAATGTCAATAACAGTCGAGAAGCCTTGGTGGGCAGTAGTAATTGTTTGACAATGTCCTGTAGGTGAGCCGAGCGAGCAGTGGTAGAAGCAGTAATAGTTGCGGTGTAGAGATGTCGCATTGGAGGACGCGGTGTAGCAGTAGTGCGAATAGTTGTGTTGTTCAGCGTCGCTGATTCAATGGCGTTTAGCAGACGAAATTGTCGTAGAAGTTGTCGTGATAGTCGCGTTGTTGAATTGTTATTTTGTTGTACTTGAAGTTGCTGGTTTTTTTCGTCGTTGTTTGAGGAGGACCGAAAGTCGCTATTCTTGTGTTCTTGGCTGATTCCAGATTTTTTCCTTCTCCCCCCCCCTTCTATATCTCTCCTTCCTGTAAAAGGAAAGAAAAAAACTTCCCTTGTTCACTGGGCCCAGCTGTTTTTATGTGAAAGTGGCGGACGTAGTTGTAGACTCTTGGCTCGCAGGGGAGAAGACCAATAATGGCCGTTGACTCCAGAAAACTGTGTTTGTTTGTGGTACTATTTTTGGCCATAGTAATCACGGTACATGATCGGTCAGCCCGTAATTTCGTGGTAGTAAACATGATTATGTTTACCGACTTTTGTGCCACTGTGGCGATCACAGAACGCCTCCCAGTGCCTGGGATTCCACTTTTAAGCAGTCGGGAATCAGGTAAATAAGGCCGACTTGGATGGCGGTCGCCATGGTAACACATGCCAGACAGTATGACGGCGTCTTCAGATCAAAACGAGATCTAAAATCATAACAGCTCCCCCAGATCTCATTTTGACCTGAATTGTCCGGCACGGTTAGAGTTGCATGTGTGAAGTGTCAATAGTCTAGGGATCAGGTTTGGTCTGTATCCCGATGGCATTTGAGGGATTTCTATGTGTCTGGAGTCTTGTATATTCTGCGCGGTTACTTGACGAATGAGCGCATTTGATCTACGCGGTTGCTTGACTGATGAGCGCATTTGATCTACGCGGTTGCTTGACTGATGAGCACATTTGATCTACACGGTCGCTTGACTGATGAGCGCATTTGATCTACGCGGTTGCTTGACTGATGAGCGCATTTGATCTACGCAGTTGCTTGACTGATGAGCGCATTTGGTTTGCGCAATTGCTTGACGAATGAGCGCATTGGTGACTGCTGCACATGTGGGTCTGCGCTGTTGTTTGATGAATGAGCGCATTAGTGACTGCTGCACATGTGGGTCTGCGCTGTTGTCTGATGAATGAGCGCATTGGTGACTGCTGCACATGTGGGTCTGCGCTGTTGTTTGATGAATGAGCGCATTGGTGACTGCTGCACATGTGGGTCTGCGCTGTTGTCTGATGAATGAGCGCATTGGTGACTGCTGCACATGTGGGTCTGCGCTGTTGTTTGATGAATGAGCGCATTGGTGACTGCTGCACATGTGGGTCTGCGCTGTTGTCTGATGAATGAGCACATTGGTGACTGCTGCACATGTGGGTCTGCGCGGTTGTTTGATGAATGAGCGCATTGGTGACTGCTGCACATGTGGGTCTGCGCTGTTGTTTGATGAACGAGCACATGTGGGTCTGTGCTGGTGTTGCTGCGTGTCGTTCAAGTTGATGGGTCCTCCTGTTGATCAACGAACGTCCAGTTGTTGAGTATTTGGTCGTGCTTGTGCAGGTGTACTCGTTTTTTTGAACTGGTGTGATTTCTTCCATAATGTTGTCAGCTATGTCCGGGAATGTTTGGTGCTTGATGAATGTCCAGGAAGATGTGGTTGTCGCGTCTTGTGTTGAAGAGAGTTGGTAGATCTTGAAGGGTGATGTTGATGCTTGCTGAGCCCGACTTTTAACAACCAGTATTAAGTCGTGAGGCTTGGTGTTGTTGTTCGTGTTTGCTGAGTTTGTTGAAATGTTCAAAATCGTGGTTGATGAGGTCTGGACGATATGTCATCTTCTTTACCAGATTTTGTGTTTGAAATTGCCGATCTGTGATCTTCGATGAGGCTGAGAAGTTCATTAGGTATGAATCCCGAGTAGTCCATTCTACTTATCGCACGCTTCTGACACCAGTTGTTATATTACTGTAAGCGTATGGTGACAAGCAGAAATGAACGAACAACACAGGATTAAAATTGGAAAAATACTATGGTTTATTTTCCGATAAGTTATTTCGGAATTGTAGTGAATGTCAATAACAGTCGAGAAGCCTTGGTGGGCAGTAGTAATTGTTTGACAATGTCCTGTAGGTGAGCCGAGCGAGCAGTGGTAGAAGCAGTAATAGTTGCGGTGTAGAGATGTCGGCATTGGAGGACGTGGTGTAGCAGTAGTGCGAATAGTTGTGTTGTTCAGCGTCGCTGATTCAATGGCGTTTAGCAGACGAAATTGTCGTAGAAGTCGTCGTGATAGTCGCGTTGTTGAATTGTTATTTTGTTGTACTTGAAGTTGCTGGTTTTTTTCGTCGTTGTTTGAGGAGGACCGAAAGTCGCTATTCTTGTGTTCTTGGCTGATTCCAGATTTTTTCCTTCTCTCCCCCCCCCCCCTTCTATATCTCTCCTTCCTGTAAAAGGAAAAAAAAAACTTCCCTTGTTCACTGGGCCCAGCTGTTTTTATGTGAAAGTGGCGGACGTAGTTGTAGACTCTTGGCTCGCAGGGGAGAAGACCAATAATGGCCGTTGACTCCAGAAAACTGTGTTTGTTTGTGGTACTATTTTTGGCCATAGTAATCACGGTACATGATCGGTCAGCCCGTAATTTCGTGGTAGTAAACATGATTATGTTTACCGACTTTTGTGCCACTGTGGCGATCACAGAACGCCTCCCAGTGCCTGGGATTCCACTTTTAAGCGGTCGGGAATCAGGTAAATAAGGCCGACTTGGATGGCGGTCGCCATGGTAACACATGCCAGACAGTATGACGGCGTCTTCAGATGAAAACGAGATCTAAAATCATAACATGTAGATAAAGGATTTTCCCAGATACAAAATATAGATTTATGAAGAAGCATTTTCTCTTACAACTAAGATCACATCTATCAGAATGTTGATGCAAATAGCAGTACAAAATGATTTAATTGTGCATCAGATGGTCTTTAAAACAGCATACCTTAATGCTAATATTGACTGTGAAGTATATACTGAACAGCCAAAAGGTTTTGTACGAACAAATAGAAATGGTGAAAAGCTTGTTTGTAAATTAAAAACATCTTTATATAGCCTGAAACAACGTGGAAGAAATTGGATAAATTTATAATAGACCAAAATTTCAAACAGTCATTAAATGATTATTGTGTGTATAGGAAAAATTATAATGATTCAAAAATAATTATAATAACTTGAATGGTGATCTAATCATTACAGCTCCAGATTTAGAAAGTATCAAAGATATAAAAAGTAACCTATTCCAAAATGTTAAAATGAAAGACCTTGGTTAAGTATCTTATTTCTTAGGAATAGAATTTGAATTTGATAATGGTAAAATGAGTCTAACAAAATAGTTACAAAGAGTTTTAAACAGATTTGGAATGAACGGTTGCAACCCAAAAGCTATACCATGTGACATAAGTGCTTATAAGAGTAGTACAGATTCAAAAGAATTACCAAATAACAGATTATTCAGAGAAATAATTGCCAGTTTAATTTATGCAATGACTTGCACGAGACCTGATTTGTTATGTAGTTACCATGTTGTCTCAGTATTTGTCAAAACGCAGAAATGCACATTTAAATCTAAGTAGATTTGTTTTGAAGTATATTAAAAGAACTCTTAATTATGGTCTAACATTTAAGAAATCTGAAAATAAATTTGAATTTAAATGGTTTCTGCGATTCTGGCTCAGCAAATTCAGAAGATAGAAGAAAAGTATTTCTAGATATTGCTACCAATTAAATAATGATGGTCCATTGATATCATGGAAATCTAGACTATCACTTTGTCGACATGTGAAGCTGAATATATGGCTATGTGTAATATAATGCAGGAAACAAATTTTCTAAAGCAATTGTATCAAGATATGAGTGATCTTGAAATAGAAATAAATATATATGCGGATAATGAAGGCGCTATAGCATTAGCAAAAAATCCTACTCATCATCAAAGATCTAAGCATATTGATGTAAAATATCATTATATAAGGACTCAAATTCAAAATAATAATGTATATCTACATTATATACCCTCAAATGACAATATTGCTGACATATTCACAAAACCAGTAAACAAAATTAAACTTAAGGAGTTTTGCATTATAAGAGGTTGAAAAGAAAAAAGAAGGGATCAAAAAGAGTTATCTACCCTTTGACTATATTTTGGAATTACATGACAGTAAACTACAACTTGAGAGGGGGTGTTGACATATTGACAATGTGTGTACGTTAATATGTATGTACGTGTTTTTTTAAAGTTGTTAACTGCTGGATATGGATAATATCAGAAGGAGCTATTTCCGCCCAGCGTGTTTTTTGCACCGATGTTGTTTTGTATTGTAAGTTCCAGAAATAAATTTGATTAATTCACACATGTATTTTATATGTCCTTCATTTGATATAATTTCTCATTTCACTTCTCGCTTTCAATTATTTTACAATGAATGAAGCAGCAGGTTATTTAGTTAACCTCAACTCAACAAACGGCCATTCTCTTTATTTCTCTGCTCGTTTAGTTACTCTTTCCTCTTCACATCCCAAAACAAGTAAAAATTTCATACTCATCATTTTCCAATAAAATGATCCCTGCTCATTTGAAATGACAGAGTTTGTGAGCCAACGTGAGAATTGAAATGAAAATAAAAGAAAGAGCTTTAGTTTAATGGGCTGGTTAGATGATTGGTTAGGAAGAAAGTCACTTGGTAGAGTTACTTTGTCTGAGTTACTTTGTCTGAGTTACTTTGTCTGAGTTACTTAGTCTGAGTTACTTAGTCTGAGTTACTTTGTCTGAGTTACTTTGTCTGAGTTACTTTGTCTGAGTTATTTTGTCTGAGTTACTTTGTCTGAGTTACTTTGTCTGAGTTATTTTGTCTGAGTTACTTAGTCTGAGTTATTTGTCTGAGTTATTTTGTCTGAGTTACTTTGTCTGAGTTATTTTGTCTGAGTTACTTTGCCTGAGTTACTTTGTCTGAGTTATTTTGTCTGAGTTACTTTGTCTGAGTTACTTTGTCTGAGTTATTTTGTCTGAGTTACTTTGTCTGAGTTACTTTGTCTGAGTTACTACATCTGGCCGCATCTGATTGAAATTGAATATTGAATAAGAAAAGGGTCATCATCTTTCATAAAAAACACCAACATCTCCACTACTAAATATGCATCAACTTTTATTCAAAGGAACATTGGGACATAACGAGAATTGTTTGGTAGGCTGGCTTTTATTGATAACCGAATGCTGTATCCTGGAGTTCGATCTCTGCAGGACGCTTGTGGCGAAACACAGAGAACAGGATAACGCATCCTATCATGAGGCGATCAACTCTGGAACTGGTTTGAATCGTATTTTTGGTGCCAAACTTCGTTAGCACGCATTGATTTCGAGTCTGTGTCCTAACTCCCATGCAGTCATAAGTCTAGGCATAAGCGCGAGTGCATGAAGCCAAACCACAACTCAATCTAACACAAAATAGGTCTCTCATGCAACTGCTACAGAGCCAACAACCTAAAAAGATAGATCTAGGCCAGCGAACATTGGAAGAAGACCAAAACGTATGCCCATCCCCGCTTCCCTTTGGTTAAGGAAGGCGAAAAAAAACACTCGAACGCCCGCACAACATTACTGATTTTGCGCACATATTCGCACCCACTAACAAGAGTAATGATCCAGTCTGCCTACAGGCGAAAAGGACATTCAAACACACACACAAGGTTTTGTAAACTCACACACACATGCACACAAAACAAAGGTAGGCCCATACATACACAATGCCACACTGCCTATTATTCACACACATGCATATTCACACTGCAAACATATAGACATACACATATCTAAGCCTCGTGTCTTCTTACCCACATGGAACATTCTCTACCAAGACCCAAGTTGCAGAAACATTTCTAAAAGAACAATTATTGACTAAAAATAATTTTCATATTGTGGTAAAATTATAAATGTAAAAATGTTTTATTCTTGAATTCTGTTTTTCTCAATCTTTCATTTACAAAACCTCTGTAGCATCTGAGATCTATTTTCTTTTGGACTAACATGTAATTACCCGCATAATGATTGGTATGTGGTTCGGTTGGATAGCACAGATATGTCCAAAGTTACATAGTAATACATCAGGCGATTAGAACACTGCACGCCTTTTCCCATTTCCGCCCAAACCATTTTGCACCTAATATGAACAGTTCCAGAGGAGATCTCAACCTGACAAGACGTCACATTTCCTGGCTCGCCTCTCGTCATGGCTTAGACTGGAGGCGAAACCAAAAGACCTGGACTCAATACATGACAGACGAACCAACTTGTCTTATATTCTAGTGTGACTAACTCCTTCTCGTTACTATTCTCTGTTAATGAAACTGTCAAATAAAGTTGATTTAATTTTAGAGAAGATGTTTGTCTTTTTAAACGAAACCTGGTGACCCTCTTTTCTTCTTCATCTCAAGCAAAGCCAGTCAGATGAATACAGACGCAGCACCCCTATTACAGAATGCCTATCTCAGACAACTATCACTCTACAACCCTGTTTATGTATTTAGTTGGCACTTGCTAATTGGTGACCCTTCTATTATCTCAATCATCCCATTTTCATTATTATGCATCCATGATTTTATCTCATTTTCCTCTTTCACCATGTATAACCATTTTAACCATAAATTAATTGTCAGCGTGGTTCTTGGTACACTTTTCAAAGATGCTACCATCGTCTATATAACTGTATTAAAGCCAGCAGCCATGCTACATAATCCTGTAGCAGTTTCCTAGAAGCCGCCATATTGTTTAAATATCAATGACTTCTTAGCTGCCTGCTGATTGGTTCAAGCAATCTATTTCCTCCTTGGCTTGACCAATCAGTGGCCTTCTCTTAAGCGAATCTTGGCTGACTAGCATAACTATATAAACACTTGAGCGCCATCCGCCTGTTCTCTTTTTCTTCTGTGGCACGAGACGACACTTCTCTCTCTTTCCTTCTTTGGCACTGCCAGACACATGCCCCTCTCTCTGGGGACGCAACGGACATTTCCCCGGGGCTTTGGCCCTGGGTTCAACTTCGATAAGAAGACAAAATGGCTACTACCTCATACACGTCGACTTGATATAACACACACACATAATTGCTTACATGTGAACTGACTTTCACACCGGTGTACAGACACACATACTTGCATACACATATGGACGCGTTCTGACACTGTAGCCGATGTACAAACATTCAACAATATGAACAATTCTCTTTTCCCCACTGGGGAATTATAATCACGGGAAATTCCTAGCTTTTGCCTTCGTCCATACTTATGGACATACTAAACTCTTTCCCTTTTTGTTCACGACCCAATAAAGTTGTTATTAAATGTTAGAATGAGAGTTCTACTACAGTCCTACTTGCATTCATGATATAACCAATCGCTCACAACCTTTACTCACCTGTTGATTTTGTAAACAGGTCAGGCTAAGCTTGCTATCTGTGTTTATTATATTTATTATTTTTTTAGGGGGTGTAATTTCGTTGTTTTTTTTTCAGAATCGTAAATTGGCTACCACTTTCATGCCTTTTGGAACGAAATAAACTGATTCAGAAACGAATCTGAGCTTTTAGCCGGTTCGAATCGATCAAATTATCGAGCTGTGAGCATTGCCCCCTTCCCGTTTGTTTTCACTTCACTCGCTCAGTCTTTTTATATCTGGTTTGTACTTTGCATGTATTAATTAGATATGCGAATAAGACAAAAAGTGTTTGGGTAAGGGGTGATGTAATAAGCATAAACATCTTGTAAATGTTGAGGTCATCGGAAGATACTTATTGGAAGTAGCCATTTTGTAGTAGAGTTTCATCCAACTGGCATTGTTTGATAAGAAGAAAAAGGGTCACCAAGTTTTCGATTAAAAGAACAAACCTTTTCTCTACAATTAAAATGAACTTTATTCAATAGTTTCGTCAACACAGAATATGGCCCTGAAAGAGTTAGGAACACAAGAATATAAGACAGGTTGGTTTGGACAGCATGTATGTATTATAGAAGTAAGATTGAGTTCAGGTCTTTTACCTCACCTCCCGCACAAGTCCCGGTGAGAGGCGAGCAAGGGATATGATGTTTTGTCTACCCGGCGCTCGAAGTCTGACTATTTGTAAAAGGCTTGAAACGTCTCTGGGCAGAAATGGAAAAAGGTTTTGCATGCGCAAAGTGTTCTAATCTCCCGACATATCACTACGCGAGTCTGCACATGCCTGTGTTATTTTACCGAATCGTGTACAAATCACTATGTGAGTGATTGCATGAAAATGCAAAAGAAAATAGATTTTAATTATGTAACTGCTACAATCTCATTATCTGAAGTCTGTAAGTTCAATGACTCGACAGGCATTATATTTTCATATTATATAACAGCCATCTTGGACGTTTCTTATTTGTAAGCGGAAAAAGCGTTTGTTTTGTGAGAAGGGAAGAGTTTTTCCCAAAATATCAAAATATTTTCCACCATCTTGGATTTTATTAATAATAAGTGAAACATTTTTTACTGAAACAGTATGTCAAAGTTTTATAACCTCGTAATTTAGGTTAATTATAAATAATAACTTGTAAAGAAATGGATGAACTATCAAGAGTAACGTTTAACAGATTTATTAAAACTGAACACAGAATGAATTAATTGGCCGCTGGACGTGATTGATATATTCACAGTCTGACGCCATGGTCTTGTTTTCTTTCTCTCTGGGCAGACGACACTTTTCCAAGGGCGATAACTCTTAACTCCCGATATGGTTCAAGGGAGGTAATTCCGTTTTAGTTAGGTGTCCTAACACAAAGATTTACTGAAAAATAAATGGATAAATTTTTTTAAGAAAAATATCGCGTATAGTTTTTGTATTTTTGCGGCCAATGAACATGCCTGCCAGATTTGGTATGTTTTTGTTCATCTCCTCTTTCATCGTTCCTGCATATTCTGCATTGCATACAACCTATATACTTATTTGTTGCAGAAATTAATACAACATCAATAATAAAAAAGGGAATTGAAAAGATTCTACCTTGTGGTGTTGGAGCAAGCAGCTTTTCTTTTAAGAACAAGTCATAACTCAGGTGTTTACTTAAAAATCAGGGACTGATTTTTTTATTAACCTCGTCAAATGAAGGCAAGATAGAGAGAGAGAAAAAAGGAAAAAGTTCTTTCAAGTCAGGGCCGAGCGACACCTAACGGATAAAACAGAAAATATAAGGGAAGATAACTCTAGCCCCTTAATTACGATGTATGACGAGAGTGAAATAATCAACATTATTTTCGTTTTATTTTCAGTATTATCTTTAGTATTATGTATGATTCGAAGCCAGCGGCACTACAAAAAATGTTTTTTGTCAATAATGGGAAACATTTTGTAAATAGCTATACAATTTCTTCAATACATGTTCTATAAACTACCAATAAATAAATTTATTTTTCAAATATCTATTTACCTTCACGACTGGTTAAGAGCATTAATTGTATACATTAATATACAATGTACCAACATTGACCAACGGGTCAAAGGTCGCTTAGTTTGACTTAAAAAATGTACATGCTACATAATAGCATTACAGATGTCGCTATGTAAGTCTCTATTTTTGTCATTTCTCATTTCACTGTCAGAGCATTCACATCTGGTTGAAAAAAACTGTTGATGTCTTAACGCTGCACATTCTTTGCCGTGATTATTTTGGATTCCTACGTGTGGACCGTGTCACTGGCTTCATATTGTTGTTTTCTTCATAGATGAACTCTCTCTAGGAATGAACTGATGACTACGAACGACGTAGAATATTTAAACTATTGAATTATTCATTTAACAAACATACACCGGCTGGTTTGGTGCACCATATGTTCCTAAGAGCTTTCATTATTGCTTCTTTGTTCAGGTGACCATGGGGAAAACTGTAAAGGAAAAGCATTATCAAATAAAAATGACAAATATAAACAAAAACAAATTTTATTCACGAAACTCGGTTGATAAACCGAGTATGTTAGACAGACAGAGAAACGAGATAACGCGTACTTCCTCGTGGAATGCCTGCATGAAAAGAGGAAGTTTTAGGGTAGTAGTAGTTGCTGTGACGTCACGAGGTCTAGCTTCTCGCCTGCTGCTGCTGCTTTAATCTTGCTGCTGCTGCTTCCACAATACTCTTTCACCGGATCGAATTTTATGGGGAGAAAAAAAAAATCGAAATCCTACAAGCAAATTTCAGTGATAGGAAAATTAAGTATTTTTCTCAGAAAAGGAGAAGAAAAAAAAAAAATTATTTTTTTTAGGTAAAAAATATTTGTGTCTTTTGCTCTGTTCTTTTATTTTCAGAACAAAGGACGTTTTGTTTCGCTTGCTTGTTAGGATGTTACAACTGTATTAGTTTTTGTATTTTTGCAGCCAATGAACATGCGTGCCAGATCTGGTTTGCGCCGACTTGACTTCTTTCTTATCAGTGTTTGTAGACGAATGACTGTTAGTTTGTTGTGTGTCTATTTCGACGTAAGCCAGTTTTAATATGTTGAACGAAACAGAATCTGTCTTTTCATTTTTCTTTATGATAAAATATTCCTCTTTTCTTTGGGGAACTTTGTAAGGACCGTTTTAGCACGGTTGTAAAGGTTTTTGAATAACACGTTTGCCTGGGTGTGCGATTTCACAAAAAATCCTTTTTTCCTTGAAAGGAATGGAACTTTTTAATTCTGTAGAGTTGTCCGTAGACCAGTTTTGTAAGGAAGTATCTTTGCTTTGTTCGAGAGTAATGTTTTCAAAATCCAGAGGTTCGTCAATTTCTTGGACAGTAACGAGTCGTAACAGTACGTCAGCAACACTGTTGTCGTTTCCTGAAACATGACGGATGTCCGTAGAAAAGTGGTCTATATAGTCCAGCTGGTGTATTTCCCTGAGTTAATACTTGTCGTTTTTAACGTGAAAAGAGAAGGTTAGTGGTTTATAATCCGTGAGGATTGTAAATTCTCTGCCGTCTAAAAGATGACGAAAATGCTCAATTGACAGATACACGGCTAAAAGTTCTCTTCCAAAAGTGCTATATTTTTGTTGAGGCCCGCTTAACTTCGCCGAAAAAAAAATGGGGTAGTCTCTTATATGCTGCTACAAAACAGCTCCAATCACGCTGTCGGTTGCTAAAAATAGTTATGCTGCCACACGGCCACCTGCATGCTAGCTTTGCTTTTCATCGATTGTTTTAAATTAACGGTTTCGAAGATACCCTCACTCTTATTATCCTATACATTTAGAGTCAAATCTTTAATCACAAGCTTATCTGAGTTTATTTAGAGCAGAACGGGTGACAATTTGTGAATTCCAATCAATGATAACTAATTCTAGCAGGTAGTGTTTGAACTTGTACATGTGGTATTTGTAGAAGGATATTGTCGGGATTATAAATCCCTATGTAAGAAAAGATCCACTTCAAAGTCAATACCCTAAAAGGGGCCGAGGCAGCAGTTGGGGGTGGGTTGCAAAAGGAATTGCTCCCTTAGCGACCCAACCAATAGGTCCGGTAACAATATGTAATGGGGCAGAGAACGGATTTCTCTGCAGGAGTAACGATCCAGTGTCTGGTCTATAGTGAGTCGAATTCTGTACTAATTCTGGTCTCCTCCAAGCTCTGGAACACAATAACACTTCTAACAGTTCTCATGAACTGAACAGAACACCACAACTGAGCACAATTTACACCCCGGTGAGAGGTAGAACCTCTATTTATAGGTTTGTAACAACCTGCCACCCCCATCTTAACACATATAAATATCAGGTTTTTATCTGTGCTCTTATTGGCTTTTCCCCACCCCACTTGAAGGTCGGCAACAGCAACGGTATGTAGCACTTTCTTTTTTTTTCTTACACACTCCCAACAAAAGACAAAATAAAAAGTTAGAAGAAAAAAAAGAAAGTATCGAAATCCTCGATTTTTCAACTTTCAAACTCTAATCTTGGTGTGCGAAACAATAAAAATGTAAGCCATGCAAAACGGCTCTCTGGGGTCATGTTCACACAACAGAACTGCCCGCTGTCGAGAGGAACGCTAATCGTATACAAACTCCAATTTTAACTTTTTAGTCAGTTTAAAGTCCTCTCTTAAAACTTCCACAAGTAAATTTTGGTTTCTTTTTAGACCCCTAATAAACTGGGTCTACTCGGTCGCCGCGGCCTGCAAAATTGACAGAACCACTGTTCCTCTTCAGGTGGTGCAACTATTAAGCCCACACAGTCAAAATGGAACCAATCATTGCATTGATCACAGGCAATCATTGATCTCGAATCTTCAGGTCTGTTGCAAGTTGGACATATCCAGATCCTGGTGCTTTCATGTGGTTGGGAAGATAGGGTTTGGTCTTGTGAGTCAACTGGTTCTTCATTTAAGACTTCCTCTGCAGGTTCCTTCGATTGCGGATAGATTTCCAGTGGAAACAGGTACTTAATGGAATGAATAAGTACAGAACCGTTCCCCTTTCTCACTTTGGCGGAACGTACCAATCCGTCACTACCTTCGATCAGTTCAAGGACTTCGCCTATAGACCAAAATGGCCTAGTCTTGAGGGGGTCCTTTATTAACACTATATCACCCTTCTTGATGATGTTCTCAAAAGAAGGGCCTGATAACCTGAGATTTCTTTCTCTTAGACTATTGGTATTTTCCAAATTCTTGGTTTTCAAATTGGCCAAATGTTTGGTCAGTTCATCTTGGGACGAGTTAGCCGCTGCGCCAGTGGCATTCATAGCCAAATTCTTTTGGTTGTTTTTCTCGAACATGTTTGCTGTCATTTTCGATGCCGCTTCCTGATGCTTCTTGGACTGTTCATGATTCTGAAACGCCTTCTCTGTACTAAATTGTTTCTTACACAATTGACAGTAGGCATCTTGTTTTTTCTTTTCTTCAGCTATCTGTGCTCTCCTCTCCGTGCCTGGAGTGAGTAATTTGCGCGCCTGCTGCCTTCCTTGGATGTGATAGCCGTTTCGCATGCTCCCTCTCCGGAATTGAACCCCTCTTCTTTGTTCGTTTCTTGTTTTTATTTGATTTTCATACAAGAACTGCCGGCTGTTACCAAAGGGGACTAGTCCTTTCGGCGTTGCAAAAGCCGCTCCGTACATGCATGGTACCATTTTAAACGGTTCCAGGAATTGAATGGCATCAATTCCCAATAGCCCCTCAATGTTGATATAATTGCCGTGGGGACTGTGTTGGGTTGCCAGTTTGTGTCTCTTTAGATTTTTGAGTATCTGAGGAAGCTCCTGCAATCTATAAGAAAGGTTCAATTTGCTGGAAAGAATAGGGAGGGTGTGAACCCTTTCAGGAACCAGCCTCAAATCCAAAGAGGTTTCTTTAAAAGACCTTGTTGCCGAGCCCAAAAAAGTTTTAACTTCCAACACCTTTTCCTTTGCTGAAGAAAGGCAATTCAATCTTGCTAGATCCGAGGTGTCCATGTAGGTTCTTTGGCTTCTCGTATCCAGCAGGCAGTTTATTTCAATACTTTTCTCTCTCGTTCCTACCACCACGCTGATTATGGGAGACATGTAACTGTATTGGTAATCACTAACGTGAAGGCAGGTGTCCACACTCACTCCACTTCCGACTGTTGGGCACATTGCTGTTATATGGCCTTTAGCTTCGCAGCCACTACAGCTATTCTTCGTTTTTAGTGGACACATATTTCCCATGTGGGTTCTTTTTAGGCATCTAAAACACAACCAGAGTTCTTTGCACCTTGTAAATCTGGCTTCATGTGAAGTGTAATAGGGGCAATATTCAGGAGAATGCCCATTCCGCCTACAAAATCCACAACTCTGTGGTTTTGAGTCAACCTTTGTGTTAAAGGTTTTCAGGGAAGAATAGGGTTTATCTTCCTCTTCTACCCTAAACCTTGGAGGGCGCCATAGCTTTTCCATTTGGGTCCTTTCAGGTTTTCTAATTATCAAAAACCTCTTCACTATTTCTGGAGTTTCTGACAAGATGGCTGATAATGTCGGGTAGGTCCTTCCAGAAATTCTGATTAGCTCGCCCTTTATCTCGGATGGTAGTTTGGCGAACAATACCTGTGATATTATGATTGCTCCCGCAGATGTATCATCATACAGGTCACAGTTGTATGAACCCTGAGTTCCCACACATCTGCCTGGGTTTTTATTATAAAGTCCTTCACTTGCTCCACATCTTTCGAACTCTTAAGGCTAAAATCCAGCATTTCTTGGATAATTTCTCCCCTTATTTCTTCTTCATCCAGGTACTGGTCCTTCAATAATTTTAGAGCCACTGGGTAGCTGCTTTCAGAAACCGAAAGATGGTCGATAAGTTGAAGGGCTCTACCTTCTAGGGAACACCTTAAAAAATATAACTTACTAGTGGCAGATGGTATCGATGCTGCACAGTTTTCAAACTTAGTAAGAAAGTCTTTGAAACTTCTCTTATTTGTTTCAATTTCCTTTCCACTGAAACGTGGCCCATTCAACCTTATTTTAAAAGGTTCTACCACAAAAGACGAATGGGCTGTTGGGTTGAAGTGGAAGGATCTACCTGGTTCAGGGGTACCAGCTGCCTCCTGACTTTGAGGGTTTAATGGCTGGTCTACATTGGGGGATTGTTGATTTTTAGAAGGGACCACTGGAGTTTTTCCTTCTCTTGTTTCCCTCAAATTATTTATTTGCTGACGCACATCTATCTTAAATTTGAAAGATGTCTGAAACAATTCGGCTAACTCTTTAGACTCCTCCTCGGCAGCCAGTTGTTCTTCCATTGTCCAGGAAACTGCCTCTAGATCTTCTAGCCATCCTTCGATATCCTTTTCAAAGGACAAAAACACTTTCATCGACATTTGTTCCTTTTCTAGACACCTTATGGTCGATCTTATCTTCCGTTGAAGATGAGTCCTTCGTTTCTCTATCTCCCTCATGCTGACTGGGTCCGCCATTTGGTTGTTAAAGGGAAAGGCAAGTTCGTATCACAGCAACGTTCTTTTCCGTTGGTTGCAAATCCAAAACTTTCTTAGTCAAATAATTTCCTTTTGCAATGTGTCGGGATTATAAATCCCTATGTAAGAAAAGATCCACTTCAAAGTCAATACCCTAAAAGGAGCCGAGGCAGCAGTTGGGGGTGGGTTGCAAAAGGAATTGCTCCCTTAGCGACCCAACCAATAGGTCCGGTAACAATATGTAATGGGGCAGAGAACGGATTTCTCTGCAGGAGTAACGATCCAGTGTCTGGTCTATAGTGAGTCGAATTCTGTACTAATTCTGGTCTCCTCCAAGCTCTGGAACACAATAACACTTCTAACAGTTCTCATGAACTGAACTGAACTGAACTGAACTGAACTGAACTGAACACCACAACTGAGCACAATTTACACCCCGGTGAGAGGTAGAACCTCTATTTATAGGTTTGTAACAACCTGCCACCCCCATCTTAACACATATAAATATCAGGTTTTTATCTGTGCTCTTATTGGCTTTTCCCCACCCCACTTGAAGGTCGGCAACAGCAACGGTATGTAGCACTTTCTTTTTTTTTTCTTACACATTTTAACATGGCAAAGAAAATCCCAGTAAAGCTGAAACCCATTAGTAAGGATGATGTCAAGAAAATATAAGGGAGATTACTATTGTCATTTATATCAAGAGTTCTTTCCCTTGTATCCCCCTTACTACAATGTCGCTTATAGCTTATTAAATTCTACATCTATTGCATAAACTACATAATGAAAACTAACATTAATTTATTCATGGTAAACATCAATTTATTCAGCTTATACTAAACTATAAAATATTTTTTACTAATAATAATTGCAAATATTTTCATTATATTCTGTAATTTTTACATAATTATTTTCAAATACTCAAGCGACCAATAGCATGGTTCAATCTCAATCAATTATTTTGTTTTGAAAATAGAACGAATTACTTTTATTCATTTATTTCTGTTTTTGTGTTTGAAAATGCCTCGCTATGGGCAATTGGTTATGGGACCAGCAGGTAGTGGCAAGGTAAATATATTTTACTTTTAAGATTAATATTTTGATTAGAACATCAATTTATTCAGCTTTTGTATTTTTAAAATTCTTTCTTCTAGTTTTTTTTACTTCTCGCACACCTATTGAATATAAAAAAAAAAATGAAGGCATTTTATTTTATTAGCCTCTAGGTTAATCAAATATTTTCCTTAGCCTTCGGGCTAAGATTAAAGTGTTTCACTCAGAAGAGGATAAATCTTTCTCGACTGGGTCAATTTAAATTATCTTTGTTCCAACTCAAAGTGCCCATTTTTTTTGGGGGGGGGGGGCTGAATTGGTACTTGCAAGGAATGGGTTTCCAGAGGATTTCAGTACTACTTTGATGGAGAATCTCTAGTTAGTCCAGAAAATGACCGAAGCAGTTTACGATTCAAAAAAGAAATGTAAAAATGCAGACGACACTAAGCATGCGAACAGTTAGATTGGAGTTAGAGTTGAAAAAAATTCATAAAAAAAAAGATTGCTTTCAAATCATAAACTGCTTCGGACATTTCCGGGTCTGACTAGGAATTCTCTGTCAAAGTACTAAAATCCTCTGGGTGCCCATTCATCACAAGTACCTTTGGATTCTCTCCACATTTTAACAACCTCGTATTTAACTTAGCCCTCGTGGGGAGGTAACTGATTAAATATAAGGATTAATAAAGATCGGGCGAATTTATTGGGTGGAGAATGAAGCTTAACATCCTAGATTTGCTATTTCTAAGTTTCCTACATCGATTAAGCAAAACTGATCTTACATTGTTCAGCCACGATATTGTTGATCGATTAAAACCTAAATAAAAATGAAAAATCGTATTTTAAATAGCTAGGCATGTCTAAAATTATTAATATCGGTAAAATAGAAAGTATCCAGTATTTTAGGCCGGATTTTATTATTATTTTTTTTTTTCAAATTTATTTTCAACAATTTGTTCAATTATTAACAAATAATAAATAAAACTGTTTTGGGGCATTTTTAACAAGAGCCAACAAAACAAAAAAGGGATGAAAAAAACAAAACAAGTATACAACAAATAAATGTTACCAAAGGCAAGATAAGATACTCTTCTACCTACCTGTATGATATTGTTTTTTTTTTTTTTTAAACTTATTTTAAAGCGTTTTTCGTTTCAAAACAAAAATTAGTGGGGTTTTCCTAAGGTATTCAACAGAAGAAAAAAAAAGAGGTGAAATAAAACAAACAAATAGTGGGGTTTTCCTAAGGTATTCAACAGAAGAAAAAAAAAGAGGTGAAATAAAACAAACAAATATTAAAAAAACAAAAAACTGTTACCATAGACAATTAAAGTTACTTTTCTATCTACCTTACTAATTATGAATTATGAATGAATGAATGAATGAATGAATGAATGAAAGAGTTCGAGGAGACTGAGTTTACTTTTGATAAAGCTTTATTCAGCAAAGATATAACGCAGGGAGCGAGGCCTCCACGAAGAAGTAATGGCGTATTTACAGAGAAAGGAAAGGGAAGTAACTAAGGGAAGTAATTCACTTCCGGAGCAGAGAAGAAGTAAAGAGTTCTTTTCATCACATTCTCCGTCACACAGGAAAGTTCAGGGCTGTATGTTCGTCTGGGGAAGAAAGTTTGTCGGACTCTCAGGTGGTGACCTCTGCTTAAACTAAAAAAGAGAGAAAAACAAAGGTTCAAAGCTGATAGTTTTCAGCTAGATACCGAGGACTTTGGCGGATTCTGGTAGAACGTCGAACATTCAGCTCCTCAGCATTTTCTGAAGATATACTTTGGCAATCTTCCGAGGATGGGGATTGGCCAGGGGTAGGAACCAAATTGTCAACGATGAACTTTTCGTGAACAGGAGAAGAGTTAAACTGGAGAGGTGCAGTCTGTATTTGTAGGTTCTCTGGTATAGGATTAATTTCGGTATCCGAACTGCTTGTTCTATCGCCCCATGGAGACAAGTGGCGTAGGGACACTGTAGTCTCTCGTCCACTGTTGAAACGCACGTGGGCATAGTTTGGATTGACTTCGAGTACGTCTACGGGCTCGACTAGGGGCTCGTATTTGCTTCCGCGTACATGGCGCTTCAAGAGAACGGATGTAGCTTTTGTTAACCATGTAGGTATGGAATCTCCGGTTGCTGATTTCCTTTGGAAGTTGAAGAGACGTTCATGAGGAGTGCAATTAGTGGAGGTGGAGAGCAACGAGCGGATGATGTGGAGGGCTACATCTAGCACTTTTTCCCAATCGGTAACAGGGAGATCTCTCGACCGGAGAGCCAGACTCACAGTTTGCCAGATGATACCATTGTACCTCTCCACCTGTCCATTACCTTGAGGATTAAAGGCGGTTGTTCGGCTGGTAGCAATGCCTCGGGAGCGCAGGAATTCCTTTAGCTCTTCCGACATGAAAGCGATACCGCGATCAGAGTGTACAAAAGAGGGATTTCCGAAAACAGAAAATAGATTTGTTAGATGTTTCCGGACAGTTGCAGCTGAGACATCGGCACAAGGGAATGCGAAGGGGAAGCGAGAGTATTCGTCAATAACGGTAAGTATATAGCGGTAGCGGGCATTTGAAGGTAATGGTCCTTTGAAGTCTACACTTAGTCTTTCAAAGGGTTGACTCGCTTTTATGAGCGTTTGAGGTGGCGCATTAAAGAATCTCGGTTTTATCTCCGAGCAGACTTGACAGGCTCTTATTACCACTCTTACATCTTCCACAGAGTAGGGCAGATTCTTGCTCCTGACAAAATGTAGCATTCGGGTGACCCCAGGGTGACATAAGTCTGAGTGCAAGGAATGTAACTTGTCAGCTGAGGTAGTAGTAGAGCAGATGCGAGACAAGGCATCTGCAGCAGCATTTTGTTTCCCCGGGCGATAAGTGATATCGTAGCTGAAACAAGCAAGTTCCAACTTCCATCTTGTGATCTTCTCATTTTTTATTTTGCTCTTGCTTTTAGGATCAAACATGAAAGAGACAGATTTTTGATCTGTGATCAACTTAAAATGTTTCCCGAGCAATAAGTGTCGCCATTTTCGGATCGCCTCCACGATAGCGTATGCCTCCTTTTCAACAGAGGAGTGCTTCTGTTCAGCAGAAGTTAGAGTTCTTGAAAAGAAAGCTACGGGACGAGAGTTTTGGGTTAAGGAGGCGGCGATGGCATGTTCCGAAGCATCGGTTTCGACCTCGAGAGGGAGAGAAGAGTCTATGGCCACTAGGGACGATTTCGCAATTTCCTTCTTCAGGTACCTGAAGGCGTCTGCTTGTTCCTTAGTGAGAGGAAAGTTGGTAACTCTGGTAAGGGGGTGTAGCTTTTCAGAGAAGTTCGAGATCCACCTGGAATAGTGAGAGAACATCCCCATTGCACGGCGAAGAGAAGAGAGGTTTCGAGGTTCTGGCAAGTCCATCAATCCCTTGAGCCTATCAGAGTCAGGTTTTACGGAGCCTTTGCTTATGGTATACCCAAGCAAGTCTACAGAAGTAAGTGAGTAGTGACACTTGTCTTTGTTCAGCGTCAGTCCGTACTTCACTACTGCATTCATGAATTTTTTTAAATTCGTATCATGCATAGCCTGATCTTTTCCACAAATGGTAACGTTGTCGATGTAGGCATAGGTTCCTCGAAGGTCTTCTCGCTTTATGACATCATCAATGACTCGTTGGAAACTCGCTACTCCATTGGTTACTCCGAACGGGATTCGACGAAACTGATACAGAGATCCAGCAGCTTCGAAGGCCGTGTATTTTCGTTCTTCTGGCCTGATAGCAACCTGATGATAAGCGCTGGTCAGATCAAGAGTGCTAAATAGTTTGTAGGTGGCAATCTCATTTACCATGTCCTCCATTCGAGGAAGAGGATAAGCGTCAAGGAGAGTAAACCGATTTATTGTTTGGGAGTAGTCAACAACAAGCCTCTTTCTGTGATTTTCTGGAGATACCACAAGCGTTTGAGCTCGCCACGGGGATTGAGAGGGCTCAATGATACCTTCCTTTAGCATACGGGAGACTTCCGATTTAATAAATTTAGCATCAGGTAAGGTATGTCGCCGGGATTTAACAGCTATCGGGCGACAGTCCGAGGTTAGATTGGTAAACAGAGAAGGGTAAGGGATATTTTTAATGGCGGTCAGCCTACAGACAGTGAGAGGGGGAAGGGGTCCTCCAAAAGGTATTTCCACAGATGAGTGTCGACACAGAAATTTATGCCCGAGAATGACGTCACAGCATAGGTTGGCCATAATTGCTAGTTTAACATTACGGTACTCCCTACCACTCAGACTGAGAGATACGACACAGTGCCCGAGGGTAGAGGACGAATGAGAACTGCTAGCCATCAGAATCCTCTCAGAACTTGGTGTGACTGCCAAACCGAGCCCTTTAACCTTATCCGGATGAATAAAATTTTCGGAGCTCCCCGTATCGACGAGTATCCTCATAGGCTCACCCTTTATTTTCCCCCACAAGGACGAACGAGATAGACTCTCCGAGGAGTTAAAGGGAACAGATGAAGCAAGTAGGGACTCACCGTAGTTGATAGCAGCCGCCGTGGGTGATCTGCAGACACGAGCGAAATGCCCCTTTTTTTTACAATTTTTGCAAATAGCGCTTTTGGCAGAGCACCTCGCTCGGTCGTGTCTCGGGTATCCACAGAAAAAGCATTTCTGTTCGGAGAGTGCGGCTAACGTGGGTTGCTCCTCCTCGCACGTGGACCGGTCGTCCCTTTGTTCCAGTGTTTCAGCAGTGGGGATAGCAGCCGCCAAGGAGTCCGTCTGGGCGTATGAACTTAGCTGTTTCTGGGCTATTTCTAGCGTCAGAGCCTGGTCGTAGGCTGTGTGTAGGTCGAGTTTCTTATTCTCTAACAGCCTTTGTCTAATGTGGGATGACGAAATCCCATTTATGAACGCATCCCTGATGTATTCATCTCTCGCCTGTATGGCTGTAACAGCCTGGAAATCACAGTCCTTAGAGAGTGTTTTTAAGGACTGTAAATATTGGTCAACACTTTCGTTAGACCGTTGCCGACGAGTCGCCAATAGATGCCGGCAGAAAATGCTGTTTCGGGGCTGTACGAAAACCTCTTCCAGAACATTCATAGCTGCGCGGTAATTGTCACAATCCGAAATGTGTTTATAAATAGCTGGCGACACAAGGTTGATCAATAAATTGAGTCTTTGTTCGTCGGTAAGCTGGGAGCAGTTGACGGCGTTGAGGAAAATATTAAAGGATCTTTTCCAGTGTCGCCACGTGTCGCCTGCGTCGGCTTTTGACGGGTCTAAATCCAATCGTTCAGGCTTGAGGTATTTTTCCATTTTTCTTATATCTTTGCTGAATAAATTGTAATGAATGAATGAATGAATGAATGAAAGAGTTCGAGGAGACTGAGTTTACTTTTGATAAAGCTTTATTCAGCAAAGATATAACGCAGGGAGCGAGGCCTCCACGAAGAAGTAATGGCGTATTTACAGAGAAAGGAAAGGGAAGTAACTAAGGGAAGTAATTCACTTCCGGAGCAGAGAAGAAGTAAAGAGTTCTTTTCATCACATTTGTGTTTTGAATTTTAAAGCGCTTTTATTTACCTATTTCATCGATGGCTTCGGAGCGTTGTAAAACATATGTATTCAAGGTGGCGTCAAGTGCGAAACCACGTGCGTCGAAATCGTTCAAAAATCGAAAATTAAACACAATTCAAAGGCAGATAATTTGCAAGGGCAGATGATCTGCATTTTGTAAAAAAAAAAAATAAAAAAAAAAAAAAAAAAGCAACTACAATGATAAAAGCCATAATTTATTCTAATGAGTATATTTAAAATGAAAGTAAATAAAAGTAAACCTAATTAAATTGTAACTAGGTATCTTTCCGCAATTCCTTGCAAATTATCTGCCCTTGAATTGTGTCCAACGAAACAAGATGGAGGCATACTCATCGAAGCGATTGCTATAATACGTAAAATGGGAAAATACTTGTAATTAAAGTTCTAGTGGATAATTTTTCCTACTTTTTTCAACATTGAACAATAAGATACCACTGAGTAAGTACATAATATTGTTTTCATAAATAAATAATTTTTCCGTATGGCCGAAGCACTATACAAGCACCAAAAACGGTTCCCAATCGGGCGAAAATTTAATGTTCAACCGAACTGTATATTTTTATTACCTGTATTTTAATTTTCGATTTTTTGGAGTTATTCTTACGACCTCGCATTTTCACATGGAAACTTCCAGCGAAATTTTTGAATTACAAGACTGAGAAAGACGCACTAAAACATGTAAATAAAAGCGCTTTCAAATACTTTAAAACACAAAAAATTAGGCAGGTAGGTAGAAAAGTAACCTTTCTTGCTTGTGGTAACAGTTATTTGTTGAAATTTTTTTTTCACCCCTTTTTTCTTCTGTTCGATACTCTAGGAAATACCCAAACTAGTGTCAACTCTGTTAAGTTAGAAGGGAAATGAATATGGCCGATATTAGACGATCACGCGTAGTCTCGATAATCTCTCAAAAATCGAAAATTACACAAAAATTAAGCAGAATCACAACTAAAAACTGTCACCAATCGTGCGAAAATGTAATGTTCAACCAAACTGTGTATTTTTATTACAAGTATTTTTGTGCAATTTTCGATTTTTTAGAGATTATTGAGACTACACGTGTTAGGGTATGCTCCCCACCCATGTACGTTGGACTATAACCCCCCCCCCCCTTTTCCCTGTTACTCCCGGCATGCATCTGCATCTGTTTCTGGTCTCTCTCGAAATAAAGCCTGGCTTCAGCCACTATGTCTTATCTCTCTCCTACACTTGTGTTCTCTTTACTTATTAAATACATCGTAATGTAACATGGTGGCAGCGGTGTAAAACACGTCTCAAAATCCGAAACACAAAATCATCGTCAGAACGAGCAACCGGTGAAGCTTTATCACCTTCCCAAGCGAAGGACAGTGCTACAACTACTACTACAAATTATCAACAACGTCCCTCGTGCGAAAAAGATGGCGGAAAGTTTTCGAGCAAACATAATGCCCCCAAGCAGTTTGGATACTAAAACCAACCCCGCGGAAGCGTGGAAATTATGGAAACAGATGTGGAAGAACAACTGTATTATTGCCAAACTAGCAGACCAGGATAAACAGTACCAAACAGCGTTGTTTCTACATGCAGTCAGACCAGACACCCTTACTATCCACAACGGGTTTCAATTTGCCCCCACCGAAGACAAAGATGACGTCGATACGGTGATAGCCAAATTCGACCAACACTTCATAGGACAGACGAATGAGACCTATGAGCGATACCTCTTCAACAAAAGAGACCAAGAACCAGGTGAGACTATCGACTCCTACGTTACGGCACTACGCAACCTAGCTAAATCGTGCAATTTTTGTGAATGTTTACATGACTCTGCTGCGTGACTGTATCGTACTAGGATAACCATGCCCGTAAAAGACTGCTGCAAAATACGGCACTAACATTTCAACAAAGTGTTGATATATGCCGTAGCTGTGAAGCAACAGAGACACGGCTAAAAATAATTAATCCTGACCAACAAGAACGGATTAACAAGGTTCAAGGCCCAGGTTATAAAAAAGCAGAAGGCATGGCAAAAGAAAAGAAGCATGTCCTGCATGGGGACAGAAATGCAACCATTGTAGTCACAAAAACCACTTTGCACTGAAATGCCCAGAAATGCGGCGTGGTGAGAGACCAAGACCGTCTAAACTAAGACACAAGATGAATCGAATAGTGTCCGACTCTTCTAGCGATACGGACTACGTACTAAGCGTCAACTCCGAGAGAAGAGAAAAAAACGATAGAACCATTTATGCTAGAATGACACTAGACCATAAACAGGTAAAATTCCAAGTCGACTGTGGTGCTACTGTTAATGTAATTCCACTGAAATATGTGTGTGATGTTAATCTGCAACCAGCGTCTAAGAAGTTACAGATGTGGAATATGACCGAACTCTTACCGCTCGGCAGATGCAGGATTACTTTGCGCAACCCCAAGAACACGAAAAAGTACTCTGTTAAGTTCACGGTGGTTAAAGAAAACCTAACCCCATTGCTGGGGAAACGGGCGAGTGAACAGATGAACTTAATAACAGTACATTATGACAACATCGCTAATGTTCACTCAGACCCAATCTGTGAGCAACTGTTGACAGAGTACTCGGACGTTTTTAATGGCGAACTGGGGTCACTGCCCGGTCAAGTGCACCTACAGGTAGACCCCACCATAACATCCCATACTGCCCCAGCCGGACGTATACCAGTATCTATGATTCCTCGAGTCAACGACGAATTGAAAAGGTTAGAAAACCTCGGAGTTATCACCCCTGTCGGCGAACCAACTGACTGGAATAGTCGAATGATTATCGCCACAAAGAAGTCAGGAGATATCCGAATCTGCATCGATCCAAAACCGCTAAATAAAGCGCTGAAGTGCAAGCGATACCAACTACCTACCATAGAGGATGTTCTACCTAAGTTAACAAATGCAAAATACTTCACTAAGGTAGACGTTGCGTCAGCATACTGGCATGTAGTGCTAGACAACGAGTCAAGCCTTCTCACAACTTTCCAAACGGGGTTCGGTCAATACCTTCGGAACTTGTGTGAGCTCTGAAATATTCCAAAAACGTCTCCATCAAGCCATAGATGGTCTAGATGGAGTTGCATGCGTCGCCAACGATATAATTGCATTCGGTTCAGGAGATGACCTACAACAAGCCTCCGTAAACCATGATGCAAACCTGAAAGCACTCCTACAATGGTGTCGAGAAAGAGGAATGTAGCTGAACCGAGTAAAGGCAGAAGTAAAAAACACTGCCATAAGTTTCATGGGTCATCTCATTACCAGTGATGGGCTACTCCCAGACCCTTCTAAAATTGACGCGATCACCAAACTAAAGCAGCCCACATCGATTGAAGAGGTACAGAGACTCTGTGGGATAGTCAACTACCTAGCAAGGTTCCTACCAAGATTGTCAACCGTCATGGAGCCCATACGGCAACTGATGCGCAAGGATGTCCCATGGATATAATCGCGAGCACGAGATACCGCATTCGCAGAAATGAAGCGAGCAGTCACTGAAGCACCCGTGCTCGCTTACTACGATCCGAAAATGGCCTTCACAATACAGTGTGACGCCAGTTCAGAAGGACTTGGCGCAGCATTACTACAACAAGGCAAGCCAGTAGCATGTGCAAGCAGAGCGCTGACTGATACTGAGCAGAGATACGCCCAAATCGAAAAGGAAATGTTGGCGATTGTGTTCTCACTGGAGAAATTCCACCAATACACTTATGGCAGACGAACAGAGATACATTCAGATCATAAACCACTGGAGGCTATAGTGAAAAAAAAACCCTTGCAAAAGCCCCTAAACGATTACAGGGAATGTTATTGCGGACTCAGAAGTATGACATTGACATCGTGTACCTCAAAGGAAAACACATGTATATCGCTGACATGCTATCGCGGTCATACATGACAACCGAAAAGAACCATCAAGCCGAATTCGAGCTTGTCAACATGGCTAGCTTCCTATGAAAGACTGACTCAGATCCGGAAAGCAATGAATCAAGATGAGGTATGTGACCAACTGAGGAAGACAATAATACAAGGTTGGCCAACCGAGAAAATAGACCTTCCTGCTGTGCTGCACCCATATTTTCACACCCGTGATGAGATGTCAGTTCAAGATGGACTTATCTTCAAGGGCGGCCGAGTACTATTCCACTCAGTCTCCGAAGTGACATCAAACGCTCAATTCACTCCTCACACATTGGCATAGATGGATGCCTACACCGTGCCAGGGAATGTGTTTTCTGGCCGGGAATGTCATCGGAGATACGGTAATACATCTCCACTTGCGAAACCTACTGCAAGTTCGCCACAGAGCAACCGAAAGAAACTTTGATGCCACATGATATACCTGATCGGCCATGGCAGAAAGTTGGCATTGATTTGTTTGAAAGTGAGACGGTGGAGTACCTCATAACTGTCGATTATTTCTCAAACTTCTGGGAGATCGATCGATTAGAAGACACAGCAACCTCCACCATCATCCGCAAGTTGAAGGCACACTTTGCGAGATATGGGATCCCCTGCCAGGTGATCTCCGACGCTGGACCCCAGTTCACCTCATCAGCTTTTAAACACTTCTCGGAAAAATGGGACTTCGAACATCTCATGGCAAGCACTGGAAACCAGCAAGCTAATGGAAAGGCGGAATCCGCTGTGAAAAGTGCAAAACACCTCATGCGGAAGAACAAAGACACTGGCACCGACCAGTTCCTGGCACTACTCGACTTCAGGAATACCCCTACACAACATATGGCAAGCAGCCCCTCTCAGCGCCTGCTGAATCGCCGTACACGCTCACTTCTACCTATGAGCAGCAACCTGCTGAAACCCAGGTCCACAAACCAGGGGGAAAAGGATAAAATGCTCCTTGAGCGTAAGCAATGCTTTCAGGCAGAGTACTGCAATCGTACACACAACCTAACACTGACCCAAGGCGAGGTCGTCAAGATGCGCCCATACAAGAAAGGCGACAGAGTATGGGAAAAATGCGTTGTGAACCAACGCCTAGATGAACGTTTCTACATGGTCGAGACACCCAGCGGAAGCTACCGACGCAACAGGCGTCACCTGCGGAGGTCCCCGGAACAACCACTAATGATAGGACGCACACCCACTTGTCAGCTAGAACAACCACAGACAGTGATTGGGTAGACACCAAATATTCATTCTATCTCCACCGACAGAACCCTAGACACTTGCTCACCACACCAAGCAACCGACGCTAAGGAGTCTTTCCAAGCGAATCCCCTGTCAGGACCCACACACGCACTGGCAGAGGAATACGAAAACCAGCATACCTCAAAGACTACACAAACTGATAGCAGTCTGGCTAAACAATATAACTCCATAGAGTAAGGACACGCCTCATCCATAAAAGGGAGGATGTTACATTATGTTCCCCACCCATGTACGTTGAACTATAACCCCTTTTCCCTGTTACTCCCGACATGCATCTGCATCCGTTTCTGGTCTCTCTCGAAATAAAGCCTGGCTTCGGCCAGTATGTCTTATCTCTCTCCTACACTTGTGTTCTCTTTACTTATTAAATACATTGTAATGTAACAACACGTGACCGTCTAATATCAGCCATATTTTTGACACTAGTTTTTGTTTTGAAGTGAAAAACGCTTTAAAATAAGTTAAAACAACAAAACAACTTATCCAAGTAGGTAGAAGAGTAACATCTCGCCTTTGGTAACATTTATTTGTTGTATTTTTTTTCACCCCGTTTTTGTTTTGTTGGCTCTTGTTAAAATGCCTCTTTTTTATAATTGGAATGTATTTTTCTTTTAAATAGTTTAATTATTAACTAAATCTTATTATATTACAGTATCAGTACCGTAAATTGAAACTTTAAATGATAAAAATAAAAATTCCGCCAAAAGCTATGCGGCCTAAAATAATTGGGGATTTTTTTTTTTCTTTATTAACATTGGTTCGGAATTAATTTCCTATTTCAGATACGGCAGCCATGATGAAGTGGATGCTTTCTATTTTACTTTCTTTTCTTTTTCAATCAATATATTTGTGTTGGCTTTATAACGCACATGTCTACAATTTGGAAAACAGGAATTGGTGTTTGAGTACTTCTATACAAGGAGACCCATATCGACCGAATGTTTTCGATAGCGATTTACAGAACAGACCGGAAACGGCCGAGCTGTCGCCGAACAATAAATTAGTACCGACACCTGATTTCAGGTTAGGGTCAATTACCCTCACTCCCATTCGTCTTAAGAAAGGGTTTGATAGTTTTCGAGATTTACCCACCACTTGTTTTGACATTTTTTTACGAACCAAATACCCACTTACGTTAATCGGTTGTTGTTTAAGCTAATGGTAACTTTGAGAGGAGAGTATTCAATCGTAGAGATAATATATAATCAATATAAGAACAAAAATAAAATTTACATGGTAACTAACAGTTTCATGCTTATGCAATCATCATGCTGTTTTATTAGTTGGCAATGAAAACACGCATATGTGTATATATATATATATATATATATATATATATATATATATATATATATATATATATTAGTCACTGTCCACATAGACAACCTGTAACTCTTCAGGTCACGGGTCGTCTATGTTCTTTTTTTAAGGATGACATCATCTTTAACATTTATGACTTCATAAAGGATCTCTTCCCTGTGTCTTCAACTTATTTTAGTGGATGACATCATCCAATGTGCACAGAGACAAACAAACTTTTAAATGGATGACATCATGAAGGATAAATGATAGCTTTTGGCAACTTCATATATATTGTTACAAATGGAGGGTGGTTGAATCGAAATTATCAGAGAAATAAAATGTATTTCATAAACATTAAACCGAGGCGAGCCAAATCTAATTTTACTGTGTCTTTCCTATTTGTCCTTTGAACCCAAACAAGTTATAAAGGAAAAAATGTTATTCTGGTTGGACCGATGCCGTCAACCCGTCCCATATCCTTACACTCAAGAGAAGCAAATCGTGTGTACAATTAGCAATACCCCACCACGTCCTGAACCTAACCTAGAGGAATTCAGACGGCGCAGTTGATCGACTGTTGTCTCTTAAAACATTTACAAACGTATTGATCTCACATCAAAGGGCAAAGTATTATTGCCTTTTAACTCATATTTCTGGTTAGCAATACCCTCTCCCCATCCTAAACTCTTAGTCATTTTCAGCTTGGGAAAAAAATCATTTATATAAATTCACATAAAATTTATGGTGTTAATAAATAAATCCACTAAATCATGCATTTTTAAAAGCCTATTTTTTTAGGTACTTATCAAACCATAAAATAGTGAATCTCAACTCAATACAAAAAACAAATGCATAGTATATTTTTTTTTAATTGAAAATTTTAAACTAATTATTTTTCCAAACCAAGAAAAGACAACTGCGAAACTCCCAAGTTTATTTTTGTAAGAATGCTTAATTAACTGACCCTATCTTTAAAAAGATAAAATGATTTTCTGTAACCTTTAAAGAAATTTCTTTTGTTGGGTTAGGATTGAACATTTATCACATTTTGATCACAATTAAGCAGACATTTTTTTTTAATCATCCATCACTGGACAGTAGACATAACATATGACCAATGTTGTGTATATTACGTCAACATTTTATAAATAATCAATTGTTTTTATTCATGGTGAGGGTTGAGGATATGTGTTACATGGAAAGAAATGATATGCAAATTATACAATGGATGTGACTTGTGAGTCTTAAAGACAGGCTTGGATCTGATAACCTTAGAGGAAGATTACATCTGGACAGTATAGACTTTGTTGGTTTGGCCACATTGAAAGAATGGATGAGCATGATTGGGTTAGTAGATGTAGAATAGTTGAGGTATTAGTCAGTTGGCAGTCAAGAAAAACATGGGAGGAAATGATAAGAATGGATTTGAGAGAAAGAAGGATACATAAAGACCTGCACAGAGATAAGTCAATTTCTAAAGCCGTCCAACACATGCTAGCATGTAAAACAAATGTTAAATCAAAGATTATTATGATGATAAATTGTACTGTATTTGCCGTGAAGTTTTACCTTTTCATAACTAAATAAGTGCGTAGCAAAAAAAAATTCTCTGAAAAATTCATAATTTAGTGGCGCTCCTAAAGTGAAATTTTACCAAAAGGTATCATGATATCTATATACTACTAAAACTCTATTGTCTTGTATGTTTGCAATCAGCTTTCAGCTTTCCGGTTTTCAACATCCGGTTGCGCATGCGTAAATAGCATCGTCTTCCAATCTGTTATTCCAATTCCGTTGAACTCTTATTATTAACGAACGCATGAAATTTTTCATTCTGGAAATGTTTATATCGTTTTAAATATAAAACAATTACATTTAATTTCATCAAATAGTTTTTTTTGTTTTCTCCACGGCTAAAAACATTCAACGGCAGGACTTTGTAAAGTCTGTCGCAGTTTCAAAAAAGCTCCACCCTTTTAAAAAACAAAAACAAACAAACAAAACAACAACAATCATTATTAATATCAATAGCGGCGGTGAACGAAACCACCTCCCACTTTTCCTCTCACAGATTTCACCACTCCTACTCCCTCTGTTTTCGTTACGTACGCGAGACAGCCGGTTGTACCCCCTTCCTTCCTCAAATCGCCCTTTTATTATTCTGTACTTTCAACTAACAATTTCATTTAAAAGATTATATATAAAAATTTGAATTTAACTATAATAAGTATTATGGTACCTGTTCAGTGCATATTTACCTATAAGTATGGCCAACCACTTATAATTCAGTAACTATAATTAAAAAAACAAAACAATTATAATAAACAGAACGACGCATAGAAATCTATCTATATTCTTTTTTCAACAATTACATTTAATTTCATCAAATAGTTTTTTTGTTTTCTCCACAAGTGTCACGCACATACATGAATTCCATAGCTAATATAACAAACTGACCCAACGGGTCACGGGTGGTCTAGTATCTTTATAAAAGTGAACCTACATGTGCCCGGCTCACTTCAATGATCACATATGCAAATTTACTTTTATTAGCAAAGAAGAGGAGGCTTAATCTTAATAACTGATAATAAAAATAAAAGAAAGAATTTCTTTCACTTTTAATAGAAACAGAAAAAAATATCCCCTTGTTCTTAATATTTTTGTGACTAAAATAGGAATTAATCTACGGACACACAGATGCTTTGTTTACAGATTCAAGAGAAAGAGCAGATAAGTTTATATTTTGAAGTAAAATTTGTGTATTTTATTTTTTTATTGAGTAAAACTTTACTTGCTAATTTGTTTATTAAGTAATGTTAACCCACATTTTTTTTTTTGTAAGTTTTATCTCGATTAGTTGTTTTTGGTTTTTACAGTAAGATTTACAGGGTGATTCATAAGTCACTTAGCTATTTAAAATGATTACCATATGAAGCACAAACATACTATGAACTTTTGATAATTGTTATCTTACTCTCTAATTACTGCTATTTGTTATTTTAAATTTGTTCGTTTATATATTTGTTTCTATATATATTTATTTTTATTTATTTAAATTTGTGTAAATCATCATATGTGCTTTTTTTTTCAGGCAGTATGTCATTTACAATTGAAGAGCGAATTTGTATTGTTATTCATATGGCCAAATTTGATGAATCTCCCACACTTGTTGAAAGGCAATGACGACCTCAAATCAAAAATCACTGCCGAGTTTGTTAAAATTAATCAATCAAATATGCTACAAAGAGTCGTAAATTCCTTGCAAAAAATAATGGAGCTATGCATGCAGAACGAAGGTGGAAATTTTGAAAATTTGCTGTAATTTTAAACTCCCATAAATGAATTTGTTGAATAAACTTTCTGTTTTGTATTACCGTTTTTTTTAACTTTTGAATTTCAAAAATAAATAGCTAAGTGACTTATGAATCAGCCTGTGTATCATGTGTGAAAACAATATGAAATTAGTTGTTATTGATGAAAATAAATTATTTATTACTCCCCCAGACAATGGCCAGGTGGCCCTGCTTGTTATGCATATATTTGATAAATATTTGTTGATTTTGTTTTTATTGAATTTCATTTTTTTTTTTGTTGTTGTTTCAGTCCACCTATTGTAGCAACATGCAGCAATATTGTGAAGAACTTAGGCGAACTGTGCATGTTGTGAACCTTGATCCCGCAGCAGAGCATTTTGATTATTCAGTTTTGGTTGGTAAGTTGCTACCTTATATTGTTGCATAGTCTTTAATTTCTCGTACCTTCTCTTCCTCCTCGTCGCGTGGAGGGGTGTGTCGTCTCGATGTCTGCAACAAAAACCTTCATACCACGATTCACGAGACAAACAACCTTTTAAACTTTGATTAGTTTATTTCAGACGTCAGTCTACCGTCGATCTTGGAGATGTTTCACCAACGTTAAGGGAGAGACCAAATTACTACTCTATCGTAGTTAATTCCCAGCTTAAGACCGTAACCATTCGAGGAGGAGGGAAAAAGGAATCTCATGCCTGTATTCTCTTAGGGAATTTAATTCCCCTAATCATGTTGAAGACTACATACAGAAATCGTCTGTTCGGCTTGCTTCCAAAACCAGACTGGCAAAACTCTGTTTCCCACACAAAAGCCCGTGACGTCACAGAACCCCTATGCGCAGGTGCACCTTGACCCAAGACCTGAGGTCTCGTCAACGTGGTGGCCCTGTCAACGTCTGTGAGCTCCGACTGTGAGAACAGCGCTATTTTGCACTCGGTTGTACGGGTTCACCCGCACTAAATCGCGCAAGCTAAACCAAATGATCTCCCCACATACGTCCACTCCAAAATGTGTCCGGCCTCACAGGGCCATTATCCAACAATATTAGAAATATTTAAACACTTATCTTCTTGATCTTTGCAGTTGTTTATCTGCTGATGGTAGTACATAATCCAGTCCAGCCTTTTGCATGTTACTTAAAGAGAAGAGAGCGGCTTCACTAAGTAACAATACCTCAAAGATTTCACAAAGAGGACTGAATATAATGAAATAAAAAAAGGCTGTGACATCAGAGACAGAATTGGAGTTTCATGAAAAGTTAGAAAAGTTTACATACAAAAGACATTAAAATCCTACTATTCTTATTGATATTGTATTTAGTACAACATTAAGCAAAACATGTGAATTGATTTTCAACCAAATTTTCCTTAATGTTTTTAGTCTTGTACAAGCTTATCATAAAATGGTGTCCTTCAGAGCTTAGTAAAAAGATGATCAGTTTTGATGATTTTTTTAGATTTTTTATTCCCTAATTAACATTTTTTTCCCCTGCTCAGATATCCGTGAACTGATTAACGTTGAAGATGTAATGGAAGATCCGGAGTTGAAGTTTGGTCCGAACGGAGGACTGATTTTTTGTATGGAGTAAGTAAAATCAAAACAAATTTTCAAGAAAATGCTTGGTTATTGTTTGTTAACTGCTTGTTTAAAATATTAATGCAGTGAATCTCTGGAACCCACAGGTGGTGATTTGAGTGGGTCCCTGGAAATTCAATGAATCTCAACTAAAATCTTTTAATAAATTATAATGTTTTGTTTTATCATTGTTTCAAATAACACATTTAATCATCCCAAATTACTTAAATTGATAGAAAGAAAAAAAATTTCTTTTCATTAGATGAAAAGAAATTGTGGATAAAGGGTTAGCATTTTGTGTGAAAACAGTCTTTCCAGTTCTTTCAAATCTTTTGGTTGACTGACTTGATTTTCAACAAGTTGCTATCCAATTCAAAATTATAGATTAAACACCCCAATTGCCATAATGACTGGGAAAAACAAAGGCTGCACATGTATAATATTGCTTAGCTTTTATCTTAAGCACTTTAATTGGCCGGAAATTCTTGAAGGTCTTTTAAAAAAATTTATTGTTACTTGCCTGCTTTGCTCATTGTCCTATATCCTATATATATATATATAACATTAGACAGTCTATACGGATCAAACAGCATTTCGATGTTAACATATCTTGATAGGACTGTAAAGTGAGCTAAGAAATTAAAATTGTCCAAAAGAAATCAGGCAGAACAAAATCAGCCAGTTGAAAATTAACCTCATTAAACGTGTCATTTATTTTTCCTACGAGTAGACAACCCCTCCCAACTACCCCAACACATTTGACAGGCGCATGGACACTTAAGCCACACGAAACAAGTAAGACTTTCTTATCCCTCCTTTTCTCTCATACCCATAACCGCCCAGACAATACGTATACTCAAATCTACCGCAAGTAATTCAAACCAACTTAAAATGTATGCACACCTATCATCTAGACACATGTAAAACCACCTCTTCCACATACAATCCACCATATATTAAATATTTACATACATATATTATAGGAAACAGTTAGTAATAGTATACACACATTCATTCACTCATTACACCCGCTTTTAATTACTGGGTTAAAAAAATATAGGCAAGTTTAAGGAAAAATCTATTGCGCATTTAATTTACTACTATATTTTTAACTGGGTTCTAATAGTCAAATTTATACTTTGATCCGATAATTAGAGGATTTAATCGGTGTTTACTAAATCTATTAATTTTATACTAAGAAAGATAAAAAATTATCTAATTTTTTATATTCCTACTTCAAAATTTATAAAGTTATAAAATCATAATTTTATCAAATAAAACTTAGTAAAACCAATATAAAGTACTTACACGCATCAAATAGTATCTCTACAGAACCCCACCGTGATAACACAATTATGCAAATTAGCAAGAATAAGATCAGGTTTAAAGAAAAAATGTATCTTAAATCGAATTTTCTATAATATTTGATGTATATAATATATTGTCCTCCGGTCGTATATTTTTGCTAGTATATGCTAGATGCTTTAATTTCTATGAAAAATCACAAGTAAAACCTTTGGGGTTGGAGAGTATGAGGAAACAATATTCTTATGATACATGTATTAAATCTGTGGTGAAAATGTTATTTAAAACTGAAGCATGACTAATTGATGGACGAACAGCCTCTTATAGAGATGTGTGGATGTACCTAAAAATACTATTTCTAACTTAAGCATGACATACCAAAGAAAATGCTATTTATATTTGAATGGTAACCGGCTGACACAGTTTCATTGAAAGTATCTAAAATAAGACGTGTCCATTCAGTCAATGTTATTTCAAACTGAAGCATAGCCAAAGCCTCTCAAGCAAGGATATATCTAAAAAATATATATCTAAAAATATATATATATCTAAAAAATATATATCTCTAAAAATATATATCTCTAAAAAATATATCTCTATCTCTAAAAAATATATCTATATCTCTAAAAAATATATCTCTAAAAAATATATCTATATCTCTAAAAAATATATCTATATCTCTAAAAATATATCTATATCTCTAAAAAATATATCTATATCTCTAAAAATATATCTATATCTCTAAAAAATATATCTCTAAAAAATATATCGATATCTCTAAAAATATATCGATATCTCTAAAAATATATCTATATCTCTAAAAAAATATATCTCTAAAAATATATCTATATCTCTAAAAAATATATCTCTAAAAATATATCTATATATCTATATCTCTAAAAATATATCTATATCTCTAAAAAATATATCTCTAAAAATATATCTATATCTCTAAAAAATATATCTCTAAAAATATATCTATATCTCTAAAAATATATCTAAATCTCTAAAAAATATATATCTAAAAAAATATATCTATATCTCTAAAAATATATCTATATATCTATATCTCTAAAAAAATATATCTATATCTCTAAAAATATATCTATATCTCTAAAAATATATCTATAAAAATATATCTAAATCTCTAAAAATATATCTAAATCTCTAAAAATATATCGACATCTCTAAAAATATATCGATATCTCTAAAAAATATATCTCTAAAAATATATCTATATCTCTAAAAAATATATCTCTAAAAAAAATATATCTCTAAAATATATATAGCAATCAATCAGCTTGAGAATTCTTCTCAGATTCTCCTGACTTGTTCCCTCCAACAATGGTAATCTCTGTGAAACATCGCTGTCAGCAGATTTTCTAAGTGGCATCCAGAGTCTTCTACAAGTTGGTCAATGTAGTTTTGATGAGATCTTCCAACCAATCTTTTGCTGCGTAATGGATTCCCTAGGAGGGTTTCGCTTACAAGTTCTAACTTCTCCAGGATTGACCAGCAAACCGAAGCCTTCTCTCACTTAACAAGACCGAGATATGAGGAAGGTGTCCATATAGGTGTTTCTTGGTTGGGTGTTTCCTCCAGTTGATGTCCAATGTAACTCGTAACATCCTGGTGTATGTTTAAGTGATGTTTCTTACTGTTTTGTCAGTATCCAAGCTGCCCCTCTTAAGATTGTCAAAGAAGCGGGACTTCTAGATGGTGCCCGGTCTATCAAAGACACCCCATGCCTTGCCTTTGCGGATTTTGATGTGTCTTTCCACTGACTGGATGTTGCTACTAAGTTATACAAATTCCTAGACGGACTTAATTTCTCCTTAGTTGTAGCTGAAAAATATGTCTGACAACAAGGTAATGTAATCCATGTCTGTTATTGTTTTTGCTGGGTGGCGGGAACTTCTTGTTCTTTCAAGGGTGAACTCCACATCCATGTTTAGATCATCAGATGTCCACAGGGTATATATGTATGTGTAAGTGGGTAACAAAAAAAAAAAATAAATAAAAGGAATGGTAGTTAAAGAACGAATGATGAAGGTAATAAAAAAGATAGAAACTAATTGAAAGAGTTAACAAGTAAAGAATGTAATCAGATGTTGAGCTTGACCGGTGAAAATTATAAACATTCCCCCCCAAAATTTACTTAATAGGAAAGTTTTCCAAATTCATCTCACTTCCTTGTCTTCTTGGGTCTGAAGAGGTGGACTCTCTGTGAAGAATACAACCGAAACATGTATGCACATTTGTAACCAATAATGTTAATATAAATAAAAATTTATACTAAAGAACAGCTCTACTTGTTATTGAGCACTTTTTATAAACACTGGAGTTTCAACGGATTTACATTTACGGAGACTAATACAATACATGTACTATATATATATGCTTAGATGTATAAAATTTATAGATACATTTAAACAAAATTGACGGAATAATCTCAAGGGCCCTTTTAACTATCATCTCCTCAGGAGAAAATCGATAGTTTTAAATGAATGAGAAATATTATTGACGAAATTAAAGAACGCAAAGGGGAAATTAAATATGCTAGGGAATTGATGGTAAGCGATCAAAATAAATTTATTCAATATATATATATATATATATATATATATATATATATATATATATATATATATTTCTTTTCTTTAGACAATCTGCACAGGTATGAGATCATTCCTACCAAATTTCACGTTACTAGGTCTAATAGGCTAAAGTAGTTAGTGGATATATGCACACTCGTCTCTCATATTAACGCAGACGAGTTAACTGTTTTTCTTTTTAAATATAATTTGTGATGATGACATTATTTCCCTGATGATAACTATTATGAGACATACATTGTATTAGTAAATAGCCACAAATCTTGAGTTAATAAATGAGCTTTTCTTCAAAATAATATTTTCTACTTAAAATATGCGTCATTATTTCTATCGCTGTCATGTTTTTCTAATTTTTATACTCTTGAGAAAACTCTTGCTCTTCCTACTGGCCTGTGAATTAGTTCCGTTCTGAATACAAAAATACATACAGTAATGATATGTAGAGAAGAAATAAATGGAAAAATTAATGAGCTGCATACCTCCACACATATCCCCACACAATATAGACTAAACCTTTTACCTTTTGCTTCTTATCCACATTTTAAGTATAAGAACTCCATAAATTTTTCTTTCTTCTTTCCCCTTTCCACAGTTTAAATAAACTAGATTTGAATCATATTCCTCTCCCCATTCTCAATTTTGCATACTGTATGCCCTTTCATTGACCTCCCACTTCCTCTGTTGACCAAGGTAGGTCGGCAAAAGATCTACCTGTAACATGACTGTTTCTACCCTAACCTCGACATAACCCTCTGCCTCTCCTCATTCACAACCCATTTTGACTATCACCTCTTCCTTCCTCTGTAAATACGACCTCATGTACAAAAGCTGTTAAACCTAACATAATGATATGGGAAAAGAGGGAGAGAGTAGCAACCCTAGTTGAAGTCAATGTCCCCAATGATGCTGACTTAAACAGAGCTGAGAGGGAGAAGATAACTAAATACGAAGGTCTTATGTACGACAAGAAAAGAAACTGGAATCTTAGGGAGATTTCCATCATTCCAGTAATCATAGGATGTACCGGGCTCATGAAAAAGCATTTCAAAAAGTACCTGGCGAATATACCCGGGTAACGAATTGCAAGAGAAATCCAAACAATTGCGCTTAAAGGGACGGTTAGAATCCTAAAAAGATCTCTTGGTTGGAGTCTCTGAAATAGCAGGTGAATGTTCGGCATCCAGTAGGATGCCCCATCCCCAACAAAAACAAAAAGATAAGAAAATTAGAAAAAAAAAAAGAGAAAATATAAATATGTTTTTTTAAACAAATGCAGGTGATTTCTATGTGCTTTATTCAGTTTCATCACGTAATAAAGTAAAACCTGTTCATTGTCGTTATTTCAAACAGTAAGTTTCTATTAAAGTCAGTTGTTTCCGTATTCATTTTCTCTATTTAATTGTAAAATTCAGTTCAAGTGCCAACATCTCTTAAGTGAATTATTAGATACTGGCATGGCCCGGGGGGGGGGGGGGCTGGCAGGCATTGATAACAAAATAGAAGGGTCAAAAAGGATGTAACATCTTTCTTTTAAAACTTCTCTTTAACTCTTCCTCTCACTGACCCCTTCCCTCTCTCTCTCTCTCTCTAACTCTCCTCACCCTTCTCTCTTTCTACCTCTTCTTCTGACTATCCCTCTCTTTTTCTGACTGCCCCTCTTTCTCTCTTTACTTCCCTCTCGCTCTGCCAACGGGTTCAATATAATAGAAAGAAAAAAAAGAAGCTGACTGATTGTTTGACCTAGTTTGTGTTGTTTTTGAAGCAACTACCGATAAGAATGAAAAAAATTAAGATCCCTCTCCAATAATTTACTCCCTGTGACCCCAACAGAATGAACATTACAATATTTTCTTTTTCTTTTTTTTTTTACCATAACCAGCTCAGGATTATACTGAGTTGAAATATGTAAGGTTTGCAAGTGTATCTTGTGCAGTTTCTGATTTTTCAGCTGGACACACAAAGACAATTACATTACAAATGCAATTTTCCTTAATATTATAGATTATTTTATTCTAAACAAAATGTCTGAATTCTTCATATATACTTATGCGATCACATTTTATTTTTTGATTGTCCTATTTAAACCAGCCTCCAAAGAGATTACTATATTTGATTTAAATGAACATAAGGTTTGTTTTGTGTAAAGAGATTATTTAGTGATTAACTAAATCTTTCACTAATCATATCAATTTTATTATTAGGATTAGGATTAGTCTTGCTAGTAATATTAAGTTGTAAGTGATTTTACTTTTTATTATTTAACTAGGTACTTGGCACAAAACATGGACTGGCTTCATGACCAATTGGATGACATCGAAGATGATTACATATTGTTTGATTGCCCTGGTGAGAATCTCTCTTAACGAAGCCTATTGTTTTTTTTCTTACAAAATTATCAAAATCCAAAATAGTATATTAAAATAGTTTGTTGGAATTAGTATTTATTTTAATAGTACTTTATTATTCTGTAAATTACTTAATTCAGATTCTTCAGGCCACATTTTTGGTGATATATGATGATGATGATGATGTATTATGATGGTGGAGATAAAAAAGATAATTGCGGCATAAATAAACTCCTGTTTCAATCCTACATTTCATCAGAGTATCAAACTCTTCTTACTATCAAAAGTAATCGAGTTAATGGCTGAATGAGATCTAGGATTGAAACATGAGTGCATTTATGTAACCATAAACCCATATTTTATTAGTGTTTTATTACATGAGATGTGTGGAGTATTTAGGGGATTTTTTTTTTAATAAAACAACTATATTTGACCAAAAAAAAACAATTATATTTTCATGAAAAAACGTGTTCTTATTAGTGATATTCTATATAACTGCCTTTAACACCAGTTATGTGAGACCAGAAGTGTTAACATCAGAAAATCAAGAGGTTCTTATTTGTTTTAGACTTTATCTGGACAATTCTGGCCTTCGGTAATTGTTTGGTATTGTAGGAATACTGATCAGTCTTCCTTTCATCAATGTTATACACATAGTAGCCTAGTGAGGTTGGAGGTCAAATAGTGAGCATTGCATGATCATGAAGATTATTCCTCGTACGTTAAAGAGCGTGCTGAGCTTTGAGAAGATGCTGATTCCGCTAATACATATACAACCTTCTACTGCTATCTACTTCTATTCGGAACTTCTTAACTGTTTCAATGAAGCTAGCAGCATTAACGCTAAGACCCTGTCAAAAGAAGTTGGGTAGTAGGCTCTTTATGATGAGTTCCACCATTTAGCCTCCAACTAGATCTAAATTGCATGGGCTACTAAGTGTGTAGAATTGATTAAAGGAAGACAAATCAACTCCCTCCACAATACAAAAGATTCACAGAAGGCTACTATAGTCAGGATAATGTCCAAAATAATCAAGGACTACTTGATTGGCTGATGTCAACTATTTTTATAGTTTTCATTTTCGAATGTCATATTATATCTACTCTTGAATAGATTTTCTGTAGCTCCTATATATATTTATTCTTCCTTATTGAAACATTTGTTATAGCTTGAATAGAACGTATATGAAATTGAAGGCTGAGCATGTATTAGCAGGATCACAAAGCTCACCATGTCATAATGCATGGACAATAATGTTCATGATTATGCAATGCTCAATATCTAACTTCCAAACTTACCAGATACGTTTGTGGCATTGAGGAATAGAAGATTGATCAATATCTCACAATACCAAAGATTTACATGCATAGACTACTCTGTGTAGTATTGATGAAAGGAAGACAAATCAATTACCTCCACAATACCAAAGATTCACAGAAGGCCACCATAGTCCAGATAATGCCCAAAATAAATAAGGACCACTTGATTTGTTGATATTGACAGTTCTGGTCCTGTATTGATGTTGAAGGACGTTACGTAGAATAACACTGTAATAAAAGCTATTTAAGAATGTGTACAAATTTTCATGAAAATATAATTGTTTCTTGGTCAGATATAGTTGTTTTATTCAATAACTAGCTGTATCTACCTAGCCTTGCCTGGGAGTCTTTGTACTTTTGTTTTTATTTTGCTGTTTTTTTTTTAACTATGTTTATTTTTACAAAAAAAAAGGATTTTGAAAGTTAAATTATTACAATATTGTTTGGTCGTTAAATTATTAATCAAATCAAATTATTATAAAAATATAACTCATTTTGTTAAGTTGATTCGTGAAAATGCTTTGAGCCGGCTCTCCGTCAGCAGGATATCCGATGAAATTTCCTGATATTTGCATATAGACTTTGAAAAAGAACATTTTATTAATTAACTATTATTCGTTGTCATTTATTGAATAAATGCCTTGTTTTTATCTAAACAAACAAACAAAAGATTTGTTACAGTAATGTTGTTTTAATCTTAATAAAATTATTGAATGTAAATAGCTTCCAAAACTTTCAATCTTTTGATACATGAGGATTTGCTAAGAATTTTAAAGCCATAAATGACTTTCTGTTCGAGAATTTAAATGCTTCCAAATTCCTTTAAAATTTCAAAGGGTGACAAAGTAATTTCTTTTCTTTTCTTTTATTTCAAATATTAACAAAAAAATAAAAATGGCTGACTTGTTTACAAATAAACTAAAATGTATTCTGGTGGATTTAATTCCCTAAATAAATCATTTATTAAATCGGATTTAAAAAAATTATTTTTCGTACTTTATGCTATTTCATTTTTTATTTCAATAATTAAGCGATTGATAGTATATAAAAAAATAATGGTGTGTAAGTCAGGTAGAGGCAAGAAACAAACATACAGACACACAAGAAGTGGTCACACAATTTTATTAATATAAAGATAAAATTTATCCTCAAACAACTTGCACATACTCAATACACATACATATATATATATATAAGAAGGAATATCTGTATTACTTTAAACTAACAAAAAAAAAAATGCTAGTTTTAATAAAAAAAGAAAACGAAAAAAAAAAAATCGGTTTCGATTTAATGTTTTTCTTTTTTTATGGGAAAAAAAAAATTGATATCGCATCTTAATGCTTAAAAAGGTATTTATTTTACCTATTCCTTCTTAAATTTAACAATAGATGCTTTTTAAAAAAAAAATATGAACTTTAAACACTTATATATATATATATATATAAAATATAAAACTAAAAGTATACTTTTAGATATAGCTAAATGGTTTAAGCTCAATATATGAGATAGAGCAATTATAAAGATAGATGAAAGAAGAGGGATATACATGTACGAATGACAAGTTTATTTCAACTTCGATTGTTCAATGCAAGGTGTACTTGGTAAAAACATGTTTATTTTTCTTTCCTTAAGCCAAGGCTTTTCAAAGATCAAAATCTTATCATCAGAGGAATTACATAGATAAGTTGGCAGTGGAAAAGCCAAAATTCAAAATTTGAAAAAATATTAGGTAATGGAGAGTGAGAATGTGCGTGTAAAAAGATATGGGGTCTGTCCAGTTGGTAAATATATATATATATAAGTATTTTATTTAAAAACTATAGTACAGTGTCTGTTTGGTGTACTGGGGTTTATTGTGTCTAGTCAAATCATCAGTACTGTTCAGCGGTCAGAAAACTACGAGAAAAAAGTAGAAGAAACAGATTTTAGACCGCTGAAAGGTGCATATGATTCGAGCGGACAATAACAAGACAGTTTCTACCTCAGAAACCTTTGTTCAGAACGATGAAACCTTGGTACCTCAAACAGACACTAATGTATAGTTTTTGAATGAAATACTTTATATTAGCTCGTAGAACCTATGATCAAGCACTTTATTGGTTTCTTTAAACTAATTTATGAGATATATATATAGTCTCGGAAGTTTCTCATATAATATATATATATATATTACTATTTCCTGTATCCACATAAAATTTTATAAGAAGATATAATTTTTTATGTATCAATTTTCAGTATTTACTTCAATAGTGCTCGATACATAAGTAGAGCTAGTTAGTAAGCTATGAAAATATATTTATGGCAATTAAGCTACACATTTTAGCCTGAAGATTCCCCCCGGGGATGAAACGCGGGAGCCTCTGTGTATCTTAATTGCCATAAAAATATTTTCATAGCTTACTATATATATATATCTATCTATCTATCTATCTATATAAATTAGTTGACAATCCTGCTCATTTAAAAAAACAACTTTTTTTTTTATTTCCTATTTACTTTTAGGACAAATTGAACTTTACACTCATATTCCTGTGATGCGTCAGATTGTGGATACACTTCGTAGCTGGAACTTCAACCTGTGTGCTATATTTACGATCGACTCCCAATTTATGATCGAAGCTTCTAAGTTTGTGAGTGGAGTTTTGTCTGCCCTGTCTACAATGATCACTCTTGAGATAGCGCATGTGAATGTCATGACGAAAGTTGATCTTCTTAGTAAAAAAGCCAAAAGAGACTTAGACAGGTAACATGGACATTCTTTCTTTTTCTTTTGTAAATGATAAACTTGTATAATTTATACAAATATTCTCTATTTGCACTTAAATGTTTACATATATATGCACACACATATTTCCTTCTGTCCTGGTGCGGCAATTCACCCCAGGCTGGTTGAGCGAGTTCACAAGCGGTCCCCAGTTGCTTGTATATCCTGGTCAGGAGGAGATGATTTTGACGACCTTAGTCTTTACAGGGAAGTGTTGCTGTTGGATTCTGCTCCTTCAAAAACAACAGTTAAGAGGTGGTATGCTGACTTTAAATGAGGTCATACAGACACAAATGATGCTGAATGCTCAGGTCATCCATATTCGGCAGTTGTCCCGGAAAACATAAAAAAAAGTCTACGAACTCGTTTTGACCAATCGTAAATTTAAGTTGTGCGAGATAGCAGAGGATTTGAAAATATCAAAAGACAGTGAATTCATCGTTTTGCATGAACATTTGTCAATGAGAAAGCCATGTTCAAAGCGAGTGCCACGTTTGCTCAAAAACAACAAGTTGATGATTAAGAGCACTGTTTGTTTGTTTTTTGCATTAATATGTGACAATGAATGAAACATCAATCCACCATTTCACTTCGGAGTCAAATCCGCAGTCAGCTGAGTGGACAACAGCTGGTGAAAGCCATCCAAACCGACCAAAGGCATAAACATCAGCAGGCAAGATTTTGTCCACTATATTTTGGGATACACAAGGTATTTTGTTCATTGATTACCTGGAGAAAAAGAGATCCATCAATAGCGAACATTATAAAGCATTATTGGTGTGTTTGAAAGAAGAACGACCACAAATGGAGAAAAAGTTCTTTCACCAAGACAATGCACCGTGTCACAAGTCTATTTCAACAATGGCAAAACTACATGAATTTCACTTCAAATTGCTTCCTTACCCACTCTATTCTTGCAGACCTCAAAAGAATGCTCTAGGGCAAGAGATTTGGCTCCAATGAAAAGGTGATATCGGAAACTAATAATATTACTATCGACAAAACTATTGCGTATATAGAAGAAAATTTGTCAATACAAATTAGAAATGTATATTACAGAATATTAATTTATTAGAAATTCTTTATAAAATAAATATGCAAATGAGGAATATCCATATGTGTTTGAGGGTGTTTGGAGATTACTATATATACGGTGTTTCAAAATATTGTTGTATCATTAGAATTAAATAAGCACAAGAAAAAAAACTTTTGCATTTATTCATTTAGAAGTAAAATTTTAAAGTAAAATAAAATTAAAAACTACTTGTTTATGGAAATTTAGTGAAATTCTGAAAGTTTTAGATATTAAAAAGGGGGGGGGGAGAAAGGGAAGCAAAATATTTAGAAAGAAAATTAACCAAAATCAACAAGACGTAGAAAATACCACAAGAATAGAAATGAAGAAGAAAAAAAAAATACAATTTCAATAAACCAAACACAATATTATTTTCATTATATCTAAAAACTTTTAATGTGGCCACAAAGATTTTTGAAAAACATAAACAATGGTACCAAATTTATTTTGGTAGCTAAATTAGCAGTCAAATTATAACTGCTCAAAGTTTGTAAGAAATTAGAAAATTTGCTGTTTTGTATATACAATTTTCACAGTGTATAACTAAAAATGCAGCCTTTAAGCAAGTGAAAAATCCTTACAAATTAAATATGATTTTGTGGTGAATTAAAATTAATCCTAATGGAAGCAATAATTAATAGATAAATCCAGCCTAAACATTGAACAAAATCCCATTACCTCTAAAAAAAAAACGTACGAAAATGACACGGAAGTTTATGACTATTGGAGTATTCACTGCGACAAATCTGACTGTCTAGAAATTAAGACACCTTTTTCATAGCAGCACCATTAGCGACTGTTATGTATATATTCTTTTTCTCAAATTTTGGATTAAAATTCACTTCGAATACGTAAACACAAATGGTACTTTTCTTCATATGTTGTATAGTGTCATGATTTCTTCTTCCCCAAAAAATGACCGGCGGCATCTCATAGCAGCAGTCTTAATAACACTAAACTGAGAACCTTCCCTTTGATCCTCTTTTTCACTCGTCTCTTTTAATAAACGTTTTGACTTCCTTTTACAATCACTCTTACTTCTTAATTTCTCTTTAGATATTTGGAACCAAATATGTCGACATTACTTGCTGAAGAATTCATTGATCTGAAACATGGATCTAAATTCCACAAGTTGAATGCTTTAATGGCACAAATGGTAAGTAGAAAAAGTTTACACTTATTTTAATGGTCTTGCTCATTAAGATTTGTTAAAACTTTTCATGTTTTTAAAACCGTTCTTTTCTTTTTTTTTTTTTTTTTTTTTAAATTTTTTTTTTACATAGTTCACCCCAAACAAGGCAGGACACCACTGTAGACGTAAGGGACTACTGAGAAAAAAGGGAGAAGGTTTTGGGGGGTCAACCTGAATTGGGAGCTGCGCAGCGAGATGTCTGTTTACATTAGTTTTAAATTTCTGCATGTCAGTACCATCGGGAAAACAGGGGGCAGGGAGGGAGTTCCAGAGGCCAGCAGCACGAGGAAAGAAGCTATTGGAGTAGAAAGCTCTCCGGCATCTGGGAACCTCCACAGTGAATGGATGGTATTTAGCTGATTGTCGAGTTGGTCTAGTAAAATTACGTCGTGGGGGCCACCAGAGTAGCCAGTTCATCGGAGCATAATCCATTTTGTCAGAAATAGATAATTTATTTTTAATTAAACATGTATTTTGATTAGAAAATGTTTGTGTAAAAAGCGAGATAAAAGTATAAGCTGCTTATTATAATCAGTTTTAAACCAAACTTTTTAAATAATGATAAATGATTGATAACATTAAGCAAATAATATAAAAGTTTACATTATGAGCAATTTCTTTTATATAAAATAACATTTATTTTAGATATAAATCGAGAGTTGCCTGATTATTTTACAGATAGCAATTCCTGAATATAATGTTGCTCATAATTATTGTATATGAATTATTCTTTATTACAGAACAAAAATCAGGACATTTGGTGAATGTTCAATAATTGACGTTCGATAAGATGGATAGTATTGATCACATTAACTTTTAAAACACATTTTTAAGTATGGAGTGATCCCCAAAAATGTCATCCATGGAATCGTTAATAATATTCACGATCCTTTCTGCAATCCAACCATATTTGATACAAATAAACTTCAGTCTATGCCCGACTCCAACAGTCTTTGTTTTATCACCATTAAATGATATGCGGTGACACTTTGTGTGTATGGGGGCGGGAGGGGAGGGATCCTGAATGGGCTTCACACTCACCGGACCTTATCCTCCCCCATCTCTGATTTTTATCTGTTGGATCATCTTAAAAATAATGTCTATCAAAGCAATCTTCAGACTATTCTTGAAGTGAAAAGTTCCATCACAAAGTTCTTGACAATTTTGCATGCCATCATTGAAAGGTTTTTAAACAAAGACTGTTGGACACTCATGGCTGAAACTTGGTGGACAAGTCAGGCATAGAGTCGTATCAAATAATATTGGATGTTTACTTGATTATGATTTTATCTGATAGGAAAAGACATACATAACAATAAAAAATAAATGGATCCAAACTTTATTTGGTACAAATAGACTTCAATCTGTGCCTGACTTATCGACCAAGTGTCTCACCCTGTCGACGTCCCCCCCCCTCCCCTCCGGAAAAGGGGCCACCTGTAGAGCGTGGTCGCTATGATGCCTTAGGATGGCATCCTGGTGGCTGAGCCATTCTTCCACTTCGGCCCTTACTTAAGCCAGACAGGAAGTCGGAGAGATCCGATCCGATGAATCGGCTGATCACGTCATGCCCTAGTATCTGTAAGTTCATCCCCAACCGTATTATTCAATCTGATTCTTCAAAAAAAATCAAAACCTTATTTCTTCTTTGTTATTTTCTCCCAAATAGATACTACGGGACGATGGCTGAGGGTCAATCATTTTGAGAACAAAGAAGATTACCACTGCTAAAGATTAATGTTTTCTAAGATTAATGTTCCCACTCTCACTGTGAAATTTCCTTCTACAAGCAATGTATTTTGAGACCCATGTATTCTAGGAACACTGGCGTAGCTAGGGGGGGGCGAGGGGGGCGGGCCGCCCCGGGCGGCACACCTGAGGGGGCGGCAAATTTTACTACCGCCCCGGGCGGCAAAAGGTCTAGCTACGCCACTGTCTAGGAATATAAATAATTATCCTACCTCTAGAATTATATTTGACAACTTTATTCGGCATTAAATAACCCATAGATGGTTGATATGCCATAATCCAAACCATCCACCAAGTGTCTGTCACGGATGTCTTATAACTTCACAGTTGTAAACTCTTAACAGTAGCGTAGATGACAGTTGTTTCCTATCTTTGAAATTGAAAAAGTTAGTTTTGCCATAAGAGTGGGTGAGTTATACGTCGCTTTCACTTTGACCTTGTAGCCCACAGGTTGGGAAATCAGTTATTTCAGCTTTTCTTTTTTCTTCACTTTTTTTAACCACTCACATCGTTGCATATTTTGTCTATTCACTTCAGATTTATCTTTTACTAGACGTACCAATGACCCATTGGGTCACAACCACTATTCATTCAACTTTGCTTTCATTTAAAAATTCATAAACTGTGACGTATCTGTTAAGGCATTCTTCTTGCATGACTAAAAATAATAAATCTCTTTATTTCTATATTAATATGTAAGGATTATATTTTGTCGTCTCATTTACATACATGTTTCTGGTGTGTACAGACACTGTAAATTAGATGGCAACACTGAAAAAAAAAAGTCACTCTTTCTCTAGATTATCACAGAGCCATTAAGAAATATTAGAGTGGTTGAACTAACATAGTGAGGGGGGGTGAGGAATACGTAGATAGCTAAGAGGGATGTGTGACTCGTTCAGTTAATTATAGATTATGGCTAATTAGAACAATTAAAACAGAATTCAATCCCAGAACTAATATTTTCCGTGATTAACGTTTATAAGAAAAAAGTCGGTGCTTGTGCTGATGAGCGGCCGTACGAAAAAATTATTTTTTTATAAAAACAATATTATATACTTATTCAGCGTTATATTCTTACTCACTGTACAAAAAAGTAGAAAAAATTATCAACTAGAACTTTAATTACAAGTATTTTTCCATTCTGCGTATCATAACAGCAATTCGTTCAGTAAGCGTCCATCTTTTTTCTTAAAAATAATTCAAGGGCAGATAATTCGCAGGGGAGATAATCATGCAATTAAAAAAAAAAACTACATATATAAAAATTAAATTTATTCCAATAAAACATTTCGTTATAATGCAATAAATTTATTTACTTTCATTTTGTTTCATCAGCACAAGCACCAAAAAGTCTTAGGAAAACAAATGTGTAATGTTCATCGCAAAAATATTTCCAACACTGCCGATCAATCGTGCCAGTATTCTGTCAATTATATAATTTGGCTTTTATTTCTGTCTGAATTTGAGGAAAAAAACAAAACACATAATGAAATATGTCTTATGTATTTCGATTCATAGGTTGATGATTATGGTCTGGTTACGTTTATGCCTTTAGACATCAGTGAAGAGGATAATGATAGCATGAATGACATCCTACTACAAGTGGACATGGCTATTCAATATGGAGAGGACCTTGAACCAAAAGAACCCAGAGTAAGCATCACGTTATCAATATTTTTGCTGAAAATATTTTCTTTCTTTTTCTTTTTAAGCTTTATTTGTTTTGTTGTCCTTTTATTTCTTGTATGAAATTTTTTATCGCTAATCATATTCAGTTTAACATCCGTTTTACATGCTGGTAAATTTAACGTCCGTTTTACATGCTGGTAAATTTCACATCCGTTTTACATGCTGGTAAATTTAACGTCCGTTTTACATGCTGGTAAATCTTGTTTCTAAAGTACTAGCTGGCTTTGCCAGCTCGCTATCGCTTCACAAAATTCACTACTTCAAATACTTGAAACCAAAATTTTAAATAATAAACATGTAATTCATAAGTTGCTTGTAAACATAAGACTAAAACTTTCCCATTTATTCGTATAAATAGATAAACATTAACATTTTGATAATTTTTATACAAATTTATTTATGTTTTAAATAAGACTGTAAAGAAATTAAAAGAAAGAAGAAATCAGTTCACCTGAGCGATGGTGTGTGTGGGGGTGTCTTTTTTTTCTTTTTCTTTTTTAAATTACAATGTAGAAACGGTAGTCTTGAAGTAAAGGCTGGAAAGGCACATTTAAACACATGTAAAATGTTTGTCCACGGGATCGAAACCATCATTGAATTTAAAAACCATGAAAAGAAAATACGGCCTCGCTAACGGGAGATAGGGAGGGAGGAGAGAAAGAGCAAGCAGTCAGTCAGTCAACCTCTCCTTCCCTTTTCTCTATGAACTTTTCTCACTTATACCTCCGCGGTATATCTTTCTTTCTAGCGAGCGATGTTAGTTTAATTTAAATTATTTCTCTTGAAAACAAATATTTTAAGAAAGATTTTAGTAATTTATCCTTATTTTCATTAAATCACTTTAATTGGTGATTGTTAATATCAACAAAACTATTGCATATATATAGAAACAAGAGGACAATAAAATTACGAACGTATAACACTAAACATTTATTTATTATGAACTGTTTAAAAATAGTTATGCAAATTAGGCATTTCAAATAGATGTATTTTGGGTCTTTTGTCTTAATTATGTATACAGTATTTCAAAATATTATGTTGTATTATTGATTTAAATAATAGTAACCCGTTCTAATGATAATAAAGGAGTGATAAATAACAAAAAAACTTTTGCATTTATTCATTTAGATTTATCACTAATCTCATTTTTCATATATACGAGCAATGATATGCTCTGTCTGGTCGCATATTTTTGCTAGTTTATATGACAAATGAACATATACCAAGGAGGAGATAATGCCTGGAAGGATGGTATCATGACAACAGAACAGATACTACACTACCTCCCCTGAATTGAGCATTAAAAGATAGTAATAGCATAGGCTTCAGATATAGAAGTAATAGTATAGTTTTGGCTTCTGACAGACAGATACCAAATCTCCAATAGATTATGTGACCACTTTTTGTATGTGAATATGTTTCTCGCTTCTTCAGATATAGAAGTAATAGTATAGTTTTGGCTTCTGACAGACAGATACCAAATCTCCAATAGGTTATGTGACCACTTTTTGTATGTGAATGTGTTTCTTGCCTCTTCAGATATAGAAGTAATAGTATAGTTTTGGCTTCTGACAGACAGATACCAAATCTCCAATCGGTTATGTGACCACTTTTTGTATGTGAATGTGTTTCTCGCCTCTTCAGATATAGAAGTAATAGTATAGTTTTGGCTTCTGACAGACGGATACCAAATCTCCAATAGATTATGTGACCACTTTTTGTATGTGAATGTGTTTCTCGCCTCTACGTGACTTCACATTATTATTTTTTTATTTACTATTCAAATATTTATTTAAATCTAAGATGCAATAGCATAAAATACTAAAAATAACTTTTCTTAAATCCTATTTTAATAAAATAATTTCATTACAAACTTAAATCCACACGAATGCATTTCGGTTTCTTCAGAAACAAGTCAGCCATTTTAATTTTTTGTTAATAGTTGAAAAAAAAATAACTTTGTGACCCTTCGAAATTTGAAATGATAGAAAGTCAATTCTGGCTTTAAATCTTTTAGCAAACCGTCATTTAATTAAAAGGTTGAAAGTTTTGGAAGTTATTTACATACAATAATTTTATAAATAGAGATTAAAACATTACCATGAAAAAATTAGTTTTATAACAATTCGATTCAATTAATACGTTAATAACCAAATGATTCCACAATAATTAAATTCAAATTTCAAAATCTTATTTAACATGAATTGGAATAAATACATTGAAAACATTGCCAGGGTTGCTGCAAAGAAGGTGGGCTTCCTCTACCATGCCAGTAAACTTCTCACACCTGACATTATCCTATATCTCTACAAAGCCACCATCCACCCATGCATGGAGTATTGTTGTCACATCTGGGCTGGGGCATCATCCACTAGTCTCTCCCTCTTAGACAAGGTTAAAAAAAAGAGTCACCAACTTGATAGGTCCTTCACTATCCACCAAGCTCCAGCCCCTGTCCCATCGCCGCAATGTTGCTTCCTTGTGCCTGTTTTACAAGTACTTCAATGGATTGTGCTCTGATGAACTTGCTGCTCTTGTGCCCCCACAACGTAAATTCTCTAGACCAACCCGACAATCTGCCAAATCCCATCAATTCACTGTGGAGGTCCCCAGATGCCGAAGAGCTTTCTACTCCAAAAGCTTCTTTCCTCGTGCTGCTGGACTTTGGAAATCCCTCCCTGCTCCCTGCTTTCCTGACATTACTGACATGCAGAAATGTAAAACTAATGTAAACAGACATCTCGCTGCACAGCTCCTAATTTAGGTTGACCCCCCCCCCCCCCCCAACCTTCACCCTTTTTTCTCAGTTACCCCTTTACGTCTACAGTGGCAGCCTGCCTTGTTTGGGGTGAACTATGTTAAAAAAAAATAAATAAATGACCTAGTTAAAAAAAAAAATGAAAGTAAAAAGACTTCCGGACCATGCCAGGTATATTCAGGTATGAACCCACAACCGCAGCCCCTCCAGTTATGAGTCAAATCGCATCGTGTGTTCACTTAATTATATACAATGATTCGTTTACCATAGATATTGTGCTTCAAAATAGGGTTGATATGCCGTAAAACAAATGAAACACTATGATTTCTTTGTACTTTGTTTTTATCTTTGTAAAATTAAACATTTTCTCTTTTTGCCTTTCTTTCAGGATTCTCCAAACGACAGCGATGAAGGGTTTGGTTGATGCATACAACATTATTGTTAGAAAAGGGTATAATTTTTTACATTTTTTACACTCTGTTCCTCCATGTAAATACTTGGAACTGTACCCAGTGTCTTTCGACGTTTTCTGGGCAAATACAATAAATAAAACTTGTTTTTACATTTTATTGTGTTGTTTATTTTTATTTTTTTTCAAAGTTTCATTAAATTATTAAACACAATGTGTGTGCGTATGTTTTTTTTTTGTTTTTCTGATGAGTCACCACTTATCAAGGCTAAGAGCCATTCGAGGATAAGGGTAAATGACTTACGAGGAGAGCTTATGACAAGTGTTTATTGACATTAGATTTGAAGAGGGCCATGTTGTAGCCCTCAGGGAAGCAATATTGTGGCAACGTGTTTTACAGATGGGAAGTTCTTGGAAAGAAACTCTGTTCATGGAAATTTTGTTTGCTGTTAGACACATGTAGGGAGAAAGGAAAGTTCTTTTCAGTGGTGATAATAAGAGTTGTATAAGGAGGAACCAGAGTTTGAAGCTCAGTCGAGCACTCTCCATGGAAATTGGAAAAAAATATCTGTGATGAGGGATTTATTTAATTTTTTTTAATATCGGTTATCAGTCATGGATAGGTTTGTTAAAGGTGGAGTAGCAGACTTGGTTACAATGCATATGATAATAACACAATTAAATTATGGTAAGCAAAGACAGAAGTCTATATACCGAATGGCCAGTACTAAATGGGTGACCATTTGGGAATACCAGGTGCTGTATGTGCTCTCTGCTTATCTTGGCATTGTTTCCAGTCGTCTTGAATTGCTTGCCATTGGAATCAAGCAGTGCTGACTCAGGAGAGGTGTTGTTAGTAATTGCGCAACCCTTGCTTCACAATTACACGTGCAGCCAGCCCCTTACAGGGGTGTCCATAGTCTCTCTAGACTGAACGGAGGGCTTTGCATATTAATATGCTTTCACCTTCGTTTTGTGTCAGTTATACATTAGCTATTACACCTGCAAGTATCGCAGTTATGAGTTTATATATACGTTCCTCAAAAGTTTGTGTAAATTTCTATTTTAGATGATTTTATTTTGAACTTGTTAATCATCAGCCAGAAATAATGTCTATTTTGTTTCTGCCTTCATTGTCAGGGAAGTGGAATGTCGCCTTTATGCCCTCGTTAAGCAGCTTGAGGATCGCGATGGGGGGGGGGGGGGGCATCCGAAAGTGGCAAAAATTTTTCAAAACAACTCTCTTGAGACCGAATCAAAAGCCATGGTCAGGTCGATGAAGGTCATGCACAGAGGTTGATGTTGCTATCTGCACTTTTCCTGGAATTGAAGTAGAGAAAAGATCATGGTCAGAAACCAACAGCAAGTGAGGAGAGGTGGTTCAGTATATGAGCAAGGACCGTTCCAGTCGAGGGCAAGATATATATATATATACATACACACAACAAAATCCTGGTTCACAGAGCAAATGTTATAGCTAATTAACATATTGATTATTTAAAACTCATTTTAATTAAGATATCGGTCATAATGATTTCTAATTCTTTTCTATGTATATATATATATATATATATATGTCTTTTTTCATACATCCTATCTCCACAGCATTTCATTTTATGATATATTATGTATTTTATCCTCATATATATATATATATATATATATATATATATATATGGATCTCTGTATGCGTATATATGTATATATATCTTGTCACGCTCAGCCGTCATTGAGACTACAGAAGCGTACACGTGACAATAACAAAATAAAAAGATAAAATCTGGAAGTGACTCGAAGCAAACAAACAGGTGAGAAATAACACGAAACAACCAAGTTACACTTTAAATACTATTATTTATTTACATAAAAATATATGAGGGGAACATGTAAAGAACAAAACAAATATATGGGGAAAGGAATCTAAATTGGATTTCTATCCGACAAGCAAAGGTCACATTTAAACATATAAAAACAGTTTATGACAGAAAATGGGGTTTGACATACAGTATGTCGATTGTAATCCACAATAAGGTTTAAACGTTCAATAATGCGGAAAACCTGAATTTCTTCTTTTTTTTTTTTTCTTATCTTTCCGTTTTTGCTGGAGATGGGGCATCCTACCAGATGCCAGACATTCACCGGCTATTTTAGACACTCCAGCCTAGAGATCTTTTTAAGATTCTAACCGTCCCTTTAAGTGCAATTGTTTGTATTTCTCTTGCACTCGGTTCACCGGGTATACTTGCCAGATAGCTTTTGAAATTCTTTTTCATTAGTCCTGTTGATCCTATAATTACTGGTATGATGGAGATTTTCCTAAGATTCCAGTTTCTTTTCATGTCGTACATAAAACCTTGGTATTTCGTAATCTTTTCCCTTTCTGCTCTGTTCAATCCTGCATCATTAGGGGCACTGACTTCAACTAGGGGTGCTACTTTCTCCCTTTTGTCCCATAATACGATGTCAGGTTTAACAGCTCCGTTTTCTAGATATGTAGCTGTAGGGATTGTATAGTCATAGTGGATGGTGTATAAATTATTTCCAACTGTTCTTTCTGGTATATGCTAAGAGTTAACGTATATAAGAAAGTGAGTCTGATGAGTATTAGGCATAGAGGTGTTTAAGTTCTGGATAAAAGGGGTTGGCACGACATAATACTCGGTTATGGTATCTCCTGATTATCACAATGAATGGATGAAGGTAATATTAACATGGCAGCCGCTTCGGATGGTTGGTTCAGAATTCAGTTTTTACAAGTTGAATCTACTTATTCTTCGTCACAATGAAAAATTCCAACTAACTGAAGTTGTGTTATGGCGGCCATTCCTCACATTTGAAATCCCTTTTGTCTCCTTCTTCTCAGTCCTTTTCTCTCCCCGATATCTTTTTCTTTTAAAACAAAACCGTCAAAAGGTTAAAAGTTCTTGGGGTTTCACGCCCAACAGTTATATAAAATAAAATCTGTTTTTTATATCTATCCCCTTTTCCTTCAAAAGGGGAATTCTCTACTTTTCTTTCAAATCGCTTCTTCATCCTAATACTTTTTATTTAAAAATCTTTGGTTTTTAACTCTTTCTTTTTCTTTTAAGGACTTTCTCGTCCTTGTTAATAAAAATCCTGTTGTTTTTTCTTCAATCGTTTCTTTCAAAGGTAAAGTTTTACGTCGGTTACCTTCTTAACCGACGGGGACCGCCCCAAACACGACTTTTCTCCAAGCTGGGCTGGTCGGAACTTTTTACATCTGTATCTTGTACAGACGGAGTCCAGGATAACACAACCTTTCCTCAGGCTGGAAAATCTGGATCTGCCAAAAAATGTCCCTGAAATAGGGTGGCATCTCAATCAGCCAATCAAGGCTCAGCTCTCCCTCTCTCCTTAACTATTATAGCACCGCCGTTGCCAATGCTGATGATAGTAAGGGAAAGGACAGGCAAGCTGATATATCAGCAAGAAACGTTGACCTCCCTCACCTCCACTCCACCACTGCTTAATGGTGAAGAAACTAAATTTTCCAAAGGCATAATCTCATTGACACACCGGTTTTCATTAGATCATTGAATTTAACCGACGTTGATCCTGTTCAGTACCAGATGGGTAGGCATTTTGAGAATACCAAGCGCTGTATGTTGGAGGGCAGTGACACCTATAAAAGCTAAACTCGTTAAAATCACCTCACCTGAGCAGGATACACATGCTTGTGAATTTAATATTTCATAGAAACTACTTCCTTTGGAGGAAGCCGGCTCAATCTGCACAGGGTGAATTCCGCACCAAACAGGCATGCACATCCAACATTGTCTGGGAAGTAATGTGAATCCTGTGTACTCATGCTCCCAGCCCTGAACCCCATATTCATTTTTACAATAAAGTAAGATGTCTTTTCTGTTTATGCATCAGGAACTACCTGATCCCATGCCACTCCTGATTTCCAAACTTGACTTAATATAATTTTTCCTTTTATAGTTATAGGCAATACTAAACCTAACGGATCGAATACAGACGAACTAACGGATAGCATATCTCTTTTTGTGGAGACTGACTTTTTAACTTCACCTTTGGAGATACCAATTTCGTCTGACTCAGGGTCATACCAATACCCCAGTACTTTCTCACAGGGCACTCCATGAGAAGAGTAATTGTTATCTGCTCGAATGCAAGCAGACACCAATTTACTGTTACTACAGCACGTTTTCAATAAGAAGCTTCCCTTTTCCATGACATTCACAGCCTCGGTATAGAGTTTCAACAATTCATCAGGAGACCCATGTGTTTTCACTAGATTATCTACGTAAAAGTTTTTTAACAACATGTCTCTACAAGGTCCCGATGAGTGCTTCTCAACGTGGTGCTTCACTACGTAACTTAAGATGAAGGGACTAGACACAAACCCGAATATCAAAGTTTTGTATCGAAAACACACTAATTCATCTTTTATTTTTAACACTAGTTGAAACTAGTTGAAACTCCAACTTCTTTGAAGATTTTTACAGGCATGCTCTCTACATATTCCTGTTTTAACATTCTTGTTTTTAGGACTTCTTCATGTCCGAGTTGAGTCGACCGACCTCTCCACCTCGAGATCGTTTCAGCAACTAACTTGAATTTCGCGGTTATTTCAACGGCTTCCGGCGTCAAACGCCCACGCTTCAGACACCGACACGTGCCATCAGCAGCAGTCATTCATTACAAGTTCTTAAAAAAGGGGGTTTTAGAAGAAGAAGAAAAGAAAAGAAGAAGAAGAAGAAGAAGAAAATAAATTTCTGACAAAACTTTGCAATCCAGAAATTCACATTTGTTATATAAAAAAAGGAGTAATAATTATTTAAAATATTAATATTGTTATTTATTAAGTTAGGTAATAATTATTTAATTTTCAGAGATACTAGTAATATTAGAAAATTTATTACTTGAAATAAAAAGAAAGTAGAAAGCCAGTATCCAGATTTTTGCACCAGAACCCTTTTTTCAATGAAAATGTGTCGTCTGCCTTGAATGCCTTTTTGTTGTTTGAAAAAGAAAGAACTTTTTTCAATGAAATTTGATCGAATGCTGATAAACACATTTATGAGTGAACTTGAAAATAAATACACAAGAAAATTTCCACATCTATAAAAATATATTGTAAAAATGTGAACAACTGAGTATTTAATTGTTAACAAATTTCTTTTTCATATGACATGAACAAATATGCATGTCAATCTTTTATTTTTTACCTTTATTTAAAAAAAAATTTATTAACGTACAAGCCAACTTGTTTTTTTTTAATTTACTTATTTTATTGTTAATAAGGAAAAAAAGCGTATAGATAAAAACGTTTTATGCAATTTAGTAAAAATAAGTTTTTTCACTATGCATATTTGATTTCATAACTCGTGTCTAAAGAAAATTTTTGCGCTTTTAATTGCTTGCATATTGTTGAAATTGGAAATTTATTTTTGTCATTGCATGTTTTTTTTGTTGCTTAAAAAAGAAATTGTAAACTGAGCTGTTTTTCTTTAAATGAGTATTCAAATTTGTGGTTATTTGTTTAAGTAACTTGCATTGTATAACAATTGTTCTAGAAGGTTTGTTTAATTTTAAGGTGAATTTTGATAATGCATTCCCCTACTCTAAACTTGCTTTTAAGTAAAATAAATTTTTTGAAAGATGATGTGAGACAATTATTCAATTTGTTAAAATGGCTACTGATCTTTGTAAGAGTAGTTTCGCCCTACAAAAGGAAAGGGTTAAGGAATTATTAGGTTCAATTGATCTACTTAATAAACAAATAACTAATAGTTATTTTGAGTCTGGCATAGAGAAATAAATAATTAGAAAGCACCGTAAAGATGAAACTTTATTTCTTGCTGATGTAACTACACTCTTAGGTAATGTATCTGAAAGTGGGAAAAATCAAAATGTGGTTCCCTGCAGCGTCTGATAGTTCAGATTTATTTAATTATCATTACAATGTTGCACCTAAATTAAAAATGTCCTTTGTTTTATCCAGAAAGTTTATCTAAAAAAAAAAAATTAGGTTATTTAAACTTCTATAAAGAATTTGAGAATTGCATTCTTAGCATAAGAAGCAAAGCTTTGAGTCTTATTGTATTAAAAAAAAAACATTTAAGGGGGTATGCACGGAAAATAATTAGCCATCTTTCTGTTTCTGACGCAAATTATGAAATTGCGTTAGATATTTTAAATGAATCTTTGGATAAAGAATATATTATTAATAGTATATTTAAATTTAAGGAGAGTAGAAAGTGGACCATGCGTTTACTTTCGACAGCCATGTAACTCTCGCTTCCCTTTTTTTTGTCCTTTAGTCCTCATGTCATGAGCAATTTTTCTGACAAAGGGGGAAGAATTACTGTTTTCTGGGTCAGAATTTGTCCATATAACACTTATCGTTGGCTGGGCTTTGATCTTGAAGTGGTATTTTTTTTAGCTCCTTACATCAAGTGGCTTCATGCCTTGTCTGGAGCGATTTCAATAAAAAAAAAATCTATTACAGAAATTAAGTTGATTCGAGAATATATCAACTCTGTTAAAATGTTTTTGACTGGTATTAAGACCAAAATTTACGAATTAAAGAATTCCTTTAATTGAATTTCTTGGAATATCATAAACCGGGTAATAAATTTATGAGTTACATAATTTTTGAGGAGAGAACTTATTTGAGTCGTAGGAAATAAGTATCCTTCTCTTAATGAGATTTTAAATGATTATTCAGAAGTAATTAGAACTTTAGAAATTATGAAACCTAAAGATAATGCTCCCTCCCAAAATTCATATTTTAATAAAACTATTGTTCCTGTCAAATCACAGAACAATATAAGAAATAGGAATGTATTGACTTACAAAAGATTTTCACATTAAATCTTCCTCACTATTTTACAAATGCAATTTTTGTAAAAGCAATACGCATGCTGCGTACGATTGCAGAAAATACCCTACTTTGCAGGACAGACTACAACAATATGATATTCACAAGTTGTGTAAAATTTGCTCTGGTCTTGGCTAAGATCAAAGTGTAGTATCTGTTCCGATGGATACTACACCCTACAAACCGGTATTGTCTTTGCCTTCAGGCCTTGATTCCGCTGGTCTGTGGGTTTGTCCTGTGCAGTTCTAGGAGGTTCACCCTCCCAGGCTTTGCCTTCTCACCCTTTGAGAAGGGGTTAGTTTATTGCTAATCGCCTGAGGCGCTCCTACCGGGGAATGCCAACGGGGCTGTCCAGGCATTTTTTGTAGGCCAGAGTACGCAAATTCTCGGGCGCTGGCTTTTCAATTCCCACTTTCCAACCTTGTGTAACATCTTACTGCTGTGGGAGGTAGATAAATAAATTGCTCTGGTCCTAAACAGCATAGGTATAAGTGTAGGGGCAGTTTAGGTATACTGCGCCCTTGCTGGAAATGTAAAAAGAGGGATCATGTTGGGTCCTGGTGTCCCAATTTTTATAGGTCTTCTGTAAATTCTAATCCTCATTTGCCGATGGATGGTAGGCAATTCATATTACCTATTGTGGAAGTGACTGCTTCTTACAACGATAGTATTGATTTACTCCTTTCCAGGAGTTAGGCACAAGGCCAGTTTTTATCTTACTCCCACAAGTAAGATGTGATCCAAGGTCGGGTCGGGAAAGTGGGGTTTAACAATTGCCTGGGCAGCCCCGTCGGCATTCCCCGGTAGAGGCGCCTCAGGCAGTAAGCAATAAACTTACTTCTCCCCAAAGAGGGGAGGCAAAGCCTGGGAAGGTGGACCTCCCAGAACTGCACAGGACAGACCCATTGACGGGCGTAAATCAAGACCCGAAGGCCAAAACAACACCAGTATGGGGTGCAGTATCCTTCGAAACAGATACTACACTTTGATCTTAGCCAAAAGGCCAAGGATTCTTACAACGATAGTAAACATAAGTTTAATGGTTTGATAGATACGGGTAGTCAGCATTCTTATCTTTCTGATAAGATATGTAAAATGTTTAATTGCAAAGCTAACACATTAAATAGTAAGACATTTTTAATTAAGACTTTTGGAGTTCTTCCCAAAAGAGTTTAAGTCAAATCAATTTATTGATGAAATACTCCCAAGAGTGGAGGATAATTTAAATTTGAATTTCCATTTCCATGGATTAAAAAAAATGTTTAAAAAATTTGACAAAGAATGGTCATAAGTTGTCAGTTAATGCTTCAGATATTCATTATGATACTATGACAGTACATGGGTTGTCAGGTGTGGATGCTTTGAAAGTTTTGGGACTTATGAATTTAGTGAATTGTTCTCAGGGAAATGCATTTCAATTATCCAAGGGATTAGTACCTTTTGGAGACATTTATAATTTTAAGTTTGATAATGCTGATTCTCCTAGTGAGGTTGTAGCAGTCACCAATAGGGACTACTTTTGAATGCGTAATCACTGTCCCTGTGAGCTGGCTTGTCCAATCAAATCACAGGGCGCAGTAATATTGTTAGTTCCCTAAGGGACTAATTATGTCCCCTTAGGGTTCGAGGAAAAGGAGACGACCTCCTGGCACCAGCTTGGACACATCGCAGAGAGCACCTGCGAGGAACGAGGAAACGCTCTCTTTCCCGCCGCCGTCGCCACTTGACGACTACTACCATCTTCACCTGAAGAAGTCCACGGGCAGCCCTAAGAACTCTTATATTCTTCCTCTTCCTCAGACGGACACCGTTCCACTCTCATCTACCTATACCAAACGGTATAGGTAACCTTGAGTTAATAAAACCTCTTTTTGTTATAGTTACAGAAATACTTTTCGTTGTTTCGTTTCTTTACGAGAAGATAAAAGGATAACCCCTTCCACCTCTCCTTATCATCACCTTACAAGGTGTCCCATAGATTAAATTATAGTCAAATAACTTCAAGTTATACTAGTTGTCCGGTATTTAATAAACCCATTATTTGTTATAAAGTTACATACCCTGTATGGTATAGGTAGAAGAAGTTGGACAGTGTCTAAGTGAGGAAAGTAAAATGGAAAGTTCTTTGGGCTGCCGAAAGTCTGTCAGCAGATACCTTCAGGTGAAGATAGTATGTGCTGGAACGTTCAGTGGACAGAAGCAGGAAGGAGAATGTAGACGTGTTTCCTTGTTGCTGGCAGGTGTCTCTCTGCTGACCGACCGTGATTCCCACAGGGGCTGAAGTAATTCTTCAGACAGATGGAATCAATGCGCTCTGCAAGCTGATTGGTCAGTGTGTAAGAAGATCATTTAACAGGGACATTTTTCAGAGGGAGAAAATAGGTCTTTGTTTATGACTGCTACATCAGAACATTTTAAGAGACTTGATAGTTGTGGGCGTAGCAGACGACCGTATTCGCAGGCATTTACTTCTGAAAGGAAACTGACATTTCCTAATGCCTGTGATACAGCTCTCACTATGGAAAGCGCAAACAAAAACGTTAACGAAATAGCAGCCTGTACAATGCAGTCTATCACAGAAAAATTTGTTAATCAAGTTAAACAGACCACTCCACCTTAGAGATAAAAACCGAAACAAAAATTATGTTTTAGGTGCAATGCACCCCCCCCCCCTCCTGATTCCGGTTCAAAGAAGCAGTTTGTAATTTTTGCCACAAAACAGGTCACATCTCACCAGCTTGCTTGACCCGGAAGAACATGGAAGAAAACCGGAAATCAAGGAACTCACAACATCCGCAGTGGGCAAAGCAGGAGGTGAAGCTACAGAAAGTAAATCTGCCTCAATACACAAGCTTTTTAATCTCAAAGGAAATAGCAGAATCGACCCCCTGATGGTGTTGGTGGGCATTAATGGCTGCAACGTTGAGATGGAGATAGACACTGTTTCATTGATCAGTCGGACTGTGTTTGACAACATATGGTGTGAATTAGATAGATTAGATGTCACAAAAAATTAGCGACTTACACGGGAGAAAGCATCACATCATGCAGTAGGTGTCAGGTGTCAGTAGATTACGATGGTCGATAGTTTTGTCTACCATTAGTGGTTGTTCCTGGTACTGGCCCTATGCTTCTAGGCAGAAACTGGTTACAAGTCATGCAACTAAGCTGTAAATGTATTCATCAGCTAAAATCGTTAAATGCTCCACCGGTAACTGAAGATATAGAAAAATATCCTGATGTTTTCAAAGATAAACTAGGCACATTAAAGGATTAGATGGCAAAATTCAAGGTTGACTCAAATACAAAGCCGATATTCTGCAAGGCTCGACATGTGCCCTTTGCCTTGCGTGAAAAGGTGGACAAACAATTGGATCGATTGGAATCCCTGGGCATTATTGAACTCGTACAGTACTCAGAATGGGCTGCTCCTATAGTAGCAGTAGTTAAGACAGATCAATCTGTTCGGTTGTGTGGAGATTACAAAATGACCATCAATAAATGCTCCAACCTCAACTAGTACCTCATCCCCAGAATCGATGACTTGTATGCAAGGTTGGTGTGGGGGCAGAAGTTCACAAAACTAGACCTGAGATCGGCATTCCTAAAAGTGCCATTGGAGGAAAACTCAAAGCAATATCTCACCATTAACACACGACGGGGTCTCTACAAGTTTAACCGTCTGAGTTTTGGAGTGAAGTCAGCTCCTGGCATCTACCAGCGCTGTATGGATGATGTATTTGCAAATGAATCGCATGTCGTCTGCTATCAAAATAATATATCGATAACAGGTTCACAAAATTAAATGGCATCAGACAAACTTGTAAGTCCACATCATCAGGCATCAAATGGTCTAGCTGAATGTTCAGAATGGATTAAAGACAATGTCATCAGGAACTCTTGAAACAAAGATATGTTTTTTGTTGACATACCGGACAACACTTCACAAAACTACGAGAACTACTCTGGCAGAGTTGTTAATGAAGCGAATATTACGCACTTTGACCAGTGTGTACCATAGTCAAGAAGAAAAGAAATTCCACCATGACAGATCTGCTCAGATGCACTCATTTGATGAAGACCAAGCAGTCTTTGCGCAGAACTTTGGTTCTAGGCCCATGTGGTTGGCTGGTTATGTGGTTGAAAGAGTATCCCCTTTATCCTTTTTGATCAGACTGGAAGATGGCCGGGTTGTTCGTCATCACCAGGATCAAATCAGATCTTGTCCTTGTATCACCGGGCCAGAGTCTCAGTAATGGGTGGTGGCTTCTTGGGGAATTACACCTTATTTTTTTTTTATTGTAGGGAACAGTTGCCAACAAGTCCCCTACTCTTCTTCTCATGCTTTATGGGGCAAAATATGTGGATACAACACAGCCCCCCCCCCCCCCCCCGATTTTGGACCATGAACGCATAGGTTACCATTTCCTGTTTGCTGGGTATGCTTTTGATGATGGGTTTGACATTATGAAATCCCTAAAACGAGGTGGGAGCTGTCCCCTGGTAGAGCGATTCGGCAATGTCCTGTAGCCTGACTTGTCTGGATGAATGTGTCCTTCTGGTGGACCATGGGTGCTTCAGGGTGTTGATTCCTGTTAATGGTCTGGTTATCTGCAATGGGTGGTCAAAGATCATAATTCAAATGGTCGGGTCGCGACGTACATGGGCTCAGTGGACCCATTATCGATCTACCTTGTCATCCTGTACAAGTAAAACTGTTGTACACCTGCCTCAATAATGCATTTATTCGCATTCCATAGGCCATGGGGCTGTTTGCAAAAGTACCCCTGTTGTTGATCTGTGGCAGTCCTATGTTCGGGTGTCTGCCCATGATAACATAATTTACGCTGCTGATGGTTGCATTCATTGAGTATACGACTAATTTCAGAATGTCGGTCCACTCGCATCTTCAGTCTTCACATAACATGAATATAGCGTTCTTGAAGGTGCAGTGCTGCCTCTCAATGTTCCCCGAGCTTTGGGGCCGCCAAGAGCAATGCAGATTCTGCTTGATTGAGGTAAATTCACAGAAAAATCTGTACACCTCGCCTGTGAAGTGCGTATCTTGGTCAGATGATATGTTCCTTGGAATTTCCTGGTGTCGCAGGAAAAAGCTGTACACGCCTCTCGCCGCATCCAGAGTGCAGTCCCTTGCACATGGTATCGCCGTCAGGTGGCGACTAAAACTGTCAAAAATCGTCAAAATGTACCGCTTGCCCTTGGATAAAGGCATCTCCACAAAATCGGTGTACATTATCTCGAAAGGTCTTTTTCCCTTTTTGCAGTGGTCAGGTTGAGTGTGACCTTGACGACCGTAGTTCCTTTTTCGGGCCGTGCATGATTCTACATACGCCTGTATGTCTCTGTTCTTGTATTCCCACCAGAAATCTTTTAGATGGTCTTGCATGCGCAATATTCCTGAGTTGTTAATACAGTCGTGGATCTGGTGTAGATATAAACTCCTTGCTCGGTAGGGTACCACCAGCTTAGGCGTCATGTTATTATCTCGTATCATGAGAACTGATGTGCCAGGCTCCAAGTAGAATTGACTGATGTGTTTCATAAACATTCCGGCTCTATGGTCCTGTTTATCAATCTTGAAACTGCTGTCTAACTTCCCGTTGTGCAGAGACTTAATTATACTTGCCAGTGTCTCGTCCGATGACTGTTCTGCTGCTATGTTGACTCATTTACGTAGGCTGTGGCCACTGTGTCTATTTCAGAGCTAAGGGCTAAAAATGCTCCTGTAAAATTCTTACATGCCTTTGTGTTCTGCTGTGTGTGGTGGATTCGCATGAGCTGTGCGTTATCAATGTCATCCTTGTACCAGGATGGTACGTATACATGAAGGCCTGTATTTCGTATTCTGAATGTCTGTCCAGCTGGTGAGCTGTCCGGCACACATTTGGCCTTATCAGCATCTCGGCTTCTGCTAAGCATATCGCCCACACATTTGTTTCACCCTGAATGTATTCTAGGATGAACATATAGGAGGAGATTTCCTAAGTTTGACATTATTGAACTCCCTTTGATCAAGGTATGTCAGGGATTTATGGTCTGTGAAAATAATGAATGTGCGACCGTATAAGAAATAATCCTATTTTAGAATCGCCATGTTGTCGACCAGTTCTTCTCTGTGGCACTGAATTTGTGTGATACAGTGGCAATTATTTTTTTCTTGCCGTCAGGCGCTTTTTGCTCCACACGCCGTCTTGCTGGCATCTGTCGTTAAGGTGAACAGATTTGAAAAGTCCGGGAATGATATGACAGGTGGTAAGGATAATCGTTTCTTGATTTTTTCAAACGCGCGGTCAGCGTCATTTGTTCAACTGAATTTGATCTTGTCCCTGTTCAAAGTGTGTATTGGAGCCAATAGCTGAGAGAAAGTGTCAGTCCTTATGGACCTCTGTGCCTATAATGTTCTGAAAATCCATTAACAGGTCCGCAACACGTTCTAATTCTTCTGTATTCAAATGCTGTGGCAGTTGTATATTCAAATGCTCTCACAGTCATCTCAACTTCTGAGGCAATGAAGTAGCAATGACTGGATTTACTACTGTGATCGTAGCAGTGTGTTGAGTTATTTCCTTCGCATCGTCTGTGACAAGTACTGCCTCGTGAGTTATCTGCCCTTTACTTGTAATGCGAGTGAATGATATATTGTTTTCAGCATTTTTGATGCTATATTCTCTTACAGAATTGTGCCTTAGAATATCTTGACCCAGTAAAATCAAAATATTAACAGAAACAACAAGAATCTTTACCTCCTCGAACTTTGGGGATCCGGCGTCGCCTATGGTAATATCGCATGAAATTTCGGCGCTCGCCTGAATATTTCCTTTGATGCCTGCTATATCCACTGACATTGTAGTCATGTGCTTCTTTAAGTCGCAAGGGATAAGATAACTGGGTATGATTATCACTGAACACCCTAAGTCGATCATTGCTACTGCGTAAATTGTATGTTCTTGAATGTCGCCTGATATTTTTGTGAATGGGGAACCTGGTCCCCTATCCTGCTGAATATTGTATATGTGATGAATTTTATTGTCTATGTTAGGCGCGGATCGCAGCATCACTTCTCGTCCACGCCCTGAAGAAAATCATCCTCATCTGAATGAGTGCGGGTGTCAATTTGATTATTTTCCCTCGCTATGGTGGTACGGGCATGTACTGTTTGCTGGTATCTACCACTATTGGGTGTTTCGTTGGTCGCTCGTGTTTCTGTATTGTACCGCCTGTTTAGGGTATTTGTCTGTCGATATTTGACCCTTGCTCTGTTCTGTGGGTATACCTGCTTATTAAACAGATATTTTTTTTAGGGTGGAGTTGTCGGCTCCATGAAGGATATTATCACAGGATTTTAAATCCTGAAGTCCATCCTTTGCAGATAGCTTTTTTTTATGTGTGGCGAGTTAGAGGTACTCTCATAAAGTTTGTCGGACTGGGTTTTTCCTTGTGATGTCCGATAGACAGCAGTAAGATCCTTGCTGCATTTTTCTCAGCTGATAAATTTTGAATTCCACTTTTCCTTGTATGCAGAGATATATTGTCTCGATTTGAAGTGCTGGGTGGGCACCAAATCTTGACACGACTTTACTCGTCCACTCCTGAAATTTGACTGTCTTGTTTTCTCTTGCCTGGGGGTTTCCCGCTATTTCTCTAGGGCCTTTCCTGCCTAGCAACAGGTTTCCTCCAATCTGATTGGTCCCCCCCCCCACAAACTGACATTCTCAGGCAATATGAAGTGGAATAAATACATAGAAGATGCTGTCAAGTCTGCTGCAAAGAAGGTAGGCTCCCTCTACCGGGTTAGAAAACTTCTCACACCTACCAATATCCTATATCTCGATAAAGCCACCATTCGTTTGTGCATGGAGTATTGTTGCCACGTCTGGGCTGGTGCACCAACCACTAACTTATCACTCTTGGACAGGGTGCACAAAAGAATTTCTAGCCTGATAGGTCCCACACAGAGTTGTATCCCTGTGCTTGTTTTACAAGTACTTCCACAGAAATACCCTCGACCCACCCGACTAGTAGCAAAATCCCATTCCTTCACTGCAGAGATTCTTAAGTGCCGGGCGATTTTCTACTCTAATAACCTCTTTCCTTGGCTTGCTTGCCTTTGAAATTTCTTTCCTGCTCCCTGTTTCCCGACCATACCAACATGCAGCAATTTAAATGTAATGTGAACAAACATCTTGTTGCCCAATTCCCCACTTAGATTTTCCCCCTATAAATCTGGCCTCATCACAGTAGCCCCTTATGCTTCAGTGGTAATATGCCTTGCTTAGGGTGAATAAAAGTAATAATAAAATTTAAAAAAGACCTGGCACTACTCTAGTCCAGCACTGATATAAACAATCTGCCAGATCACTGAATGTGTACGTGTGTATTTTTAGCTGAAGATTTATAAGTTGAAATTCAAAAGGGTTTCCGGTTCAAATACCTGTAATTTCTCATCTTTAATGTGTTTTTCGTTTGTTGTAAAGGTTAACGTGTTTGCAAAGGTTAACTGTGTCAGAAGAATTCATGCTTTGAATAAATGAATATCATTGGCCGCAATCGGCCAGGGTAAGTATGTTAAGCCCGTAACCTTCATTTCTTTTCTTTATCAACCCGTCTTAATTAACCTTATGTTACTTACCAAATAAATAAAGAACAACAATTCACAAAGGTTTGGGAAAAACAGGGGGGGGATAATTAAATCAAGATCTTGTTTGTACAAATTGATATGGTTTGGATTTCTTTCAGGTAATCTTGATGGATAGAATTACTTTACAACTGAGGATTATATTCTTTTTTGAAAATGTTAGAAGAAACAAAAAAAAGAACAATTAAGTCTTCGAATTTTATTATACACAGTTTCTGTAAAATTTGAACACCTAGTTAAAAAAAGAAATCGGTTGGGATTTATATTGTGGCCTTAAAGGGCCGAAAATAAGACAACAAGGAGGTAGTTAACAAGAGTATGTATTTAGAGAAAGTACAGAAGTAATGAGTTGCCAGAGACTTCTTCTGGCTTGGTCATAGCGACTCTGTCTATTACCACCATTATCACTATTCATAATGTCAGGAAGAGTCCATGTAGATACGCAATAGGTTAGATCAGCCTAACAAGTTGATTATGGGTCTACAAACTACTTTTCAACTACTGGGTCTACGAACTTGAAATTTGATAAAAAAGAAATTCTATCATTGCAGATTGTCTTAAGGGGATCATATTTATTCATTTTCTTATAAAGCCCACCACCCCGACCCCCCACCCCCATCATCACCACACGTATGGAAGCATGAGACCCCTGTTCTACATTGAAAATATTTTGATCTCATATTTTAATGAAATCTTAATTAAAATCAAATTGCACAAAACTAAAACAGATTCTTGAATTGTGATCATTTTAAAACCTTCTAATGGGGACTTAAATCAAAAAAGGATCAGAATCTGTTGGACTCAACTGGTATGAACAACACTAACTCAAGTTGTGTTGTGGCTTCAAATGGACGGAAAGAAATAAGACAACAAGAAGATAGAGTTAACAAGAGGATTTGTTTACAGAAAGTACAGAAGTAATGGGTTGCCAGAGACTGCTTGGTCATAGCGACTTTGTCTGTTAGCAAGATTATCACTATTCATAGCGCCTGGAAGAATCCATGCAGTGACACAATAGAGTTGATCACCATAACAATTTACTAGCTTCCCACTGCAGCAAGATGCAGCAGAAGGCCAAAAGGTGGAGAAAACAAGCTCCCTCGAGAGGGCACTCTAGTCAGGTATAAAAATAACTGAGAACACACCCGTTGGTATGCCACGGTAGGGATGCTTCAGGCGATAGGCAATAAAACCAGCCCCTTCTGAAGGTACCGAACTGAACCTTACTTCATACCGGCAAAGAAGAGCTTGATGGTTCAAGTTAGTCCTTGCCTCCCTCCCCCGCCCCTATCTGTAACAAGATGTGGCACAAGGTCGGAAGATGGGGAAAACCAGCTCCCTTGAGAGGGCACTCTGGTCAGGTACAAAAATAAGCAAAAACGGACCCCACCTCCCGAATGAGGAGATAATACCTGCGAGTATGCACCTCCTAGAACCAAGCCGAATCATATCTTATTCCAACTGATGGTTCGTCAGTCCCTAGGTTGCTAGAATGATGCCAAGGCGAACTTCGGTTGGTATAACAACTGACGAATATCCAATTATCCTATGTGTCCATCCTTTATGTTCACCCTGTATACAAGTATAGGCACAAATATAGTAGTTGTAGTGGTAGAAATAGTAGTTGTACTACTTAAATGTACTATATTGATAAGGGCTCAGATCACCATGGCCCTAATTATTTTATTTTATTCATTTTTACTTCGTTTTTCTGTCTTTCTATTTTGAACAATTGCTATGAACAATCTCCAGGAAATGTATTTCGCTAAATATTTTTATATTTAACTGTGAATTAAGCTGAAGTCAAGAATTAAAAAAACATGAGCTTACCCCCTCCCCTCCCAATACACTGGAAATAATATATATATATATATATATATATATATATATATATATATATATATATATATATATTATTTCCAGTGTTTTTTTTTTCATGGGAGTTTGATAAACAAGCCTGTGAATCCTACTGTGTTTATATGATAGTGCTCAATAACAGGTAGAGTTATATATTTATTTAGTATAAATTTTTATTTATACAAATATTTTTGGCTACATATGTGCATACCTGTTTCGGCTATAAACTTATTTAGGCTAGGTTTCCTCCGGTCAAATTGTCAAGATGAAAGCAAAAAAGAAGAATTATTATGACAAGAAGCTTTCGAAATCCAAGGAGTAAGTAACCATGTGAATGGAATTATTTTAAAATTTAACGCCTGGTCTTGATTGTCCTTGTTTCTCTTTCTTTATTTATTATTACTATCGTATATTATCTTTTTTTTTTATAGTTTTGAACTTTTTGAAACCTACAGATTCGACCACCAGTAAGAATGTCGGTCAGCACTGATCTCCACAAGTGGCCAAAGTTGTCTTAATTGCTCATAAAATGAACCTCACGTTCCCACCGCAGTTTTCGCGGTGGCATAAACATAATCACACACACACACACACACACACACACATATATATATATATATATATATATATATATATATATATATATATATATATATATATATATATATACTATGGCAATCAAGGCCAGGTGGTCAATTAATTCCAGTCACATAGTCACTCACTTCTTGGGTTTTTCAAAGTTACTTGTTAGAATCATTCTCCTTTTTGTTTTCATCTTGACAACTTGACCCGAGGAAGCTTAATCTAAATAAGGTTATACCTGAAACATGTATGCACATATGCATACAAAATATTTGTATACATAAAAATTTATACTACATAAATAAATATATATACATATATTTATATATATTGTTACAGTGTCGCACAAAGAGATGATATCGGCAGATACAAACAAATAATTTTCTGAATTAAAATGGAAATAATTAAATAACATTTTTTTAAGTGTTTATCCATCTCGAACTCCGTTTTGGGTCGCACAGAAAATATCAATAAACAAAACATGCTGAAGAAAAAACAATGACAAAGAAGATTGTATAAAATATATATTATTAACAAAACAGGCAAAAAAAGAATAAGATATTGTTGGGGAGAATGAATAATGTTCTGGTTTTGAGTAAATAAAGCTTTTAGGAATTAAGCAAATTCAACATGTTACGGTAAAAGGAATATTGCTTTGGCTTGAAATGAAAAGTTTCTGTGAATGATAAACAATTCAGAAGGGTACTCATCATTTTGGAGGAGATGGGCGCCAGTTGTTGAGAAATTAATATTTCTACACTCAGAAAAAAGGGAAAGTGTTCAATTACGGTTGCTGGCAAAGTTTGAAGTTCAGAAAAGCAATATATATATATATATATATATATATATATATATATATATATATATATATATATATATATATATATATAAGTTTTTTCAATATTTATTTATTATTTTGTTATTTTATCACTTTATAATTTATATAACGCGTTTCACGCGGTGGGCCGCTCTCATCAGATATGCAAATCAATTTGAAGAAATGTCTTTCGATTTCAAAGAGTGTTGTTTCATTTAAGGAAATGTGTTACTGTTTGGCATTTTTGCGCATGTGTGGGTTTGCGGGTGTGTGTGTATGTGTTTTGATATTTTTATATTTATATTTTAATTTTTTTAATTATTTTCTGCTTCTCTTGGTCAAAGTCGTGTGTGTTTATTAAGTACGTGTGATTTTGACTTTTATTTTATCGGTCATCTCCATTTCTTGAAGTGCTTGGATTTTCTTTTGAAATTGATTATTTTTTATTGCCCTGTCGCCGAATTGGCTGTTGTGCCCGTGTGTGTGTGTGCATGCGGTTAGTTCTGAATCTTGTACATATGTGAGCAACATATATACACCCCCACACATATACATATACGTGTGTACACACACACACACAGGCGTATGGTTAGATAGATGGATAGAGAGAGGTAGAGAAAGGTTGATAGAAGTGCGGTCCCTATGGTGTGTAGTTTGAGTTACGATCTGTTCAATGCTGGATTGAATTTTAATATAAAGTTTTTTTCTTGTGTTAGTAAATATGTGTAATCTTGGCTTTAGAAAATTGGCATTATTTTAAATTTTCCTCCGCTGCATGAGTGCACATGTTGGGAGACGAATAATTTACGTTTTTTTTTTAAAATTTTAATGTTGCTTTTATGTAAATATACTCTATTATTAAATGTTTTGGTGGCGCCTATATAAGATTCGTTTCATGTTGTACATTTTAGCACATAGACAACGTTCTTGGAGGTGCAGTTAAGGTCTTTTTTATTATGAATGTTTGTGTTGGGTTTTTAAATGTGTATGAGTTCCCCTCTATTATTATGTCACAGACCCGACATCTTTCCTTGTTGCATTTTGTGACCCCTTGTATTGTGTGTTGGTTGAGTTTGGATGAGGTTAAAATTTTTTGGTTGGCGTTTGCTTTTTATTATTTTCGTTGTTTATAATATGTTGTTTAGTTTGTTGTTTTGGTTGAGTAGGGTTAGATTTCTTGTTATTTCTACTCTCCCCCCCTCTCTCTCTCTCTCTCTCTCTCTCTCTCTCTATATATATATATATATATATATATATATAGAGAGAGAGAGAGAGAGAGAGAGAGAGAGATCGCCATAAATAACTATATCATTTTATTTAAACACAATAAATGTAACATGCAGTCATGCAGTTACTTATGGTGGACTACCTTGCGTATATATATATATATATATATATATATATATATATATATATATATATATATATATATATATACATATATATAGGTATGAAGACTTTAGATTGATATAAACATTATTTTGCTACACATTCGCAAAATATGTTTCGGTCACAGCTATAGGACAGCTGAACTTCATCAAAGCCAAAACGTCTTTTCCTTAAGTTTTATATGGTGGAATTAGACAAATCTTTTTTTTCCAAAAATGAACACGTAATCAACTCATAAAAACCCATTCGTCATCTAAAAATATTAATAACCGTAGTTTTTTATTTGTTCATTAATTAATTTATTAATTAATTTTATTTTTGGTATGAAGGTGTTATGAACTAAATTTTTAAATCAGGGTTAAAACAATCAGACATAGTTACCCTTAGTTTCTCATTTGAATGTTCAAATCGTGGTATGTCCGTACCATGTGCGTTTTACCCTTTTCATCGTTAAACATCGCTAAAACATATGTAAAAAAGTAATACAAACAAGTGATTATGCTAATAAAAAAACTGTTTTTTGATGAATTTATGGAAAAAATATTTTCATGCAGTTACTATGGTTCATATATATATATATATATATATATATATATATATATATATATATATATATACTTTCAAATAAGATAAAATAGAAAATCTTTGAGTTAACGGCAAAGACCAATCATCGACTTGCAAATATAAGTAGATATGTATATATAAATATGAGTAAATATATATGTATATATATGTATATTTATACATATATGTATACATATATATATATATAGAATGAAAAGTCACACTTGATATATATACATACATATGTATCTCTCTCTTTCTCTCTCTCTCTCGCTATATATATATATATATATATATATATATATATATATATATATATATATATATATATATGCGCGTGTGACATAACTGCATACCAAAACCAATTTTGCATTAGTAGTATAAGGGTAATGTTCTTCAGTATTTCTTTCTTTTCATTGGAGCTGACTAATAGCAACAAAAAAAAGAAGAAATTAAACAAATAAAAAATAGGGTGGAAAAAAGAGCTATTGTACCTAATGACCTAGATCTGAATATCCACACTCAGTCACCTCTTTTTAAGCTCACTAATTCCGAAAGATAAACCAAGCTTGTTTGTATGGTTACTAATGAAGAATGCTAGTTTTCTTTTTATATGACAATGTGCAACTAATTTAAGGGAAACAATAATGGTTACTAAATGTCTCATAAAAGCCAGTTAATCAGAAGTATGCAGAACCAACAACGACAAAAGAAAAAAACGAGAAAAGTAAAAGAGAGAGACGAAGAGAAAAGTATTAAAAATAATCAAGAAAGAATAAAGCTGTCACTTATTAAAACTTGAGAGAAGAGAAAAATGCAATAAAAAGTAAAATGCTGTCTTAAATTGATCCCGTTTTCAGATAAATTTTCTGGATAAATTCGAGCTAGCAATGTAACCAGCTTACCATTCGATAAGAAAATGGGGGGGAAAAAAAATAAATTTTTAATTAAAAAATTAAACTGGAAGAAAAATCACAAATAGTCTTGTTTGAATTAATGAGGAAAAATATTTTTTACAAAGCAAAAAATAATTTTTTACAAAGCAAAAAATTATTTTTTACAAAGCACTCTTTGAGAGTAGACAAATCATGGTTGCATATAGTTCCAATGCGAACGTCACAAATCACAATCGTTGCAAACGGTTAGATTACAAAAAGGTAACCCATGCAATATATACCATACAATAGAGAGACATGTAAAATGCTTGCATATATGGCAGCGATTTACAAAGATTTAAAAACAAATTAAAATCCAGTAATTATTCAGTTATTATTTTTTTTAATTATAAACTTATGCATTAAGTAATGACTATTTTTCCAAAACAAATACATCTTAGCCATTCAAACAATTTCCTGAATCTGCAGATTTCGATAAATATTTGAAGCAAATCTCAATCAAACGAAATTTATGTCGTTCACTTAGAAGCACTGATACGTTTGAAATATTAAAATGATTTAAAATTAGAAGCCTTTCAATGCAAGTTTCTAAAAATCCTTTTTACTTTAATCTTAGATTAATTAAGTAAACTTCTAAGTGAATGACATATCTCTTCATTTACCAGCATGCCACATGCCTCGCGCTCATGCACCCAGGATTTGAATTAATAACTATCAGACTATCACGTGAACAACATCAACAAATCAGAAGAAAAAAATCACGACAAAGTTCTGATCATCTTTGAAGAAAGGAATTTTATTCCAGCAAATTTAAGATTCAAGTAAAAAAAATTATTTTAATATTTCAAACAAAATTTATGTTTTTTACAAATAAAGCACCAAAATTCGGTTCCTTTCTAGTACACTGGATCCTCCAAGAAATAATGTTTAGGAGCACAAATGAAGCATAATTTAATTCCAACCCAAAATGATTTCTATCCGCTAATGTAAAGTCTGCAGAATCACTTTCGAATTGCAATGAAGAAATCAGCAATAGAATACGAAAACGAACGAATTTTGCATACTCTCTCCAGAGAGCTTCGCCACATGACTAAAAACAGAACTTCCGCCTAGGAAGCGGTTGTTCCATTGTGTATACACATGTGTGGATTAGCAGGTTATACTGAAATACTTGCTCAAGGCATCTTTAGGGTTGTATTATTTTTTGTAGAGTGGTTTCGCTGGCTGTCCTCCCACACCCATTTGATACTGGCAAGACTTAACTTTGGTCATCTAACTTTTAGAGTTTATGTAGATTCTCTAACCTTTCTTTCTATAGGGAACACCCAAACATCACACATACATACATACATACATGCATACATGCATACATGCATACAGACAGACAAACATTGAGTTTTAGATATATAGATGGTGTTAGCTCACGAAGTCATCTTCACTTAGGGGTTAAGAATATTGTTAAACTTGTGATTAAATTTGATATGTTCGAATTAAAAGTTAGGCTTATTTTTTTTGTTTTATTTAATATAATGTTGTAATTGGTAGGCTCAAATGGTCACCCATCTAGTACTTGCCAGGCTCAACGTTGTTTAACTTTGGTGATCTAATGACAACCGGTGTGTCAACATGATTATGCTGTATATTAATACAGTGTAATGAAAACCGGATGTATCTGACAACCGGATGTATCTGACAACCGGATGTGGGAAAAGTGATGGTGATTTTGAAGCCCTCCAAAAAGTCAATTCGAAATTCTGGCTAGAATTAAAGTTTATAAGTCAAAGTGAAGTATTATGGTTAATTTGTGCCCTGGCACCAAAGATAAACAGCATTTATTGGAGAAAGTACTATCCAAGAAAAGAAATTCTCTTGCAAAATTCTACTTATGGGTTCAACATTTGTTTATGTGATACATTTAATATGGAATCCTTTTTTTTTGGATGACAGATGAGCCAGTGGGAGAGTCAGCAAATTCTGGTATCAACTTCAAGTTTAACTTGTCCATTTCGAGGATAACCGAAATAGCTTGTAATTGTCTTTATTCTTTATGTATTCATATACCTCCTTTGCACGGCTTTTGATTCTTTCTGGCTGCTTCTAATATACATCTCTCATTCAAACACTCCCGTCTGTGTACTCCACCATTGTTGATAATTTTAGTCGTTGCTTTCAATCTCGTTAACCAATCAGTCCTACACCGTCATGCTGATTGTAATCAGTCCCTAAGATTTTTCATACTAAACGGAGAACCTTCCTTTTGTATATATGTACTCTTAATAGGAGCAAAATTTTGCTGCATAAGTGAGATTCAGTCCTGTGAGAATTATGGTGAACACAAAAACATGCTCGTTAAGCTTTTACTCTGAAAACAGCCATGTTTTCCTTTCAGTAATATTTTGCATGCGAAACACATATGCGGTTGGTTTTGTCTTGGAGATGAGCAGACTCTTTTGCTACAACGTGTCACACACACACTCGCACACACACACACACTCGCACACACACACACTCGCACACACACACACACTCGCACACACACACACTCGCACACACACACCAATCTGTGAAAAGAGAACAGGTCATTTTCCTGGAAATCTGAAGAATAAGGTGGCCGTGGCTGGTTGTTTTCAAGTAAATATTTTCTTTGGTCAACGCACACGCTGAAAATTTCAGATATCACATTTAGATAGTTAATCAGAGAATTTGGAGAATTTACAGAATTCTTAGTTTTTCTGTGGTCCATTAGTTGCATGTTTTGGAACTCTGTGGAAGTGATTCAGTACTTTCTAATTGATTATGTAAGATGAGTTTTGGTCTTTTAGATTCCAAACGTGCCCCATGAGTGCTGTTGCAGTTTCTTTCTTCGGGTGTCTACAGGATGCAGTGTGCATGTAAAATGATTGTTTAAAAGTTCCTTGTATCATCACACCATATATTTCATAAGTTGGATTTAAATTAGAGGTGGTTGGTATCATTCTTGCCTCATAAACAACCGATTTAATGCCTCATTTCTTTTGTAGGGGGCAGTTCTCCCCAATTGTGCAAGAACATGTGGGAATCGTTGGGGATCTAGGTTTAGTGGTAATTTTTGATTTCATGAACTTAGTCTAGCTGTTGTAGTAGGCTGTTTTGAGTCTATTAGTATTTTTAATTTTAGAGCTTTTTATCCCAAATTCGGTGCAGTTCAAACTAATAGTGTCAGATGCCTATAAGTGTTTATAATAATACTATTAATAATAATAATAATAATAATAATAATAATAATTATTATTATTATTATTATTATTATTATTATTATCCAACACCAGATGCTCTAAGTATTTATTATTAGTAGCATCATTATAAGTGTTAGTAGTAGTAATAGTAGTAATAAGTAAGTAGGTCGACCTTAGTCAAGGGCGATCCGATGGCTTTCTTTTCATCGGCTGCTATGCCGAGATGTAGGGGAGGGCGCCACTCCTTTCCTTGGATTTCTTCACTTACCCTTGATCCACATGTTATAATGCTAATTGTTTAGTAAGAAAACATCAAATACCATTTTTGAGTCTTTGGTATGACTTGACTGAAGATCAAACCCCAGTCTTCCGGCCAATTAGCAAAGATTTCCCTATCACACACTCGGCATCTCAAAAGTTGTTCATAACAAATTTGGTGAAATTCTAACCAATAATTTTGGGGCCTGTAAGTGTGTATTATTATTATTATTATTATTATTTGGTGAAATTCAACCAATATATTTGGAACTTATAAGTGTTTATTATTTACTCACTAGGATTTCTAACACGATCTCTCACTGGCAAAAGAAGGTGATATTCTCTGGGGTCTGAATAACAAGAAGTCTCATAGATTCCCAGTACTCTCTGCTTCTTTCGATCAATGTTACAAATCACTTTATGTTATTGCAACAGCCATTTACCATCGTGTTTTCTTTCGTAGTGATTGGCGGCTTTTTTTTTAATTTGAGTGACAAACAGCCACCTTAGGATTCTAGTACTCTCTGTACCCTTCAAGTAACCGGTGGTGTTCCTTGGAGTCCGAGTGACAACAAGTCTCCTCAAATTTCCAGTACTCTCCGCCTCTTTCGATAACCATTGAAAATGATTTTGCCTTATTGCAACAGCCGCTCACCATTGATTTCTTGCTGGCAACGACCATTGATATTTTCTCGGATTTGGGTAGCAATAAACCTTCTCATGGTCCCAGTATTCTCCGCACCCTTCCAGTGGAAGTCTGGTTAGTGTTCTCTCTCCTCGGTCTTTCCATCCTTCTTGATTCTTCACAATCATTTGTGTTGTATCAGCCAACACTGGTGCTATCACAGTGTGTGCGCGTGTGTGTAGTTTATGAGATTTCTTGCAGTTTTATTTCTTTTTAGCTTATGTAGTGTTCTTTCTATTTAAAATTACTTTTTTTATATTGCACCTCCATGTGGCTTGTCAGCGTTCATGGTTTATGTGGGTTGGTTTCTCCATTCAAGGATTTTCCCTAAGATTTCAGCTGTTTCGATCATTGCCGTCCGTTGTATAGTCTCAGTCTTCCCTTTGATTCCAATTTCTCCTAGCCTTTATTCCAGGTTTTTCGGGACTGTTTCTAGTGCTCCTACGATTATTGGTATCATATTGACTTTATGTTCCATATTCCTTTCAGTTCTCTGGTAAGTTCTGCATATTTGCTTAATTCTTCTGTCCCCTCGACCGTCACCCTGTGGTCTGCTGGGACGGCAAAGTCTACGATTTGGCACATTTTTTCGTCTAAAGAATTCTTTTCCAATCTTCTCTTTCATTTCTGTTGCTTTGATGGTGTTTGCTTCCAGAACTCCCAAATATTTATAGGTATCATGTTCGCCAAGTCCCCTCATCTTCTCTTGGTTGGGAAGGTCCATGCCCTCCGATGTCTCCAGTTTTACCCTTCTCATTTCTATCAGTGCACACTTTTCCATTCCGAATTCCATTTGTATGTCCTGGCTGAAGATTCTGGTACTGTTTATCAGCTTTTCCAGTTGCTTTTTACTTTTTACAAATAGATTCAGGTCGTCCATATACATGAGGTGGTTTATTCTTTGTTCTGTATCTGTTAACTTGTATTAGGCATCACATTTTTTGAGTATGTTATTGAGTGGCATAATGGCTATGATAAACAGTAGTGGTGATAAGGAGTCTCCTTGGAATATGCCTCTTTGCATTCTTATCTTTGTCAGATGTTGTCCTCCAGCTGTCAGTTCCAGTCTTCATATTCTTAGTGCTTTCTTAATAAGGTTGATTATCTCATCAGATACTTTGTACATCCTTAAGCATTCAATTATCTATGCTTGAGGGATTCTGTCATAGACTTTCTTGTAATCGATCCATGCCATGGCTATGTTCTTTTTTCTGCTTTTTACCTCCTTCAGGATCTTTTGATCTATGTATAGCAGGTCACGTGCCCATCTTTTTCCTTTTTGGCATCCTTTCTCTTCATCGGGGAGTAGTTCACGGTTATTCAGAGAGTGATAGATGTGTTCTCTCAGTTGTGCTGTTAAGGTTTTCCACATGGTAGGTAAGCAGGTTATTGGTCTGTAGTTGCTTGGGATCGTTCCTTTCTCTGTGTCTTTCTGTATTAATGTAGTTTTTCCTTTATTATTATTATTATTATTATAGTAGTAGTAGTAGTAGTAGTAGTGATTAGAATTTTTACTCTCCTATGAAAAACTACCAAGGTTTTTCATGCTACACTATAGTAGTAGTATGTATGTATCAAGGGTGCTTCATGCCAAATTTGGTGCAAGTGTGTTGAGTAATTTTGTAGCCTATAAGTGACCAATAGGCACTTTTTAATATAGATTAGTTTTTCCCTTGCCTTGGTACAAGCTGTTCAAATTCGCTAAACTTTTGAGCAGCAAATCATATGAATACATGTATTCAATTATTCTGGCCCTTTCACACTTATTAGAAGTGAAGCCTAAAAATACTCTTATGCATTCATTCAGTGTCTGTTCTACAGGATCAGATTAATGACAACTTCTGTGGCTTGTTTAAACTTTCCTTCAAGTGCATCAAAGAAGGAAGGAAGTGGACAAGTGTTAGTTCATTGATTGAACTAATTTCAAGAGATGGTAGTAGAAGAAGAAGAAGAAGAAGAAGAAGAAGAAGAAGAAAAAGAAGAGTATGAGAAAAAGGAGAAGAAGAAGAAGAAGGAGAAGAGTATGAGAAAAAGGAGAAGAAGAAGAAGAAGAAGAAGGAGAAGAGTATGAGATAAAAAAGGGAGAAGAAGAGTATAAGAAGAAGAAGAAGAAGAAGAGTATGAGAAAAAGGAGAAAAAGAAGAAGAAGAAGGAGAAGAGTATGAGATAAAAAAGGGCGAAGAAGAGTATAAGAAGAAGAAGAAGAAGAGTATGAGAAAAAGGTTAAGAAGAAGAAGGAGAAGAGTATGAGAAAAAGGAGAAGAAGAAGAAGAAGAAGGAGAAGAGTATGAGATAAAAAAGGGAGAAGAAGAGTATAAGAAGAAGAAGAAGAAGAGTATGAGAAAAAGGAGAAAAAGAAGAAGAAGAAGGAGAAGAGTATGAGATAAAAAAGGGCGAAGAAGAGTATAAGAAGAAGAAGAAGAGTATGAGAAAAAGGTTAAGAAGAAGAAGAAGGAGAAGAGTATGAGAAAAAGGAGAAGAAGAAGAAGAAGAAGAAAAAGAAGAAGAAGAAGAAGAAGAAGGAGAAGAGTATGAGATAAAAAAGGGAGAAGAAGAGTATAAGAAGAAGAAGAAGAAGAAGAAGATTATGAGAAAAAGGAGAAAAAGAAGAAAAAGAAGAAGAGGAGGAGGAGGAGGAGGAGGAGGAGGAGGAGGAGGAGGAGGAAGAAGAGGAAGATGAGGAAGAAGGATGATGATGAAAAATAAAATAGCTGTTTTAGTATCGAGGTCTTTCAATTAGAAAAAGGAGGGGGAAAAAGGTCAACATATGCCTCTGTTTTTAGTTATTTATTTTTGTTTGGATTTGTACTTTTTCATAATCTCCTGTTCAACTCCCTTTGCCAAAAACAACATTCAACCTTGCTCATGTTTTTTTCTGCATAGATTGCTTCACAGATTAGAGCATCCGGCGTTTAATTTACCAAAATCAATAGCCTCATTCATTCATGGCTGACACACGCATCTTTATTCTTTTTCCCAAATTATGTTGACTTTTCTTTCAAAGGCAGATCAACGTGATATAAAGAAAGCCTCACTCAACGACCGTGATGGATTGCCCTTGATGGAGGGGATATGTTGTTTCGCCCTCCTCGCGTTGGTCGGTCCGGGGATGACGATGCTCTCATGATATTTTTGCGGGTAGGTTTGTATACCTATGAACTAATAGACAAGATCGTTTTATAAATTAAAAAAAAAAGACTTTATTTAACTATATATATCCATTTTCCATAAACTAAGAGTATCTTCTGGTTCGACCCCCTCCCTTATATAGGGGGTTTAAATACCCTTATCTATCAAGAATTTATATTACACATTAAAGATATCTCAGCAACTGATTACTTTACCTTAAATTCTTTCTATGTCACATGATTAAACTAGCCAATCGGATCCATTAACCGTATATGAGACCATAGCTGATTCTGAAGCCAAATCCTGTTCATCATACTGTAATAAATTTTTCATTTGGCAAACCACATCTACACTTAATATTTAACTCATTTTACTGCTAAGTAAAATGTAACAGTTTGTTTGGCTTGAATTGTCTATTTTTACGGCATATCAACCTTTTTTTTGTTTACTTATTTGATGTTGACTCACACCATTTAAAATGGGTCATTGTAAATGAAAATCTTGTTCTTTTAGTCTTAACTGGAGGATTAAATGTCATCTTCTTTTATAGAACACTAGAAGAATACCCGTCCCAGGGTGATAAGACTAATTCCCGAACGAAACATTTTTTTTACCACTTTTATGCCCCCTTACAAAGCTTAAAATCAAGATGTAATGATACATAACCTTATGTCTAGAATCCTTATTTCAATTTTGATCAAAACTCATTACATTATTTTGATTCTAGAAAATGTCTAAAATTTAAGGCTTAAACTTAAGGGATCTTAAGAAGAAATTGAGATTCAGAAATCTAATGACTGTGGATCAAATTTAATGCAAATCTGAAATATTTGAATTTACAAATGGAAGGTTGTGCTCATATTATGCCACCAAAACCCTTTAAAATACTCCAAAGAAACTGAAATTTGGGGAATACTTATTAATTGATGTCTAATATCTAGTGTTAAAATTTCACAAAAATGGGAAGTATTTGCATTCTTTGCATGAAATTAAATTAAACTAAATATAGGCCACATTACGCACTTATGCCTAGCCGCTGTGTTTCAAAATTCATAATGATCGGTTAATTAGTTTAGGAGTGAATCCTGTACATACAAATATATAAACATGTACACATTTGCAAGTGACTCATCCCTTACTAATTTTCTATCTATCACTTTTACCCTCTCTCAATGTATATTGTTTGACCCCGTGCTCTTGTTCTATACCTTGTCTATTAATCTCGCTTCCTTCACTCTTTCTTTCTTTCTTTCTTTCTCTCTTTCTTTCTTTCTTTCTTTCCTTCTTTCTTTCTTTCTTTCTCTCTTTCTTTCTTTCCTTCTTTCTTTCTTTCTCTCTCTCTGTTTATTAACAGTCGAAGGTAATAAAGAAAAGAAAGTGTAAAAAGATTGGAATTATAATTATAAACAAAAAGGGAATATCACCATAGACAGAAATTCTATTTAACTTGTAGTTGGAGAAGAAGAAGAAGAAGAAGAAGAAGGAGAGAGAGAGAGAGAGAGAGAGAGAGAGAGAAAGAGAGAACTAGCAGAAAGAGGCTAATTTTAAATATTGTCTTTTTATTTTGTTCATATTTAACTGGCTTTGTCAACTCACTTTTTTCCTGGTTCAAACAATTTAACCCGAGCTCTAGTAAGTAAATATAAGTGACTATAATAGAGCGAGGATAACCAATCTGTGTGCAAGAAGTCTAAGACAATGGAGATGGATGAGAACTCAGATGTGGAGAAAGTATACCTGGATCACGAAGCTATTGAGGTTGTCAAGAAGTTTTGTTACCTTGGTGATACCATTGGAGCACGGGATGAAACAGGTTCAAGTGTGATTGCAAGAATTAGGAGTGGATGGAGTAAGTTTAGGGAACTTCTGTCATTACTAACCAGCAGAGCATTATCACTGTTGACCAACGGAAGGGTCTATCAGGGATGTGTACGCAGTATGATGATGTATGGAAGGCAAACTTGGCCAGTGAGGGTTGAGGACATGCGTTGCATGGAGAATGCTACAATGGATGTGTAATGTTAGTCTTAAAGACAAGCTTAGTTCTGATGACCTTAGAGGAAGATTAAATCTGAACAGTATAGGGAGATGTGTGCAGAAGAGTAGACTTTGATGATATGGCCACGTTAAAAGGATGGATGAGAGTTCTTGGCTTAGTAGATGTAGAACAGTTAAGGTAACAGGGTCCAGTTTACAGGGGACGGCCAAGGAAAACATGGGAGAAAGTGATAAAAATGGACCCAAGGGAAAAAGTGATGAAAAAGACCTGGCCAGAGATGGGTTACTTTGGAAGTCATTTTCTTAAAGCTGTTTAACTCATGCAAAACGGATGGTAAACCGACGACAATGATGACGATGACGATGACGGTGACGGTGACGATGGCGAGAGAACACATCTATCGCTCTCCGAATCCCCGATGCCTGGTAGACTTTTCCCTTGGTTGACAGTGGAAAATCTGTTAATATATCACTCTATTAGCAAAAGGATGCTGCTGCTGCTGCTGATGATGATGATGGATGGATGGATTTGACCTGATTTGGATTGTATGTATGTTGTTAACAAACCATTACCTGACTTATAGCCTCTCCTCCTCCTCCTCCCAAAATCAGCTTACCCGATTAATTAAAGTAATGCTGAGAAGTATTACTTTAATTAACGCTTTTGCCTCGTTTGCTCTTCCTGCTTTTATGGCATATCAACCTTTTAGTGAGTTTTTTAATGTTGTAAATGCTAACACACAGCATTTTAAATACACCATTGAAGCTGGTCCTCTGTTAAACTGGTGCAGATGCAAACAAAAATATAAAACAATATAAGATTGTCTCCTAAAACAAGATACGAACATAAAAGTCACAGAGTACACAAACAAAATAACAAATGAAAAAAAATGATGATGATTCTTCCTTTCCAATCACAAGACAGATTGGATATCAATATTCATGCTCTCTCAGTTCCACCTTCGCCAAGATAGACTTTACGGATGTAGTAAAAAATATCAGTTTATTTTTACTAGTCTGAGTGATTAATTCATTCCATATGGAGAGCAGATATCTTACATGGGACATTGGGCTTTATACATACTTGTTCCCAAAATATATCACTCTATTAGCAAAAGGATTCAATTGGTTTATAGATTTAGTTTTTAAAATGTTTGACCTGAGTGCAATACTCTATATTAAAATGCCATTATTTTGAAAGTTTCAATTAAATCACCTCTCATTCTTCTTTTTAGTAAAGTAGTTAATCCTAACTGTTCCAATTTCTCCCTGTAACTGTAATCTTTTACTCTTTCTATAAGTTTTGTCAGGCTTATTTGTCTGTCTTTCTTCTGGAGACCAGGCCTGAGTGCAATACTCTATATGAGTTCTTATTATACACATTCGATAATAACTGGTGTGTTATTCGCGCTGGACGGGCATCCAGCTTCCACCGAAAGTGGAAGTTTCTATGGAATATCAAATTCACATGCAGATCCCAGGGGAGATGACATACCGCACCTCATCATCATCTAGTTCTTGTGGTGTCACGGATCCTTCTGACACTCTCACGCCATCCCGCTCTATCCTCCATCACATCTTGTAGGTATTCACAGGTGCATTGTTAGTCTTCGTTTAGTTGTTTGATGTAGGTTCTGTGCGGTCTACCGACTGAGCCGCATCCTTGTTTTGGCATCTACAGAAGAACATCGCTGATGATTTGATCTTTAACCCTCCAGCAATATCCAGCAAATCTGGTTCTTCTCTCTCTATCAGGGCTGAAATCTGAGCGAGGTGTCCATAGAGTTGCTCTCTCGTTGCAGGTTATCTCCAGAAGATGTTAAGAGCCGCTCTTAGCCTTCTGGTGTATACGCCATCAATTTTCTTCTCCAATCTTTTGGTGAAAATCCAAGTGCTACAGCGCCTAGTATTCCTAAATGGTTATCCATCTAGTATTGACTAGGCTCAATGTCGTTTAACTTCGGTGATCTAATGAGAACCGGTGTGTCAACGTGATTATGCCGTATTCTTTGAAACAATGTATGGCTTCTTTGAAATAATATTTCTAATCATCCATCCAATCAAGAAAAAAAAAGTTAATCCAAGCAAAAATAAAAATCGCCTCAAATCAATTTATCATTAAATAAATAAAAAACGAATGTGTGCAGAACAGGAGACTTCGTTGGTTTGGTCATATTGAAAGAATTGAGGAGAGTGTTTGGGTTAGTAGATGTAGAACAGTTGAAGTATCAGAGTCAGTTCACAGGGGAAGGCCAAGGAAAATATGGGATGATGTAATAAGGATGTATTTGAGAAAAAGAGAGATAAATAAAGACCTGGCCAGAGATGATGATGATGATGATGATGGTGATGGTGGTGGTGGTGGTGATGATGATGATGATCATGATAAGGATGATGATGATGATGACGACGATGATGATGATGATAATTATTATCATTATTATTATTATAATTATTATTATTAATTCTTTCTTCTTCTTCTTCTTCTTCTTCTTCTTCTTCTTCTTCTTCTTCTTCTTCTTCTTCTTCTTCTTCAACCTAAAATAAATATGAAATGTTTTCAAGAAAAGCGCACAGATGAGAATCACTTATGATTATAACTTCTTTGATGATCAACCAGAGATTTTATTTAGGCCGAGAAAACATGCCAGCCTCTCCCGAATATTTATCTGCTGTGAAATATCACAAGGAAAGATAGAAACTATGAATATGGGCGTTAAAAGTATTTCCCTTCCTGTTTATAATGCAATAATTAGCATCTATTTTGACATCATCATTAGAATCTATACAATCGTCATCATCATCATCATCATCATCATCATCATCATCATCATCATCATCATCAGTTTAACGCCTGTTTTACATGATGGCATGCATTAGAGGGCTTTAAGAAAATGACTTCCAAACTAACCGATCTCTAGTCAGGCCTTTATTTATCCTTTTTTCCCTCGAGTCCATTTTTATCACTTCCTCCCATGTTTTCCTTGGCCACCCCCTGTAAACTGAACCCTGCTACCTTAACTGTTCTACATATACTAACCCAAGAAATCTCATCCATTCTTCAATGTGACCATACCATCGAAGTCTACTCTTCTGCACACATCTCCCTATACTGTCCAGATCTAATCTTCCTACCTTAATTGAATCTTTTCTTGAATTCTACTCTTTAGTAATCTTATTTAGACGTTGTTGGATAATTGAAGGGCATAAATAGATAGAACTCAATATAATTTTTCTTTATCAATAAATATTTATGACAGTAATCAGACGAAAAGGCATAAAAAAATAAAAATTTTTGCGCTTTGGGAATTCAAGTAGATGTAGTTACGTCCCTTGAATCAGAGTTACAACTTTGGACGAATCTTTAATGTTAGGAAGTCGTTTTAGTATACTACATATTGAATGAATGCATAGTGATTTCTTTGTCAACGGTTTACTTAATTTAAAAAATTTGGAACAAAGATTCTATGCATAACGGCGGGTTTCATAGGCTATATATATATTTTGACTAGGGTTTTTTACAAAAAATTTGTGGGGTTTCTGCTCGTGCTAGATATCACTAGATATAAAAAACTATGTTTTACTTTATTTAAAAAAAATGAAAAATATGAATAACAATGGTAATTTTGATATTTAGTTTTTAGTAACAAGTCCAACTTACCTTCGATTCATTAAGTTTACTTTAATGTTTATTTTTCAAAAATGTTTATTTTTCAAAAGTTTCAAATCCATTAAAAAGAAATCATTTTTGGTTTTATTTCGGTATTTATTCACATTTCTTGTTTGTATATGTTTATTGAAGGCGAAAAAAATTGTATTTCCATTTATAACTGTAAAGAATAAGCCACAGCATGGATTAAGGTACACTTGTCAAATATTATCCGTGTAGTCGTGCTACGGACAATCAACTTGTATAATCTTAAAATTAAGGCGTACAAAGAAAAGTCATAAAATAAAAGGAATAACATATCTCAATTATAAAAATAAGTTAGACTCCTTAGGTTTAACTACTTTATCAGAAAAAAAGGTTTTAATAACTCTTCTTTCACTTGAAATTTATTGGAAAGATATGTTTTGAAAACTAAATCTAACATCAATTAGATTGTTTTTCTAATTAGAGTAACATCTTTTTAAAACAAATTTTTGATCAACCTTTCTACTGCCATAAACAGAAACGTAAGCTTATGCCCTTCATAAAAACATTTCTGCAATTTTGTCTTCATACTTTGGCTTTCTGATAACGAATTACAAGTGCTTAAAATAAACTTTAAAATATTTCTTTCTTCTTTAGGTAACATTTCTTCATAAACAAGGCAGCCATTTTAATCCTTTCTTAATAGTTGAAAAAAAAAATGAATTACTCTGAAATTTGAAAGAAATGTGGAAGCCTTTAAAGTGGATAATGGAAAGTCTTTTCTAGCTTAAATCCTCATGTATTAAAAAATTGAAAGTTTTGAAAGCATCCAATAATTTCATAAATACAGATTAAAACAACATTGCCATAACTTTCAAAGTTTTATTTTAAAAGGAAAAAATAATTTGGTGTAAAAAACGGCATAGTTAAAAGAAATGCGAAGCAAAAGTGAACGTAAAAAGACCCCCCCCCCGGCAAATACTGGGAGTCCACCCACACACTCTCTCTTTCTCTCTCTCTCTCTTTCTCTCTCTTTTTCTCTTTCTCTCTCTTTTTCTCTTTCTCTCTCACTCTCTCTCTCTTTTTCTCTTTCTCTCTCTTTCTCTCTCTCTCTTTCTCTCTCTCTCTCTTTTTCTCTCTCTCTCTTTTTTTCTCTTTCTCTCTCACTCTCTCTCTCTTTTTCTTTCTCTCTCTCTCTCACACTCTCTCTCTTTTTCTTTTTCTCTCTCTCTTTCTCTCTCACTATATATATATATATATATATATATATATATATATATATATTAGCAGGGTAACCCAGCGTTGTCAGGGGCCATAAAAAAACAAAATAGAAGAGGTTAAAAAGTGTGTGTAACATCTTTATATTAAAACTCCTACCTCTCTCAATCCGGGTCTCTATCTTTCTCTCTATCCTCTTACTCCGTTTTTGTCCCATCCCTCTCCCTCACCCCTCTTTCACCTCTGACAAGCCCATTCCATTTAATGTATTGGAAATAATAATAATGTATGCCATTCACCTGAGCTTTCAGTCTTAAAGTTATTTCTCCCGAGCAATACCGAGTTTCTTTCTCATCCACTTCCTCAAAAATATAATGAAATCTATATTTGTTTTAATTTATTCCCGGGCAGCGCCGAGTTTCTTATCTTCCCCCTCCCCCTTAATAATATAATGAAACCTATATCTATTTTAGCGTATTCCCAGGCAACGCTGAGTTTCTTGTCTTCCACTTCTCCATCAAGCATATACTACATTGAAAATGTACAACTGTATTATTGCACACACCTGCTCTATCTAGGATATTGAACACTGACCCCAGAGCAACGTAGAGTACCTTTTATGGTATACAATCGTATAACAAAATACAGTGAAACTCTTTCTCCAGAGGAACGCAGCATTTAAAAGCACCTGCTCTATGTAAGATTACTCTCTCTAGGATATTGATGACTCCTGGGAAACGCTGAGTAAACACAACTGCTCTATCTATGATATTTTGCACTTTGGGTTAACTTATATCACTTACCAAATATAATACCGTATTATTACTATTATGGCTTCCGGGCAACACCGAGTTAGCAAAAGACAGAGAAGTTTCCTCTCCCGGGCAACACTGCGTTTAAACGCACCTACTCTATCTAGGACGTTGAGCACTTTTGGATTACTATATACCACTTACCAAATGTATAACTGTTATCTTACATTTATTGCTCCCATTCAGAGCGCTACTGAAAAAAACACCCAAATAAAATTAAGGATGTCTCCAGAGCACTACTAAAATCACCGTTTCCGAGTTTCTTGCCCTCCTCCCTCTAGTCCAAAAAGAAGCTAAAGAAACGTCAAATAATTTTAAAAGAAAATGCCGAGCGGAAGGAATACATTGAAATTACACTGTTTTCTTTCCAAATTATTGCTGAAAACTCTACTCCCCCCCGACGAAATCTGCTCTCTCTCT